>JAYDZK010000202.1:26476147-26518245 GCA_034509185.1 Euphonia xanthogaster | reverse complement strand
TTTTTTATTGCCATATGAGAGATTTTGTAACTTAATGAATTTTATGGAGAGGCCCTTCTGCAAACCACAGTATAAAACCATGAGGTTGTGTGCTAAGAAGCTGCACTGAATTTTGACTATGGTCATCATTGTTTTGTGCTATTGTTTAGCAATTGCTATGGCATGTGTGTGAGTCTGTGAAACCACTGAATTCTTTAAAATATCAATCAAATAGTGCTTATCACTATAAGAAACCCTTTGCTGATCAAGGCAGACAAAATTATAGACATTATGAAACTTACTGGTGTATTGTGCTTACAGACGCACAATATTGATACACCTCTAGTCTTGTAAAAAATGTATGTAAGCTTGAATTTTGCTTTTAGTCCTAGCTTTGTCATGGAAAAATACAGTGTCATTTGCAGCTTCAGGACTGAAGTTGGAACCAAGTGATCTCTTTTCTTTGAAGGGAGATATGAAAGAAGAATTCCTGGAAATAAACGTCAAGAAAATTGGTCTCTGATTCCTTAGTATTGTGGTTCCTCTGAGGTCCTGGGCCAAGAGCCTAGCACTGAGTGGCATTAGGAGTAGTCTCAAAACATGAAGAGGACTGCCTACTTCTCATCACCTTAAAATGTTTCTGTATGCCCATGTCTTAGCCTCATCCCCATTTTCTTGTAACCTCTCCTCCTTTCTCTGTAAGAGCACATTCTCATCCCTGGCTTTTTTTCCCCTCCTCTTCCCTCTTTGGAAAAACAATCATAAAACTCTCAACTACTTAATTTCTTTTCTTTTTCATGGTTCAGAGTTTGGTGTTTTGCAGTTAATCAGACCCCTGTTCAGGAACCAAGTTCTTTAGCATATCAGAAATACAGACTGAAAAATGGGGGGGAAAAAAAAGTGAATGGCCTAGTTTTGGTTACCATGGTGACAATGATAAAGTATAGTCTTATTCTCAATTTTAGAGTACTGTTCCTGTAGTACTTTTTGGAATTTATTTGGTAGAGACAAGAAATTTTCCCCTCTCATTCCTTTTGTAAAGCTTTCTAATACTAATTCTGGGTTGAGGGAGAAGTAGAAGTAGGTGGAACTAGCAAGAAGGGAGGTATGAAGGGAGGCAGGGATGACAGCAAAGAGAAGGTTTGAAACTGTTCCTTTGAGGAAAGATTTGACATAAGAAGTTCCTCTGAGATGTATAATGAAGATCTGTGCAGAGGCTCTCAAACCTTTTCAGGTTTGCCTCTGTGGGCAAGATGAGTGCCAGTTTTCATTATAGTATTTGTATTTAACAACTCAGCTAAAACTCATCATGAGAACCCTAGCAAAATGTTTCAGATCAGAAATAGCAACAGCATGATTCCAGGATGCTGTTATGTTTCTGGGAATTGCTCATTACTGGACCTGCTTGTTTCTATGACTGCAAACTAATTGAACCTATTGTTTTCAGTTGTGTCTGCTTCCAGTGATGGTACAGGGTCAGGCAGATTCCTCCTGCATGGTGTAGATTAACACACAATTGCACTTCCTAGAACAGCCAATTTAGGCAAATTCCCTAAAAAGAGTTTCCCTTAACAGAAACAAATGGGACTTTTAAGTGAGTTTCATGTATTGACACAATGAAGCCTTTTGTTCTTTCTAAGAAAGACAGCTAGATACCTCATGTACTGTTTTCTTGTGAGTGCTCTTACAATCATTACTTATCCTTTTCCCAGTTCCCTTACAAGCTTTTCAGCAGAACAAAACTAGGCAGGGTCGGGGAAATGTTCAATAGTTGTACATGTATTGCGCTAAGGAGACAGAAAGTTCCCTTATTTTAACAAACAGTGAAGAGTATAGTGAGGTCTGAGAAGCCTGGAAATTAGATGGACTAGCAAACCACAAATGGTTCTAAATGACCCTTGATGGAAAATGAACAGAAATATAAGGCCAGAAAGTGGATTGGCTGGTCAGGAAATAAAAGCTCTTCTCTAGTTCCATGTCATCAACGCAATATTCTTTAATTACCAACTGAAACAGTGTCACAGACCTGTCCTAGCACAAAGGCCTTGGCAGCTCTTCTCTATGATCTCACTGTGTTGCTTTTGGGAAAGCCATTTCTATGGAAGGCAAGGAAAGAACTGAGAGGGTCTTGTGCTAAGATCTGAATTTGCCTGTCCAGGGCTGTACTGGCTGGGGGTTCTGCTGTGCACTGGCTGCTGACACATGAGGTGGACTGGGTAAAGAGATTCAGCTTCCATCAGCTGATATTCCATATTGCATGTCACTTACACCTGACATTTACCTAGACATACTCATATTAATCATGCACAGAATAGAATAAAAAAATCATAAAAAGCTTTCAACTATACTTGTTGCACAGATGAGTGGCAAAATAACAGTTTCCAATCTCCAACTGTGTTGTCCTCACCACAAGTAATTTTTTCCTCACTTATGCCATAGAGCTGTCTTCACATTGTACCAACTCCTCAGCCTAACTCTCAGCTGGTATGATGGAGAGGGGACATCGAGCAATGGGTGTGTTGGATTAAAACAGCACGAAAATAAAGGTTTATGAATTCTGTGCTTGGGTGTTTTACATCACTGCAGGAAGCTCTGGCAGCATGAATTGTCCTGCTTGTTTGGCTTATTCGTTGTCCAAAACTCTGAGTTTGTGCCACTCAGTGGCTGTCACCTTTTCCATTTCCCTTCACTGTTGAATTACATACAAATCACTCACCATCACTCGTGTAACTTGTCTCACAAACAGAGAGAAGAAAAATAGTCTGTCCTGCAACACTGCAAAGATATTTTGTTTCCGTAATACTTCCACGTATTTGAGGCCAGGTCACTTTCTTTTTAAGTCAATGACAGAAATTCAACTCCCTAGGTTAAGATTAAAATGACCTCCTCAGAAGAGAGCTCGGTAGATTACATTTCCTCAAACAGAGAGATCCTTGCTCAATAACACCTTACAGCTCATATAATCATTACCTGAAGTTTATTTTTGCCTTCACATTATTTTTAACATAGAAGCCTGATGCCCATGTGCCACCTCGTGGACAAAATGACTTTTTCTCCTGTCCTCCTCTAGCCTTGTGTGCTAAAATTCCTCTTCCAGCAAGACCTGAGTTACAGAAGCCTCTAGGGAAGAGACCTAAATCAAGCAATTAAATTTATCTCTATATATCTAGCTCTACATATAGATACATTGGCTTAAAAAAACCCCAAAGCCCACAACCAGACATAGTCAATGTGCACATCTATTGCTTCTTGCCCCTGATAACTCCTGCCTTCACAGAGAGCTGACAGTTGTAGCAGGAGCAGTATTGGTGGCAGACACACAGAAAGCCAAGAATTAAAAGCCATGTAGTGCAAACAGCTGGAAACTCATTTTCCTGAGGAGGAATCCTTTCCTCCAACTAGCTGTTGTCACTGTTGGCTGAAGAAGTAGTTTTTACTACCACTGTTTTTCTCCAAGCTTCTGCAAGAGCCTGATTTTTTGCTAAGTCGTATATTCCTGCTAAGATCCATGGCATGGAATTTGGAGGAAATGGGAAAGCCTGGGACTCCTGAAGGATTTATTTGTTCAAACTCAATACGCTAATGGGCTTTAATTTGTGAACTTAGCCAGGTACAGGAATTTCAGCAGTGAATGTGAAATAGATGTCTGAAGGCTTAATGTATGTGAATCTGTTGAGCTGAGCAAAATAAACTATTCACTGCCAAGTCCATGAATGTCTGAGGCACAAGAGCTTTCCAGGAAGATGCAAGACACTCTTCATGGGGCCTTTGTAATGCAATCTACCCAAAGAATGTTTTTTTCTGATGATGACAACTGATAGATATCTCAAATATCACAGCTGAAGTCCTTCACTAAAGTCTGTTTTTTAAATCATTCTGTCTCAAACTATAACAACGTTAAATGGAGATCCTGTTCACAGTAAGAGTGTGCTTGATCCCTGGTCGTGCTCAACATGAATATTAGTGTCCTTGAACATGGGAATTTCTCTGCTCTTCACTATATTTGGCAACACTGTTACTGTGTGGAAATATAATAAATATAATAACATAACATAACATAATATTTTTAAATGGATGAAAAAAATATTAACACACACGACTCTTATGTACCTACAGATATATAAAATGTAGTGGAGTTTCACTGTGACTCATTTAGACCTCAGCCACTAGGCGGTAGTATAAGATTAAGTCATGCAACAATATCTGGTAGTTTTGTTTTCATTCTGCAGCAAACTTCAAAACACATAGCAGCACCATAGGAAATACTGTAAAACACTCCTCTATTTATAAATCAGGAAGACACTGAACAAAAATATGGCTCACAAGATTCACCTAACTATGGATCAAATGCATTATTTGAAGCTGATCAACCACCAGGAAAATAGGTACACACCACACCTTCCCCCATCTTTTTCCCTGACCTTATCAGTTTGTGATTAGCAACCAAATACAGTTTAGTCATTGAGGAGTCTTACTTAGAATAAAAAACTACAATGTAATCAAATTCTTCACACTGTGCTGTGAATCTCACACTGGAGCTGAATTAGGTGAACTAATTATAGGAGAAGTTCCTTTTCAGAGAACCACAGAATGGCTGAGATTGAAAGGCACCTCTGGAGGTCATCTAGTCCATGCCTGGTCAAGCAGGACCATGTCCAGCTTGCTTCTGAGAATCTCCAAGGATGGAGACTCCTCAACACCTCTGGGCAGCTTGTGCCATTTTTTGACAACCTTGGAGTAAAAAAAAAAAGCTTCCTTGTGCTTAGATTTTGTAGTTTTTTTTAAAATCTATACTTTATTGCCTCTTGTTCTGTCAGTAAGGATGGCTGAAGAGAGCCTGACTCTTTCTTTATCCCCTCTCATTAGGTGTTAATATACATTGAAACAATTTAATTTTGTGAGTGTTTCAGATGAATATGGGAATTTCAATCTGTGTCTAACATGACAAATTAATTTTATAGGTGTAGAATTTTATAGGTGTAGAACGATAAAAAGGAAGATTCCATGACCACAGGGTACAATACTGAGTGCATTTTGGGAAGCTACCAGCTGTAATGAAATAAGTCATCCTGGTTTGCTGCATCTGCTGTGTTTGACTTGAGCAGCTCATGTGATATGTGGTTGGTTGAATGCCTTCACTGACTGCTAAAAAGGATCTGCCAAAGTGAATTTGGGTAAGCAACAAAAAGAATAGATATGCAGCATTTTGGCTGCTTTTCACCCAAATGAAACAATCTGATCTTTCTGCAATACCACCTGGCAACCCTGAATTCCTGTTTTACTGAGATCCTCATCTAATGTTCTTTTGTTCTACCACATAAATATAGGTCCTGCTAAAATACCTGGGGCTATTGTTTATTGTAGGGCTGTAGTGCAATCTTTCTCTTGGTTTTATTTTTTTTAATGATGGGGAATGCAAGGAGATTATCTGGAAGAAAGCCTTTCTGTAGATTTTCATAATTTATAAGTATTTTCTTTGGTCAGAATAGGAATGCAGTACATTATTAGGAAGACTAAAAAGCTTTCCTTAATTTATCCTTATTTTGCTAAGAAAAGACTAACTTTTCCTAGCAGTATATTTTAATTTTTTAAGGGTTGCCAATATCCTTAATAATGTACATTTTGTACAGGGCTGTTTAGATCCACAGTACTGCAAAGTGAATTTTAGACCAAGACTGGAAATAAGCCATGAAGTCCAAAGTAAAAGAGTAAGGTGTTTTAATCTCAGGGTTTGTTTTTAGCCTGTTACACAGAGAGGAGCCAAAAGCTACACAAGATTGTGGCCTCACCCTTTTTGAAGAATAAATTCTATGAATGTTCTCATTTAGCTGGAGTTCTGCCCTTTAAATACAAACAGTCATGAAAGTTGATGCTTTTTAATTCTGAAGTCAATATATTGGTATGCATAACCTAGTGAGCATAAAAACTGTAATTATACTCCAGCTAAACCTATCTCAGTCTTGCACAACCTTTCCCACAGATACTGATTTCTACTAGCTTATTTTCAACCTAAATTTGAACTATCCTTGATCAATGTTTGCCAAACCAACCAGGGCTCTGTACATTTCTTATTTTTGCACAATATTTTTGAATTATGGGACCCGATCTCTCAAGGAAAATGGAAAGACTCCCAGCACCTCTAATAGTTCAGGATGAGGTCATGCACACTATTATGTAAGTAACTTTTTTTCATCTCCTTTCATCCATTTTAATCTGATGCAAGTCATGAGTCCTCAAGACCCATTTTCTTTTTCTTTTCTGTTATTTTTGGAGGAGCTTCATGCCATGCACTCTGTTGAACTGTAATGTGAAGATGGATACTGTAGGGAAGGGGAAGTCTCACAAAAACAAAAAACCCCCAACAACAACAAAAAATACCCCAACCCCAAAAAACCCCCAAACTGTCCTTTGTTTTTTCTCATGAAGAAATTTCAGTCTGAATAGGTCATGGTATGAACAACAAATATTGCAGATGCTGCAGTTCTTTGTGCTGTGTGATAGTATAGCTATTTCCTGGGTCTGTAGGTATTGATATATTACATAAAAAAATGCTTGTGGTTCTTTCCATAAAATAATAACATTAAACCCTTGCATCTTAATATATTACCTTGAAAACTCAAAGAGTCAATAGTTATTTTGGGAGGCTATCCAAAGGTTAACCAGATAAATTTAAAATTATGGTCATAAATAATCTAAACAATGACCAGCCGTAGAAACAGATGGTGCTTCTGGAAGGGCCCAAACCATTTCCACCCTTAATTCAATGTAAACCTCCTGTTTGGAGCTCTGGAGCTGAGGTCCTTTGTGCCTGCCTTTAAATCCTTAATTTCTTCAAAGGTGAGATTTGTGACACAATGTGTGAAGCTTCTTTAATCAGAAACAATGCCAAGCCCCTGTGTGCATGATTGACAGATGAACTGAGACAGCTCTCCCAAAATCAGAAAGAATAATCAAGGAGTTACACAAATTACAGCTGAACATAACAAGCCCATTCAGGCTTAGTTTCCACTGCCATTTACGTATCGTTTGTAGCACAGATCAGTTCCTGTTATGGCATTATGAATTGTTACTTTAACTTGCTATTATGGATTACTCCATGTCTGAAAACAATCACTTTTGGTACCCACCTCTGATATTTCTATAGTTAGTTTTGGTTTTTTTTTTCAAGTGCAGCTTTATTTACTTTGGTTACTGGATTTGGCAGAATCAGATGCTTTGTGCTTGAAAGATACAAAGCTGCTGAGGTGAATGCTCTGAAACACTCACCTGAGCAAAATAACTCAAATAATACAGCTTTGCAGTGGCTGGGTTTTTAGACAGCATGAAGGTTACCTGAATGATGATGAACCCACTAAAGGAGCAGTGGTGGTGAGTTCCATCAGACCTATTCTCAGCTTTAGGGCTTTTTTTAAATGCCAGTTCCTGCCAGGAAAAAAAAAAAAAGTGGGTGTAGGTTTAATGCTAGGATGCGTTCACTAGGCAAGTTCTTGCCAAAAACCCTCTTTATGGAACAAAAAATCATTACATCATAATAATTTTAAAGACTTATGTGATGTAAGTGCAGGATATGCTCACTCCATGTAATTTATTAGTTCCTGTTCTTCATCAATCTTTCAGTCTCTTCTGCAACAGCTTATTTTTTACTTCCATGGTCCTGAGGTCTCCCATTCCAAAAGGAGGTAAAGGTATCCAAAGTGGGGAAAAAATGTCTGAGAATTTATGAACTAGATACATGGAGACATAAAACACCATTAAAATCCAAAGAAATGGTACAATAGTTACAACTCTGGGGCAGCGTGAGTTAAAAGCATTTCCTCCTCTTTACAAAATACCCTAGAAAGAAAATTCAAGAGTCAGTTGCATAAACCTACTTTTGCTCTAAAGTGGTTGATTATGGTTGTCTTTTTGTCTCAGTCAAGAGCCAGAAAACAGCTGTATTTTATTTGATTGGTTTGTATTGTTTCAGGATATTTATAACTATTGATAAAACATGCAAGTCAGTAGGTGGAGATATTTAATACAGAATAATTCCTAATGAGTCATTGGAAAGGAAGAAAAAAATCTTTTTTGTAACTTCTGTTAGAGTCAAGGCAGCATAGCAACATTTGCAGTTCCAGAGACTAGATGATGTAGCTGTGGAGTTTAAGGTCTGTCTCTTGAAAGAGTTGAAAGTAAATACCTTTCAGGATAAAGGAGTTAATATGTTTTACAGAACATGGGAAGGGGAGATGAACAGAGAAAGAGAGAAGGAAAGCATATGTGGAGGAAATAAATCTGTCTAGACCCCTGGAGTACTCTAGAGAAGTTAAGTTTTAAAAGCTTGCATGAGAATAGTTTCCAAATATTTGTGTCAAAAGCTTCTGTCACTAGGCATCTGAACTTTAAAACAATACTAAACAAATATACCTTCACTATATTTTGAAAGAGAAAGAACTGAGCTACAGGGCCAGTGAAAGCTTGATTTCCATTTCCCTTCGAGTAGGCTTGTACAATTACAGAGTCATGGATGTGAGAGAAAGTGCTTCCTGTCCACAGCAAGAGCAGTGGGAGATTTGAGCAGCCCCCAGCTCCTGCCGGTCCTGCTTCTCTTGGGGGGCAGCTCAGAGTCAGAAATGGGACCCAGCATTGTGTGCATGGAAAGCAGTGTCCCGCAAAGCTGGAGCTACTGAGTGGCATTTCTGTACCCACACATGCTTATCAGTTTGTATTGGCCAATATTATCCATTGCTGTTGTGGCCCTTGTCACTTAAGTCACTTAAGTCACTGTTCATTATCTTCTTATGAGTGAGCAATGCAGAATTACATTCCAGCATACAGCATGAAATACTTGCTGGCCCTCTGAAGCAACATCTCTAGATGAAAACTGGACTGATCTGATGGCTGTGTGGACAGTGAGCTCCTCTGAGAATTGAATGAGGTGGATTTTCTCTACAAGAATTATTAACTCCCAAACGCTTCAGGGCAAAATGCGATTACTGTGTCTTACTGCACATCTCAGAGCTTAACGGAGCATTTGGTGTTCAGAGGATGAGCAATTTCTGTTACAGGAGTGATTTTCCTGAGGGCTCTCTAAATTGATGTGAGCTTTCCTAAGCAGTCTGTGTGCTATTGCTAAGTTTGCCTTAGAGCCTTGTGCAATAGTGCCTTATCTTGAGTTGTGCCCCTGTACACCACTGAAATATAAATATTTCCTAACAATGTGCTGGCAAGTCAGAATGATTCAGAGCATTGGTGGCATCCTGAGGGAGGGCCAGGCACTCCAGCACCTTCTCTGTCTGTATCCTGGGAGCTGGTACTGAAAGAGTGCCTGGTCTGCTTTGCCTGATTTGCCTCCAAAGAGTCTGTGAGTTCTCTTATTCTTTGTGGTTCTCTCATTCTTGATGGGTGAATTCAGCACAGTTGATCCAGAGAAGGGAATTTCAGTTACTGATGATTTTGCAAGGTTATTTATACATAGACCTGTTTATACATAGGCTTAAACACATATCACAGGATCACAGAATGGCTAAGTTTGGAAGGGTCTACAACTGTAGTCACCTTGTCCAACCACCCTGATCAAGCAGGGCCATTCCAGAGCACATGGCACAGGATTGTGTCCAGAGGGTTCTTGAGTATCTCCAGTGAGGGAGACTCCACAACCTCTCTGGGCAACCTGTGCCAGGGCTCAATCACCTGCACAATAAAGAAGTTCTTCCTCATGTTCAGGTGGAACTTTCTGTTCATCAGGTTCTGCCCACTGCCTCCTCTTTCATTGCTCAGCACCACTGAGCAGAGCCTGAATCAATCTCCTTGGCACCCTCACTTTAGATATTCATACACACTGATGAAATCCCCTCTCAGGGGATTTCCCTATCTCCTCTAGTGGCTGAGCAAGCCCAGCTCCCTCAGCCTTTCTGGATAAAAGAGATGTTGCAGTCCCCTCATCATTTTTGTTGCCCTCCTCTGCATGTGCCCCAGGAGCTCCCTGTCTCCCTTGTGCTGAGGAGCCCAGAACTGCACTCAGCACTCCAGATGTGCCTCACCAGGGCTGAGCAGAGGGGCAGGATCACGTGCCTCAACCTGCTGGCAATGCTCTTCCTAAGGCACTCCAGAATACCACTGGCCTTCTTGGCTGGCTCATATACATATGTAGAAACATGGATTGATATCTGTTTCTACAGTAACTAAAGGAAAATGGAATAGGAAGGATAAATAATGAAAGAAACAGAAATATTTCAAAAAATGATGAAAGATCAGATTCTAGATTACCAAAAGTCAACCTTTACTTGACAGTGAAGACTTGGCAGCAACAGGAAACATCAGGCTTTTGTTTCATTGTATCAGTTCCAAGATTATAAACAGCCCATTTTCCTAGATATTCTTCCAATATGAGATAAGCCTGAGAAATAGGCCAGTATGAGCAGTGTTTAGCTTTCCTATGCAGGAAGAGGCTGGATGCATACTTTAAACCTTATCTTTTCACTAAGCACTATCTAAACAGAAACATCTTAAGAGAGCTTTCAGTCTCAGGACACCCCTCCTGCATCTCCTTTGCTGGTAGTATTACTGAAAATATTGAATTACTATTGCTACTTCCACACAAGATGTGGAAATGACCGTTCTTTTCATTAAAATTGAAAAAAAAATTGAGCCAAGACCAAGCAGGGAGGGTTTTTGTTCTGCCAAGTAGGAGAGCTTAAAATGTGTTAAGCAGACTTGTTTGCAAGAAATTATTCCAGCTTTAAGAAGTAGTTTCAGTGATGTTTTCACAAGTCCTTTTGCCAGGACTCTCATAAACAATCTAATGTGTCAACCCTAATTTCTGACAAGTGATGACCACAGGACTATCTCAAAAGTATTTGAGTTCTCCTCCTTATAAAAAACAAGGAGTGCACAATATGATACAGTTGTTAAATTAGCATGAGCATTTAAGATGCAACCAGTACAACCATCTCAATTATCTTTTCATTAAAAAAAAAAAAAATACACAGTTGAAAATTAGACCAGAAAATAATTTTCTTCTAGTGCACCTTCATTAATTCTATGGAATTACATTGAAAGTAACAATTTCAGCCAAATCATCATACAATTAGAACAAAAATCACACTTCCCACACGTCTGCTGGTGTCAGAATTACAGCTGAAACAATTACTGCATGAGATGATTTTTAAGTTCCATGAAAGCTGTGCTTACTGATTCAACACTACATTTTAAGTTTACAAATCCAGTGTCAGAAATCAATGGCATAATGTTCTTGTAGTAATCTAGAGAAAAGCCTTTTCTAAACCTAATGTACATTGTATTTATTCCTAAAAATCTCATCAGCTAATCCCTTAGAAATAAACTCTTGTGCTATAGATGTCACGTATTTTCTGTCTGTGCTTTCAATTCAAATGAATGCTTCCTTTTTTGAATGCTCCCACAGAGTATCTTTTACCTCTCTGCAGCCAAAGAAAAAAAGAGTTTACTTCCCAGGAAGGTGGAAGACTCCTATGTAGAGTTTATGAAGAAAAGTATGGATGCATGCACTGCACACCTTCAGCTGTGTGCGTGTTGCACATATTTGTCAACAGCCTTACACTGGGAGCCAGTCTGCTACAGAGGGTCCAGTTGTGCATGATGTTCATAAGCATCCATACCAAAAATTAATCTGTCATGGATTCTGCTTGTAGAGTTCAACAGAGTTTGGATTTGTTTTTTCAAGATTTGACATGTAATCTCAATTAAAAAAAAATAGACATATCTTGTTCATTGCCCTGTTCCTAAGAAAAGAGTGGGTAAGCATTAACTCTAGTATAATTTTAACCCAAATCACTGACAGTATCTCTTTCATGTTCATAAACTGTCTATTGCAAACACTTGTTCACTTATTTTTTGTGCTGGAGATTTCTGCAATCTGCTACCACAAGGGACCTTTTTCCAAATGCAACTACATCTCAGCCACCTGTTATTTCATGCAACAGTCTGGGACAATTAAATTTGCACAACTAAGACAAAGAACAGGTTTACAGATGGTTTCTTTTCCACAAAAATAATCTGAAGGTATTTTGAATATTTCTATGTTCACATAGACAATGGAGAGTCATGAAAACCTTTTAATTTTTGGACTTCATAAGGAAACTCCCACCAATCCTTAGGGATGATGACATTTGCACACCTCACCAAGCATTAACTGATCCTCCAGCTGGCTTCTGGTAGTGCAAGCAATTATCCTGGCTGTGAAGCTACTGTGGCTCTCAGAAAGGCAGATCTACCACAAGATACTAGATGATTTTTCCATCAAGGCTGGTATTTTCGACTAGCAAATCATAAATAATCAATATTCCACAGAAAAATGGAAAATCTCATTAGACGAATATGAGATATAAATAGAAGAACATACCAGGCTGCTAATGAAATTCAACTACCTTTCTAAGAACGGAAAACTCCATGAACTGGTCAATTGAACTGGTCAAGTCTTGAAAATGTTAAATTATACAGTTTAGCCAATGTATTCTCCCCTGGAGAACAATCTCACTGAGGTGTTCTCAAAAATGGCATGGATAATCTACCATTCCCTTTGTCACCTGTCAAACGTGGGAGCGAGTTCAGATTCAGTGCTAAAACTTTATTCTTTGATTAATGATCATTTAAATGCAGAACACTGGTTTGAGCACATCTTGAAATGGACAAGTTAGTCACACAACCATCGTTGCCACGCAGCCCTGATGAAGAGTCGTGGGTGCAGTGACTGTTGAGTAATGGTGTTCCACAGAGCTGCTTTGCTGTCCACCATCAGCTGGGAGACCCTGCCTTTCAAAATGAGTTTGCATCACTGATACAAAACCCTGCAGGAACCAGTGGGAATTGAAGATTTCGTGCAACAAATTGTGTTCTTTGTTGTTTGACAGTAAAAGGGCACTTAGCTCTAATAATTTTCCTAATGGCTTGTCTTGCCAGTTGTAGCATGCTTCAAAACTAAACTACTCTCTTCGCCAAAATTAACAAACTATGACATCACTCACTTTTGAAAGAGAGAAGTGAAAATTTTCTTGCAGTAAAAGTCCAGACAATTACAATGTGCATTCCAGATAGGATCACAACATTAGCATTGCTTCTTTGTGCTAGCTCAGGAGCCCACCTTTTAAAATAAGTTATGTATCCATCAGTTCTGAATGTTGTTCCATTCTTAAATTCCTCTCTATCAGGCGGCTTAGAAGCCTGAATGCTCGCACTTCAGATTTGGCCAAAAATAATGAAAATGCAACAGATAAAATAAAGCTTAGTGATATATTTGAGTAAAAAAGGGCCTCATATAAAATGAGGTTAGCTTGGCTTACATTATGCTCAGAGCATAAGTGAACATGCTAGACTTTTCTAGTTGTTTTTATGCATGCTTTTTTTTATATAATATGAAAGGCATTTATGATATATATTGTCATTTCAAGAATTCTTGCCAAGCAGTTTCTGAGTCTTTTCATAAATTTAAAGGAACTACATAACAGTTCAGCACATTTAATAAATATACTTTATATGGAAATAACTTTTTGGAGAGTAGTGAGTTACATTTGATCTTAGAAAGTTCTGCTTTAGCTTTGCAAAAGCAAGTTAATCATAATCTGATTTAATACCTTATGCTAATGACAACTTAAATACGAATGCAAGCATAAATTAGATGCTCTGATAGTCCTTTACTGCACTTTAAAGGCTGCAGATAAATCTGGAACGTACTCAGAGAATCCTTTAGTGAGAACAGAGAAATATTTAAAAAACATCTGAAATTGTAACAGTGCTGCCATGGGACACAGACTATGAAATGATTTAGACAAAGAAATGAAATACAGCAGTGGAATGGGGAAAAAAGAAGCACATCCATTTCAGTTCTCAGCTTGCAACAGATCTCTTGTGCTGACTTTGGTGAAATGTTTCTGTCACAGAATTCCCAGGAAATTAAATTCACCCGGTTTGCAGTGGGTGACATAGCTCAGCTGTAGAGCAAGAGCCTGGCAGAGTGAGCAGCTGTGGCAAGGTCTCACCTCATGCTGGCTGTCTTCTCCTCAATGCCCTGTGCAGCAATCGCTGCTCAGGGAACGATTTTCCAGCATTGCTCCTCCCACAGCAAGACTGAAGCTCTCACCCTGTGACTGCTGTGACCCTGGAGCCACCTCGTTGTACGATGCTTTCTGAAGGGGATCATTCCCAAAATGGGACAGAAGCTCTGAAATGGCAGCAGAAGGAGCAAAGCTGCAGATTCCAGATTGACTATTACTAGAAAAGGACCAAAGAAGATGGAAACAACAAAGATTTGTAGTTGTCCTCTTCTTTATCAATAAATGCAATCTTTAGTTATTATTTACTTTATGGGCCCAAGCATCCTGGGCATGTCAACATAGATGTGCCACATTCTTATGTCTTCCTTTAATCTGCTGCACTTTATTTTTAAGCGTCATGCTCAAGTATAACTGTATGTTTTGTCTCCTGCCTTGTTGCATTCCCAGAGGTTGATTAAGTAGGTTATAATCCTTTAGAAGATGTCTAGTCAAGGCTTAGTAATGCCACAATGTCTTGCTTTTTTATGTACTCGGGCAAGCTAGAGGATTCCTCATTTTCTAACTCTGAACAAAAAGTATTAGGTGCTTTTTCTGGATGAGTCTTCATCCCACCACTTTTCTCCCAGACCTTTTGTGAAAATCTCATTACAAGAGGGTACTGGATATTATCCAGCCTTAGCTATACTTCTTTGTGAACTTGATAAAGGGAAAAATGAGGGCTTTACAGTATGCACCACTGCAAAACATCCTGTTGTGTGGGTTTGATTCATTAATTAACCAACTCTCCTGGTGAGAAATTATGCAAAGTCTATAGGTTACATAGAATATACAACTTGGGATTTGTATCCTACTGCAAATAGAAAATAACATTGCCCAATTTTTTACAAAGACCTCCCACCAGATGTCCCTCTTTCCCCACCAAAAGGATAACAAAAGGCTTGAACTGTCAATTTAAACCTGTCTGTAGCGATGCAGTTCTTCATTATACTATATATCCTGTAAAATTAATTATCATATCTGTACTTTGACTCAACTAGCAGCTGCTTTTATGCATGATGCCATAATAGAATCAGCCTGTAGGAAGAGCACATAACCTCAAAGTGCACTTTATACCTAGAGAGCCTGAGCCAGCCAGAGCAGATCTCACAGTGCTTGAGAAATGGGATACTTCAGGTGCCTGCTCTTCAGCACTGGCAACTACACACAACCTCACTGGGATTGATTTTAGTAATTTTTTAGGGAACTGAAAGAAATATAAAGGCTGCATTTGAGTTTTTTGACCTACTCATTCAGAAGTTTTGACACAACAAAGACAAAATATTCCAAAAGCTTCAAAAATAAATAACATGCAACTGTTTTGGGTATTGTCATGAAGAGAGAATTTTAGAAAGGCTCTCTTATTAACATGCTTACTGGCATGATGGTCAGTAGTCATGATAGTGCACAAAAGAGCCCAAAAATTTTTGGTTGCGCTTCTCAGCCAGGTTTAATTTCAACCATGGCTACAACAATCAAAATCACTCTTTCAGATATAGCCATCTCTTTTTCTCTGCATACACCTGTTTCCATTCATTCTGACAGTTTAGTACTTAAGGGGCAAAGGGCAGCAGGGCCTGACCATAAGATCATGCTTACATTCCACAGAGTCCGAGCTGAACAGGAGAAATGAGTCCATGACACACACTTAATAGTGACCACAGAATAATGGGATATTTCTGGTGCTTGAGTTCTAGACATTGACAATGAAATGTACAGTCTCATAAGCAGAAGTGTACTTATTTGATATCTTGGCAACTGAAATGTGAGGAAAGATGCAGAGAATTTATTCTCTGGCACATTTAGTCACAATGTGAGCCAAACCCAGCACCTCAGTATCAAATGGGGTAAATTGCTTTAAGGGTGTTGAAGCCCACAACAACCTAGCCAGTTTTTAGACGTGGTTGGGGAATAGTATGTGCAAACTACAGATTTTAGATAAATAAATTTTTCCTGTTTTCCTATAAGCTGAAACCTATGCTTACCAGGTGGGATCAGAACTGTAAATTCCATCCCCCAATCCCTCCTCACCCCCTAAAAAATCCCCAAACACCAAAGCTACCCAATGAACATACAAAAAAACCCCACCCTCAAAAAACCCACTGCAAAAAATAAGGATCATGAAGACAATTAAGTATCTTTACTTTGTATCTCAGCCACTTATGCATATAGCAGAATTAAGAATATGTCTTTATTTCCTAAAATTTTTTCTTCATTAGTGAGCTTTTTTGACCCTCTTTGTACATTCCTTAACACTGAGGAGGTCTGAACCTGAAAAATGCATGGGATGATTCAAGTGCTAGTAATAACAAACAGTGGGGGCAGCTTGACTGACATAATCTATTTACAGACTAAAGGTGTAAGGAGCAATATTGCAGGGTGCTTATCTGCCCAATCAATGGCCAATGGTACTGGGCAGAGACAGTATTTTACAGGCTTAACCTCATAGTTCCCTTCTCACTTTCTTCATGTCATGTAAAATCTGACTAAATTCAGAAGGCTACATAACGAATAAAAAGGGGAAGCCTGGTTCATGAAAGGATTTACTTTAGCTTGCAAAAATAAATAAATTTCCAAACCTCCACTGCAATTGAAACAGACATTTCAGATATTCTAAGATAGACAAATACTCTGTTGTAGCTCTAATGATTATGATATGAGCTTATGATTTGTACAAAACAAGCCTTAATTACTGTGAATATCCTACTGGATTTTACAATTAGGAAAGAAGGTATTTTCATGCGTTCCAGGTTTGGGATAAATATAATTGATTTATGATTAACATAACAGGTCTAGGCTTATCCTCCAAATAAATTGTTCTTCACAGAGAAATGAGGATAAATGCATTTTTCTCATTTCTATTGAAACGTGGTATTTTCAAGGCAGAACAACTAAGAGCAATGCTGATGAGGACTCCTGCTAGATGAACACGTGACATCATTCATGCTAGACTGAAGTTCATCTGTTGTGTGACAGGAGAAGAAAGAATGGGAGGTCAAAAATCTAAAGAATAATGTGAATAAGGTTTTTTAAAGGACACAGCTTGGAAAGTAACATGCTTGGGAGAAACTTCCTGTCAGTTTACTACAAAGCAATTAAGCCACACTGATCACTGGGCATTTCTTGGGAACTAATGGGACTATTAACTATGGGTTAATAGTCCAAGTTCGTGCCCTAGGCTACCAGTTCTTGGCAGCTTCTCATGCCATTGAAGTGTTTCAGACCAAGGCTTTTATAGTTTGGGTTTAAAAAAAAAAAGGGTGCAAATATATTCTAAATTTTTAAAAGCTGTATCAATAATGGTGCAATATCCTGAAAGGGAGGTGGATCTGATGCAGAGAAAACTCACCAAGTCCCATCAATCCCCCTGGAACTCTGTTCCTCAGCAGCTGATAAAGGCTCTGGCAAGCCTCACTGAACCCCAACCTCAATTTCATGACTTTGGCAGACCAATTTGGATAATAACACAGAAGATGAACTACACTTTCAGGCATTTCAGGCATACTCAGCCTCCATGAGCACCACAATCAAATCACTGCCGTGGGTCAAATGTGCACTCATCTCCAGAAACTCTTGTGTTACACGCAACCTTTGCCATAAAAGGTGCCTTGCAAGACCAAGCAAGACAAGGTAAACAAAAAGTTCCAGTGACCTGGTGGCTGCTGGAAAAGGCCTGTCCCCTCATTAAACCTGGTGGCTTATGTTTTAAACATCTCTCTAGAGCACTGAATACTTTTGCAACACCTCCTGCCTCGTTCAGCAGCAAGGATGACTCCTTGCAGGAGCAATATGGAGAAAAAAAGTAATATCTCTGAATCCACTGTTAGAGAAGGATAAATGTGATTCTGGCCCTCTCGTGTGACAGGATGAAACAAGCAGATAGTTGTCATTTCTACATCCATATGAGCCCTTACTTTCTCCAAAGGCTGGACATGTCATCTGCAGCAAGATAACCACTCCATGTCTGTGTGTTTGGCTCAAGTGCCAGTCAGCTACAGAGCTCCCTGGCATTATGGACTTTTGTTCAGGGGTGTCCAAATTCCAGACACTAGCTAAACCCTGACTACACTGCCAGTCTGACTCTCACTGGCATTGATGATAGCATTGGCTATGGCTCATCTCTTTGAGACTTCCTCTGAAGCTTCCCTGCTTCCCTCCCAGCCTAGGCTGGTTCCTGGCAGTACATAGAAACCAGCAATTTCACTAGTTTTAAACACTAGTCCTTATATCTAAAACCTCTCTCTTGTTAGCTTTGCTAAACCATACAGCACTCCAGTGCTTTCTAAATGGCTATCCGTGGATGCTGCACTTAAAGGGCAAATGTAAAAAGGAACAAACTGAACACATATATCACATACATTTTAGGGCTGAGACATTTAGGGCTGAGCAGAAGCTTAATCTTTGGAATTTTTCAATATAAATAACTGGCCCTGCTTATTCAACTCGAAAAATTATCTTCCACATTCTTACATGAAATATTTTCTACCTATTGCTTTGAGGAAGAAAACTTCTCAACTTTCCACACTATCATTTTTGCTATTTTCTTAAGCACATGTGGCCTATTAAGAAAAGTTATTCCAGAGTATTTCCTCTGTTTTAAAAACAAGGAGATAGAAGACACTGTGAGAGAATATTCTGCTTTCTTGAAAAAATAATCATTTGATACAATTCATCTTGTCCACAGTTGTTGCTTTTATTAAGAATGACCTTTTTGATTGCTATAGTTTGAACAAAATAATCAAGTTGGTAGCAATAAAACAACTATGTGGGGACAGCAGCCTGCTCTGTATGTTCTTCCTTATCTTCAGAAGTATTGAAATGATAGCCACTGAATAAGGGTAAGAGGCAATATACATAATGCACTTTACTGAACTTGGATCTCTCCATATATTTCAGATGTTGCTATGCTTGCACAATGCTTGCACAATGTTTTAAGAGAGCAAAGTATGGTTTGAAAAGTCCACAGTATTTATTAAATGGTGAGACATTCTCTAAGCCAGTGTGCAATGAGATGGAGAAAGTCCTTTGGAAGAATTGTTTTTGCGTCCAATTTTAAGAGTGGAGAGGACACACTAAAATGCACGTGATTATATAAATATTTCTAGTTAGTGCTGCTGCCACACAGAATAACAGATTCTATGAGCTGCCAGCTACAGCCAGCCAACTACATGTACTGGATGCTCTACAGCTTCTCTCTTTATTAATTAATAAGGTACATAGGCATTAACATACATTGTTACTTAAACCAAGTTCCATGGCATTTTGCATGGATTAGCACTGCCAGGTTGCATCCCAAAGATGCAGAATGCTTGGGTGTTGCTCCCAGTCCTGCAACTGGGTTTGCTGAAGATCAGTGATGTTATTCTACCAGATTGAGCTGAGTTTGTCTGTGCTTGCAGAGAAATTCCAAAATGCTTTTTTACCTTTTGTCCTAGGCAAATTTCTCCCAAATTTTCCCTAAACCAGGACACCTTTGTAGATGTCAGGGAATCTTCTGAGCAAAGGAGATGTGCCCCTTCAGTTGGCAGCTCAGGGATTTGACCATTGCTGCTCCAAACACCAGTAACAGCCAACCTCAAATGAGCATGAAGAGCACCAAGGGAACTGACTTTTGTGGAGACCTCTCAGATCCTGTAGTACCAGCATGGAGAATGACAGCTGTACTCCCAGCTGAAGTGAGCTTCATGCAACTGTGATTTCTGAAGAATTGGGTATTTCATTATGAAATATGCATCTATTATAAAAACTTGGTAGAAAAAAGAATAAAACGTACAAAAATGGAATTGTTCAGATTTGGGTTTCCCTTCTGCTTCCCTGCTTAATATAAGCTAAAGAGTAATGCTATGGTGTCCAGCTTAATAAATGCATTGACATGAAAAGTCTGTATAAGATGAATGTCTCAGATGTTCACAAATGCACAAGGGTGAATATTCTTTAATGCTTCTGCTGATACTCCAAGATTTTGCTCTGGGAAAGAAGGTGTGTAGTATTAAGAAAAACAAGCTATAAATTTTGGCTTGTAATAGGCATGTGAATTTTAACACCAGTGGGTGTTATGCTTTGCTTTTCTATTCGTACTCCTGAAAAAGCTCTTTTCTATTCCAAATATTATGCTCTGGTTTATCATAAATTATAGAATTAGTACTTATTCCTCAATTTTTTTTTAAATGAAATTCAAATTTTTCCGTTATTATTAGAAAGCTTGGTCGGGAATCTGAGGAAGAACTGGGTAGCAAGGAACTGAAATAGAATTAGGATTCTGTGCCTATGAATTCTCTTCTCTTCTATCTCTGCCTTTAGGGAAATCTTGACTTTATTTTCCCTATGCATAAAAGCTGACATATCTGCCAATTTTAATTAGATGGAGTACAGCGCCTCCAGGATTGTAAGTGCCAAGCATTATTATAATCTGTGACCTTCAGCTAATGAAGGAGTGTCCTGCTTTCACATAAAGCATGTCAGGTATTAGCCTGCGATACCGTTTGAGCGCTCTGCCCTTCTGACACAAGCTGTGTATTGGTAAAAAACGTTGTGTGTTGGTAAATCCCTGCTCACACCTGCACAACACTGCTGAAGTTTGTAGACAGTGTTTGGTGTAAAGCATGTTATGCATGTTATGATTTTATATTCACCTTATACAAAATCAAAGCCTTTTACAAGAAGCTCTGTGACAGATTTCAAAGCAAAGGAGTATGATAACCTCTACCTTACCATATCTCAAATTACAAGATCAAATGCAGATTTGGACATGTTGGAAGAGAAGTTCAGCTCTGTGGGTGAAAGCCAAAAGAATTTAAATTATGTGCTTTGATATGGCCTTGGGACCTCTTGCAATTTCCATGGAGAGCTACTAATTCTTCTTTATTTCTATCACTTTTTCATAGGTAAAAGATTTTTTTCTTTCTCCCCTAAAGTTCATAATGTGGTAAAGAAGTTGTTGGGAACAGTTAAATCAGTGTATAAATCCCCACGAGAAAGAGTCTGTCATACATTTTGCATATCTCATGGGTTCAAGGACAGTGGGCAGGAATCTGATCTGTTTTACAGTAATTTAAACATTTGACTAATTTGAGTGAACTCAGCCGCGTTCCAGATGTCACTTAGACTGACAGAGAGCAGAGTGTGGCTCAGAAAGTGAAAAATAAAACAGAAAATCTCTGTCTTTCACTGCTGATGCTGTAACTTGTGACAGCAACATTCTCTGAGGCAGCGATGTGCTGGTGTTCCAACCATGCTGAATTAATTTACTTTGGCAGTTACTTGACTGTTCCACTGTCTATTTATTTGAAATGGAAACCAAGTCATGTTGCCTGCTCCCTCTTGCTGGCATATGATTACACAATACATCTTCCAATTTTTGCAATCAATCACTTTCAGTGCTATTTTCCCATTGTGCACCATGTTACCTGGCTTTTGGAGAGGTTTCCATCTGAAAATAAGTGTAAAGGAAAAACTTAAAAATAAGAGAAAGTGTCTACATTTGCAAAGTGTGAAGAATGCCTAAGCTGTTCCATGCATTTGCTCGGTCATTTACTGACAGCTGATTTGGAACATATGCTTCTCAGACACTCAGTGTCCTCCATTTTGGGTGTAAGAGCCAGAGATTTTAGTGTCAGATAAGCTAATCGTGTTTTTCAAAAAGTCAGGACCTGTCATCATTATAGACATCTCCTGGTTGGATAGGCACAACCCCTGTAATGTGGCTGTTCATATCAGAGACAGATCAGACAAATGTTTGGTATTTTCTGGATTCTATTTAAATTGTTCTACAGTCAAATAAAAGCCTGAAATTAAGGTAGATAAGTGACAACTCACATCTAATGAATTGTATGCAACACATTAAAAAGGATTTCAAATGGAAAGGAAATGTATTACAAGAATGTTTTGATTTTTAGAAAGGTAACTTAACCTAATTAAAGTATGTTTTCCCTCTGCTAAGTTCACAGCTCCCACATATTCATGGATAGGACATCCTTAGATGAGTTCTTTTAGGCTTACTTTAAAGATGTACAAATTGAGGTATGTAGTGTCCAAGATCAACCAGAAGGCCAGTGGAAGAGCATTTAAGAAAGTTTTAGAACTGGGAATAAAACTGAATAAGGGACATATTTGAAACAAAAAAAGCTACAGGCAGGGAAGCAGGTGGCCACTGGCTTAATTCAAATGCTGACAAAGTTGCCTTCCCTATTAAGGCACAGCTATGTCTGCCAACATCTAAGGAAGGGCACAGACTCTGTCAGCAATTGATTTACCTTGGGCTAGCGCTTCATCCATCTCTAGAAAAGCTGCAGTAAAGCTACCTAATTGATCAACTCATCCCTCAGGAAAAGTGCTTCTGTCACCAATAGTCTGTCATTCTCACCGGGATGGGATTCCCTCTCCTCTCCAAGAAACCATCCTTCTCTGTTTCTGTGTTTCTCCCCTCCATCCATGCTGACCTTTTGGTCCTTTCTTGGCACAATATCTGCCAGTATCCCTTCCTTGTCACCTTCACCTTGTGCCTCTGTTGTTTGGACTCCAGCCAGGCTGCTATTACTGTCTCCTCCTTCTTGACCTTTCATTTGGTAGCACAGAAACTGATCCTATGTTCATCATCATTAGCTTTTCCCACATTTTTCTTAGTCCCTCTATACCTCCACTCATTTTGCTGATAGAGAATTGATGCCTTGAGGGAGAGCCACTGCCCAATTTCAAAGTACTTGGGCACTTCCATTGTGTGGAGGCACCATTCAGTGATGGAGGGTTCTTTTGTCACTCACCTCTGTAGTAGCCACAACCTGGTCTCTGGCTGCAGAGCTGTCAAACCTCCACAAGCATTGCAATCACAAATTACTGAAAAGCTGTTTTTTCTGAAGCTGGGCCCACATCCAACACCTCTCTTTTTTGACATTTAAAATCACAGGGATTGCACAAGCACACCTATTCCAGCTGTGGGTGTAAAAGGCATCTCAGACAAAACAAGCGAGATCATTTTTCTGGAGAAGACTACAAATCCTACAGACTTGAATGGAGCAACCTGATGGACAGCTGACATATGCAGAAGGCTCATCAGGCTTTGGAGAAAAGATTTGCAGTTTTGTTGTCTGACTTCCTAAAACGAAGAGACAGAGCCTGGGGAAATGTAACTTGGGACAGTGTTGCATCAGTGAGAGCTGCATTATCACACTGCCCAGAGGAGGGAGTTTTATGTCTTACTCCAGTGTTAAACCTTACTGTAGTGTCTGAGTGAGTCAAGTGAATAAAATGAGAACTTTGAGTGGAAAATTAACCAACCAAGGGGAGGAATATTTAAAAAAAAGTGTTCGTCATTAATCCTTTTTATGCTTGTCATCAGGAAAGATTGCCACAGCTGCAGGGCATGTACATCTCAACCACTGACATGCCTACCTGGAAGTGAAAAAGCAAGGGGTGAAACCTCCACTGAACTGGCATCTAAATTACAACTTATTAAACAGAAAGGTAACATTTGGAGCATATGAGTTGGGACTTGCTTTTTTCAGCATCTGAACATTCATTTCTAAAACCGATTCTCTCGTTATTGTGTCAAGATGAGAGATTCCCAGCCAGGTAGCTGACAGGTTAGACAAAGAGATCTGTTCAGTAATAAAACAGTCATTCGGGTATTCTCCAGTTCTCCCTCCAGCATTTGCACAAAATATATGAGCTGTGCTTGGGCCTGATACACTCTTTCTCTTTTCTAGGATTTGATAATTTTTGCTAGGAAAGTGGAGAGATGTTTAGACTAGCCCTGGAGTATGTGAATGAAAGTAAGAGGGTCAATAACATTTTGCTCTCAGGAAGGCTGGTGACATGTTCAGTTTATCCATCTGATTCATTTGTTTATCATTCTATCAAATGAAAGGAGTGTTGCCCATACGGGTGCCTAGAAAGGTGTGGTGCAGCTTGAAGAGTTTACACAGTGTTTAATTGGATGACAACTGCCAAACAGTCAATCTATAAAAAGTGATTCCTTTTTCCTCTCACTCCCTCTTATCCCCAGCCCTCCAGTGGCTCTAAAATTACACCACTAATACTCAGCCTAGAGTACCACTAATACTCAACTAATACTCACCACTAATACTCAGTCCAACACTGACTAGAAACCAGCTAGAGGAAATAATCATATTGTAGTAACCAGGAATAAAAGATTGCAAGCTTTTGCAAGCTTCTGCAGTGATCTGTCCTCATCAGTCATCTCTATGGGCAAAAGTGTGGCCATATGACTTCGGTTCAGACATGCAGTACAGATCATAGACACTGAAAGCAAAACAATTCACTGGAGAAACCTTTGTATCTCATGTGTCTAATTGCTTTTGGTGTTTATTACTCTGCTGAAGATGGAGTTCTGTATAAAAAGATTGCCAAGTGACACAGCAAGGAGGTAGGCAGCCTACCAGCAAGATGATACCAAAAGGCCACCTTATACAGAGGTCACATTCTTCTGAGAAATATGACTATGATGCTTTAGCAAGCACTCTTAGATCATAACACTACCCAATGATCTTTCTTACTCTATACCACTTCAGTCTAAAAAAAAAACAATCTAGTATTTCTCATGCAAGTATTACTGGTAATGGCACAAACATTCTTACATATAATTTGAAATGGAAGACAGGAAGGAATTGCTCACTGGTGCTTTCAAAACCTGTATTTATATTGCATATATATTTGCAACCCTGTCAGCTCAGGTAGCAAGTAACACAACTCTCCCTGAGTATCTGCAGGGGAATACTTATCTGTAGTTCATGATCGCGGGACTGGGAATGCCAACCCTTACTTTCTCAAATGCCAGAAACCTTTAACTGTCAGCAAAGCTAATAAAATCAATCATACACGTATAATGAAGGAGTGGTATGTAAGGGAGAAATGGATACAGTGATTAGAGTTCATACTGGTACCAATGGTAAATCGGAATGGATGATTAACAGGATTTGTGAAAACATTTCTAAAGTAATCTCTGCTACACTCCTCTCCTAGTGTACAAGACCATCTAGGCAAGAGGAAAAATAGGCACTCAATAAACAGTGTAGAAGAGGCAGAAAAATAACTTGACACAATGCTGGAGGACTTTTGGTGCTGCATTTAACCAAAGTTGAGCCAGAGCTGCATCTGAGATGAAAAATTGGCAAACTGCTGCAGCTGGCCAAATTGGAAACTATGTAACCAGCAGCTGGGAGAAGACCAACAAGCAGCGACAATTCCAGGAGAACAAAGACATTTACTGGGCACTAATGGGACTGCCATAATTTAACAGGCAGTAATAAAAGTTCAGACAGAAGGTACAAAAGCCCAGGGGAAGGAGCAGTTGATCAAGTGTTACAGTACAGTAGCCACCAGTCTTGTGCAAGTTCACATGGCAGTGTACAGAGGACAACCTGCAATGATTTAACACTAATGATCCTAAAGAATCCAAAGAATTTAAAGAAGACCTAGACAATCACAAAACAAAAAGTTATGGAGGTAAATTAAAGAATCTAAGACAGAAATAGAATGGTAAATTTTCCTTGAGAGCAATACACCAAGTAATGGGATGTATCAAGGATTGAATTTGATGAATTTAGTAAGGATTTGACTTCCATTTCTGTGAACACAAAAAATCCTGGAGCCTGCTTTGATGCCCAGTTAAATATTAGACTAGAAAACACAATCATACAGACATCTGGTAAGAAATTTTTAAGTACTCGGTAATGGTTTAAACCTTGTGTAACCATTGCTGACCTTCGACAGAAAAGAAACAAGCCAGCTCTGAAGACTTTTAGACTGGGATCAATCACATACATAGTTACTGCAACCCTCTCCAAACCTCCTCCATAAAATAGTTGGTACAAAATTAGAGACTATTTGTGACCAAGCTGAAGAATAAGAAGCTAGTTATATATTTTCATAACTTGCAGTTAAAAAAAATCTACAATTATTTATATTCTTAAATTGCTCCCCAAATTAATAGTTAGCTGAAGATAAATTACAGCATCACTTACATCACACTTCATACTTTTTTCAAGTACATTTATTGCATATTTTAGGAATTAAATGCTTCCAGGATATTTAAATGTTTTTCCACATTGGGCTATAACATTAAAATTTTTATGGGCATAAACCATAGCTTTGATGTGAAATGAATTCATTCATGAAATTTAGGTACAGTTTATTATTGCAGCTGAAATATCTGCCTAAAGGAAAATTAATATATTAAATATTTTTCCATAGAATAGTCTCCATAAACTTGAATTGTTTGAAATAAGCCTGATCCTACAGAGATGTGAAGGAGATGCTATTTTTAACATGAGAAGCAAATCATAGCTTCCAGTGCTTGACTTCCCAAATCCCTTTTAAGTTTCTCATTTAGTTTCAGACTGCTCTGTTTACTGGATCTTTTTCTCAAGTAAACCTGTATTCTGTATATTTTCTGGGTTTGTGATATGACTTTTTGATCTTTCTTAAGTCCAGTCCAAACCAGCAAGGCATTCTGGCAACCTGAAAATGAATTTATATGATCCATGTCTTCATTTATAAGAGTGTTGTAAATCAATTATTATGCCTTGTTAAAACAAGACACTTAAATAAATGCATAATTTAATCACATCCCTATTTCCTGAAATATAAACTCTCAACTACATGGAAGGAATCTGTTTTCCCAAATTGTTTTTACCTATTTCTTTTCTTACTTTGAAATTTACATAGGTACTGGAAAATATTTACAAAGGTGTTCAAGACATGGACTTCCACAGAGTGACAGCACAGTGCTGCTCTGGGCAACTTGGAGAGAGAAGCTGAGGGCATTTGCACAGCTCCAAAAAGCCACGAGGGGAGATGATTTCAGATGATGGCAAACTCCGCGGGCTGCGGAGCCTCAGCAAAGCCCTGCGCCTGAATTTAGCTGCACGCAGAAGTACCTGGGTTTGTCTCCACTGCTTGTGTATTGTCAATGGTGAGTTAGAAGCCCATTTCCTCTCTGCAGCATCAGCTCATGGATTTCCTTTTATGTTTGTGATGCCTTGCTAGGGAGCACCTGTCTGTGCTGCTTTCCTCATTTCCTTTAAAATGAGATTAATAGATAGCAGCCTGCCTCTGAGGCGCTCGGCAGGACGGTCTCCTTTGTACAACGCTTAGATCTCGTCAAAGCCTGATTTAATGCTGTCAGACCCAACAGAACCTATTCCTGTTACCATTTGGGGTGTCTTGGAACATATGACAGAAAAAGTCCTGCTCTCAGCCCTGCCAGGGCTATAGCTGAACTTCTCTGCTTACAGTAGTGGAACAGCTCTGCATTTAGACCCACTAGTTAAGAGCAGGAAACCAGAATATTGTTCTGTTGCTTGAGACTCCAAAGTTTCTACTTAGAAAACTCACAGGAGTGTGATCTGGCCAAATGTTTCTTTAAGAAAAATCTGATACTCCAGGATTCCAAAATTTTACAAAAACCATGACAATTTCCAATGTGATAAAGCACCAGATCTACTAAACAGTAGTTTAGTCATGCCCAATTTTTGTTACCTTCCAACAGAGATGCTTTGAGAAGTCTGTATCTGATCTAATACAATATTTGGAGAATACAATATGCTGGCAAAGAAGAAATAGTATGCTAAGATTGATGCCAGACTATCAAATATTTAGATAATTCATCATTTTAGAAGTATACAACAGTACATAAGCGTGTGATGTAAGAACTAAATTAAAAGTTATGCAAAGCACAATAGTTTTGATAATATGTTGTCTACTATTAAGGAAAAGAATGACCCTACACAATTTCAGAGACCTTTTTTCTTCAAACATTAAAAAAGTAATTCTGGAAGAATTGCCAAGTTTACAAATATGCACACACATTCCACATATGGATATGCTTTAGTAATCATCTTTACAAACCTTTTAGGCTACACATGGCTCTAATAAATAACCCATTCACAAACAATATATTATCATCTAAAAAAAAAAAGAAAAAAAACCCCAAACCCTTTTCATATACAGCCCAACAGTTCTAGTGTTCACTTTCAACCCCCAGCTCCACGATCAATCATTACGTCAGTGCTCATTTTTCATGGTTTGGTGTTGAACAGCAAATGGAAAATGACTGAAAAAATTAATATTGTCTCTAACAATGAGCAAAGCTCAAGAAAGAGCTCACAAGCGACACAGCTGAGGACAGTCTGCCCTCTGTAAGTTGCAAATGTAATAAAATCTGAATGTTTGTTCTCCTTTCTTTTTGAACAGAGTTCATATGGGCCAAACTGCATGACGGGAAGGCCCCCGTGTCAGTCCCTTTGTGTAAATAGTAAACAGCTGCAGTAAAATATTTTACCCCTTGAAGGGGTAAAACTTATTAGCTCAAGGTTAAGAGCCCTGCAGAAGGTTAGCCCAGCTACTGCAGAGCTGTGAAATATCATCCTTTGGCTATCTGCTCACACACATGCACGGGCTGAGTTATGCGGTATGGGCAAGACAAGCTTCACCACTCAGAAGACAACAAAAAGTTGTGTTCCCCAACCACCAAAATTATTGGGACAATAAAAGCTTCTGAGCTGAAGGACTCTTTCTCAGCCTTGATCCCATGAGTTTTCTTTACTCCTGAGTCTCACTGAATTCAGCCACTTCTATGCCAAATGTACGTTCCTTGCGTCCATGTGAGCCAGGCTAAGACCTTTCCATGATGCTGTGTTTCGTGCAGGGGTGGAGGCAAGGCAGGAGGAATAGCAGGAAAGTCCAGAAGAACACATGGCCAAGTGGCTCAAGGTGTTCTCTGCCTGTGTGTGAGGTCCTGTGTATCACTCCATGCACAGGCAGGTCTTGTAACCTGGGAAAGACAGTACCACTAATGGCAGCTGGGTAATTATGACTTTCTGGAAGCTTTTTTGGAAACTTGGGTGCCCTTATGGAAGCGACTGACAAAACCTTTCCTACTGTGGATGTGGGGCTGAAGCAAGAGACAGGGTGGTGCTGGGACAGAAGGAGAGGAGCTGAGTATCAGTTGTTTGAGCTGGGAGGTAAAGGCATGATCGTGGCTGTGCTATCTGCATTTTCCCCACTGTGGTGATACACGTGGTGGGGAAAAAGCGATAACTCATTCCCCCACCTTTCTCCATTTAAATCTGTGCCTGATTTGTCTAGCCAAAGTGCAGTATATCATATTCATTCATGGCCTGTCTTAATACCCCTTCTTCTACTAAATCACACAATAAAATAATAGGAAGGCATAATCTGGCAAATCTTTCTTCCTCAATGTTATTTTTATTTTACATTTAATGAGGATTCAAATCTGACTTCTCAGATTTGTCAGAGTTAACAAGAATATGCACCTTTTCCTTGTCATGTAGGACTCAAACTTCTCATCTTATTCTAAACATGCCCAATTTTTGTTTTCTTCTAGTACCAACACATCAGACACCCAGCCTAGCCCAAGATATGGAAGATGTATTTTCCTTGGCAAAGAAATAATTTTGAGCCTGATTGATGCCAGACCCTAGGCAGTACTGATTATTTCTCTTTTTGGTGGTATGCAAAAGTCTTTCATCAAAATTAAGGCCCAGGGCATTTAAATCCTGATATTTTTTAGCTGAATATGATCATGATTATGTTTCTGGCGCACTGAGCAGCTTTTGTCACAAAAATAAAATGTTTGTGTAGCTCTGTTTTCAGTCTCTATCATCATTGTTTATCCAGTGCCTAACAACAGAGTACACTGCCTATGAAAATCAGTATGCTTAAGGTACAGAGATCATTTTGGCTTTCTACAGCTTGTTGCAAACTGCTCCAGTAGTCATTGCACATACAAATGCTTCTTGTTTGACTGATGAAATATACCTTCAAGTGCAGAAAGCAGGTCACACAATGAAAACAATTAATTAATTAGGTCCTAAAAAAGCCATCTTCCCCGTGTCTTCCTATCTCAGAGCAGACTACATAGTGCTATTTCCCAGACAGAAGAGAAAGTAAAAAGGAGTCTTGAGCTGCTGAAGTTTCACTTGCCCTGGACATAAGCACCATCCTTATGTCCCTCTTCTAAGGACATCTAGGGTTTAGATTGGAGTCCTGACTGCTGCAGCAAAACTCAACAAAAATAGTGTATAATCCAAACTGACTTCTTGAAAGTGAATCAAAGCACAAAGGATGAGTTTTTGTTAATGGCTGAGTAGTACCAAACCCTTATGTGAGTTCAACAGGAATGGCAAAGGACCTCCCTACTGGCAGCACTCACAGCAGGTTCTCCTTTTCCTCCACAAGAAGTGGTGTTAAGGGTCTGGTCTCAAGTTCTGACTTTTATAAGTGGCATTGCATTAACTGTAGCTGCAGATATGACTGTAGGCAGTCTCTTACTACTGGTCCCATGAGAAATAGCCCCAGCAAACCCAGCGGCACTGTAGCACTTAACTGGAATATGGTTAGAAAGGAGCGGGACCCTCTGCCTGTCGTGTGCCTGAGCTCACGGCAGTTTGGAGACATGGGATAACGTGCTCCCTGCAGCCAAAGCACTGAGAAGGTGGGCAGCCACATGTCACACTGGCCTGCACTTCCAAGTGACCTTCACCAGCAGGCCCCTGCACAACATATTGCATTAATCCTTTCTGGAGGTCACAAAACCAGGGCTAAGTGGGCTGCGGTACAGATCCAAGAGAAACAGTTGCAAATGCCTAGCCAGATGCAGATGGAAAAATGTGCTTTTCATGTAGCCCGTTCAGAAGGCTGAATAATTTATTAGTGCATCACATGCTATTTTTCAAAACTATGCCACTTTGAAGGAAATCATATATTTCAAATTATAAGCAGGTCCTGCTAACAAAGTGGATCACAAATGCCAAAGCAGACAAACCATTGTGTGCTCCCCAACTCCACACCAAGTGACTTTGATTACATCACTGCCAATGGAGAGCTCAGACAGAAACAAGCACATCACAGGAACAAAATAATTACTGCTGGTTACTTCAAGCACAACTTGGTGCGCTCAAATGTTGATCCAAAGGCTTTGACCCTTCCTGCAGCGCCCCCAGAACCTTCACCCAGCCTCTCAGTAACAGGCTATCAAAGGCTGCATAGTGTATTAATTCCACTGGCTTTTCTGGAGCTGAGCAAGGCTGACAAATGAAATACAGTTTGCCTGTCTCAGTGTGGGTATTGTTTTCTGCACTGTAATGCAGTACAGGTGTTGCAGGCCAGGAGGAGATGCGCTGGCAGAAGTATGATAAGGGAATTTGTGAAGGAAAGCACGCCATGGAAACTCTGGGAGAGGAGGTGAGGCAAAGGACCCCCTTGGCCCCTGGGGGTGCTGCTGGGCCCTTGGCATTCCCCCAAGACAGCATATCTCTAGGTACCATATGGTTTGAGGATGAACTTCCTGTGTTTCTAAGGGGTGGAAGAGAAGGAGGAAGTGCCTACGTATGGAGAGAATAATTGCTTCCCTCTTCTGCTTCTTCTCCCCCTGTGCCCCGGGCATCAACTTTACACCACCATAAGAACGAGGTGAGGTCTGATCTGGAAGGAGGCATTTGTAGATAAAACTTTGGCTGAAATGCATGGGAGAGCAGAGGGCAAATAAGAAGACAGGATAGCACCCTAGAAGCACATGGTGTATCTTACAACAACTACAGCCTCGTTGGCATTGGATGGAAAAATGGAGAGTGAGTTCGGAGGGCCCCAGATCATCGAAATCAGGTTTATTCTGGTTTCAAGAAGCATCTGTCCTTTGTTTGCACCACACTGGTTTTGTAGTTGTGAAGGAGTCTGTGCTTCTGTGGCTGTACAAGCAATGACAGATTTGTTACTATCCACAGCCCAGCCCAGCCTGCCTTATCATACAGCTTTTACTGCACAGAACTGTCTCAGGAAATCTGTCAGTCCTCACCAAAAAATGTGACAGAACACGATGAGCATCATTTGCAATTGAAGGGTAATGTGAAAAATGAAGGCAATTTTGTTCCAATGCATTACATTTCCCAGAATATAAGAATCTCTGCTATTTCTATTAAGTTAATTAGAATTCAATTCAATTTTCACTAGTAAGGATAGGGCACTAAGTCAAAAATAAAAAAAAAGGAAAAGGAAGGAAAGATGAAAGGGCCCGAAGTCTGCGAAAGAACTAGTCTATGGAAACTCCACCTAGAGGCAGATTTTCACACACATCTGTCAAAATAAGCAGCACAATATAGGCTCAGTTGAGGCAGTGGTATGGTAACAAAGCCACTCAGTACATGCACAGGTTGATACATTGCTCCCTACCCTCATTATACCCACAGCCTGCAGATTACATATGTGACTCCAGACAATATTTTTTCATTAGCAATCTGGATATGGTTACACAGAAATCTTTAGCCATGTCCTAATGAAAAACAAAGAAACCCTGCTGGTGGTCAAAAGTAAACTGGTTCTCAGGAAATTAGAAATTATATGCAGTAGTGTCAGTGTCACATGCTTGTCTAACTTCTCTGGAGAAACTGCTTATTGACAAGCACAGGTGTAGTTCTGTCTGGAGTTGTAATATTTTTTTTTGTTTTGTTACCAGGGCCAGAATCACACTCAGAAGGCTGTCATTGTCTCTGATTTGGGCTGAACTGGTAAGATCTGGCCCTTATTCTAGGATAAACATCTGTATTTGAAGCAAAGATCATTCATTCATTTATTTCTTTCAGGAGGTAACCTGAAATGTGGAATGACAATTTAAAAATCCTATCTCAATGAATACATTCAATCAAATTACCTTAAACTTAAAACTATTAAAAATATCCTTATCAAATAGTACCCCATAATAAAGGTTATATCATATTACATAATTTGATACAAAATTAGCTATTCAGTCTCAAGGTTTGAACTCATCTTTTCACAAAAGTTGCAGTAGGATATCTCAACTATTTTGCTGTGCTTGCAATGTCAGTGGAGGTGAGCTTTCTGGGTCACATTTTTAGAGCTGTTCAAATGCTTAATTTCAACAAAACCAACCTTTAAGAAACTGCCAACTTCTTTATGAATCAAGGCAGGAAAAGAAAGCAAGAAAGCAAGCAAGAAAGCAAGAAGCTGATTTGAGGTGTTTAAAGTAAAACATGTCAGTGCAGACTATAGATCCTTTTCTCTTATTTTCAGCTGCTCTGTTTCAGTGTTCTGCTTGGGATGACAGCCTCAGCCTCTGGGCTGCTCCACTCTTCTTCCGAGCAGGATTACCCACTTCAGCTTTCCCCAGGGTATTGTGTTGCACTCACACCGTTTGTCTCCCTTTGCAGTTAAAAAGCTCCCTTGGGAATTTGCATTAGCAAAGGTGTGACCCCATGCATTCTGTGTGGTGAACTTAATGATACATGTCCCAGTTAGTCTTTTGGTTTGCTTTTACATCAGTGTAAGTCAGAGGATTTCTTTGATGCCCCACCAGAGTCAGTCAAGAGTAAGAGAAGTTAAGCTCTTCATCCATACATGGTAAAACCCAGGTTTAGTATCAGATCAGGAAAAACAGACTCATAGGAAAGCCAGTGCAGTAAGTCCATACACATTTAGAATTTTTGTTTTAATTTTCCTTATTTTTGTTCCTTATTTCAGTTCCTCTAGGAGCCATACCAAGACCTTTCCATTGTCACCTGTGGAACTTACTGCAGAAATCCAAGTAAACTGATGGCTCAAAAGGACAATTGTAATGTGAAGGGCATTTTCCAGTATATCCCATTTAAAACATAAGTGAACTTTTATGTTCCAAACTGATTAAAGGAAATTCATCTTCCTAACTGGTTTTCTAAATATTTCATTGTTACACATTTTATGGCAAGGAAGCATTTTTAAGCAAGCATACACATAAGTTTTAGGCACAAGGAATAAAAAAAATTAACACTGTCACATCCTGATAAAATACAGCTGATTTCTGTATTGATTTGCTATAAATTTTCCTTCCTCCTCTCTTTTTTGGTCCTCCTGTTTTCCTAAGTATTTGGTAGACTGAACATAAAGGATTTTTATAGAATCATTAGATATGTCCCAGATTCACTGTATTATTGGCAAAAACCATATTGAAAAGGACTTTGAAAAATAACTTATTTCCAGTGGATTCAGCTTTCCAAATTCCAAATGTTCACATCTCTATTTACTGTTACTTTAAATACCTTCATTTCTGTGGATGGCTGATGAGCTTCCCAGATGGAATATAAAGCTTTATGTAGCTCTTGAGGTTCTCCTTTTGCTCTTCATGAAGAATAAAGGAAGAAAAATAGCTTTCAACTGGTAGGATTTTATGAAAAATAACTGCTCAGAAAATGGAAACATTTTCAGATAAAATGACCAGCTGAAGAATGTTGGCTGTAAAATATTTGGTTTGCTTCAATAAAAGATTTTAGCTAAAGATCAGATTATTTCTCTGCACAAAGGAAAGTTAGCAGCATGACAGTACCTGATGGATTAAATAAGTGCATAGTGCACTCTGTTGTTTCACTGCTTTTTCTTAAATCACTTAAAGCACAGCTGCTGCATGACAAAGAGTTGTGAAGAACATGCTCTGCCCTTGCAATCATATTATTTTCATTCTAAAACAGCAAGTTAAATTTAAAAAAAGGTCATGTTTCTTCTCTATTCAGACAGCTTTTCATTGAAGAACCTGAAAAATAATTTTTCATTGCAGCTTTGGCTACAACCCAAGCATTGAAACAAATGGAAACAGAAGTCCAGCCTGTGATTCCACTCCCTGTTATAAGGGCCTTCCTTTTACAAACTGGATTTTTGGGTACATTTTCTTTTGAGAGTTGTAAAGATTTCCTGAAATTCTTGGAGAAAAATAGAAGTGAGAAGTAAAGAGCTGAATAAAGATGGAGTGTTTGTCTCTGAGTTCAGAGAGAGCAACTAAGCAAGAAAGTTGTCATCTGGCTAAAAGATGCTTTTAAGTGTCATGGTTACAGGGCTTGCTCAAAAGACCACTGAAATGAAAAAACAAAAAACCAAAAAACCAAAACCCAAACAACCCTTAGTGTCTTTCATGCATTTTGAAGCAGGACATAAGCATGAGGAAAAAAACCACTAGAGTTTCAGACTAATCTTCTGTTCACATTTGGGATTAAACTCTGCTCCATATGAGACTGCTAAGGTCCATAATAAATAGTTTAAGGCTACCACAGAGATGGAAAAGCAAGGGAGATTAGGGGCATTCATTTTTATTTCATTTGTTCATAGCATAGCTTGCAAGACATCAACAGAAAGGGGGAACAACTTTGTATTTATTATTATGGCTGAGCTGCATGTAATAAATTATGGAAGAAAAAAAGGCTGAGGGATAATTGACTGAAAAAACAAATGTCAGTTAAAGTAAACACAGCAGTTTCCACTGAACCTATTTGTAAAAATGTCAAAGGAGTTGAGTTGTTTTCCTTCACAATATTTGTGCTGGTATAACGGGACTGTGGTTTAATTAAATTTCCCCACAGAGACTAGGTATTCCACTAGATGTCACTTTGAGACTTTGCTAAGATGAAGGACAGCATCCTGATGAACGATGCAGCATCCCTCCCCCCCAGCTCTGCAAAGAGCTGAGAGCTGTCTTGCAGCAGGAGCCCCTGGTAGGATGTTACCCTGGGGTGAATTAAGCACAATGAGACTGCTTGTGGATGCATGACCACCTGCCAGGAGAAGAGCTGCCATCATGCCACATGTGTACCAGCAAAGATTATCCAACCACTAAAATCTTTTTTACTGCTCTCAAGGGAAGGAGTGAGGAGACCACTGTCTTTGCCAACAATCCATCCTTGCAGTGATAGTGAGAACAGGGTCAGGCTTGGTAGGAAGGGGGATGGCTTTTGGGCAGCTCTCCTGGGCTTCCACAGGAGATCTGATGGATCCAAGCAAAGTACTGATCCAGAAACTGCCCCAAACATCTCTCATCCCTCACCAACAGGAATCAGGTACTAGCCCTGGTGTAGGTATGTCTTCCCAGACCACTTTACATGCAATAGAAAGCAAATTAGAACCATTGCCAAAACAAGGAAGTAAATGAGCTGAACCTAGTTTTGGAGCTGTCCTGTTCTTTTGGCAACCAAGCATTTATCTAACACATCAAACAAAGGATGTCAAGGTTTCTCTAGATATCACATGCAAAATATTAAATAACAATAGGGAAAGAAAAATATAGAATGCTTGTTCTTTTAAAGGTAGGTGAAAAGTGAATGGCATGTCTCTGTTCCCTGTAAGGCAATAAAAGAGTCACCACAGTGACAGAACCCTGCCTTTTTAGCCCAGCCTAAAGAGGCTTAATATTAATCAAAAAAGTGAAAGCAAACCTAGACAAATCCACTTCATACCCTCTAACAATGCTGGCACGCAGATGTTGCTGCGTGGAGCAGGACATTGTGTTTGCACCTACACTCAGCTGTGATAATCACACAGGATAGGCTGCTGGGACAAAAAGATCCAGGAAATGTTAAAGAAAAAAAAAAGAGAAAAAGGCAAAAAGCACAAAGAAATATGTCTGCTCATGAAATACGCTCTACCACATCTACTGCCAAGGGTGCCTGCCCAAAGCTCCAGCAAGCTGCATTCTGTTTGTGTTGTCAACATGCAGCAGCTTTTGTACCTATGCGCGTTTGTTTACTAAATATATGAAAACAATGGAGCTCAATTAAAAGTAGATTAGCCACACATGTACCAAAGGAATGTGTACTTAACTGACTGTGGTGAATCTGGCTCCTGTTCAATCCCTTGGAGAGGTTGCTCTGGCATGTCTGCTGAGGCCTCCCTGGTCTCCCGTCTAGGCACAGCGGTGGTTATGGCTCCCCGGGAATATATTAAATGGATTGTATAATAACCATTGGGCAGATGTTGGAAGAGCAGAAGTTTGCTGCGAAGGCGCAGATGGGGTGGCAGATTATCCTGGGAAGGCAACCATGAGTTGATGGGTTCATTTCCATTATTGCTTGGCAACGCACGGCGTGTGTCACCAGACAGGCTGGGAAGCCCCCTTCAAGGAACCAAAGTGAATGCTTGCACAGGGAGAACATTCATACAGGAATACTGTCAAATCTGCAAGCCAAAGGGAAGAATGGCTGAGGAAGTTTCTACTCCTGAACTTATTAATGAGAAAAAGAGAGTGTGCAAGCAAGTAAAATAGCAGGCTATGAAAGCATACCTGGAAAACTATAGAATTAAGTACATTTCCTGCCAAATTCTCAAGGTCCTTACTGACTGAGTCCTTCTACATAATAATCTGAATTAGAGCTGTGTCCAATACGGTCCCTTTGATCTAAGAAGTTCCTTCAGTCAAAATATTTCAAATGAAAGATTTTCAAAGAAATTCAAGCTTTATGTTGATTTAGGTCAAAATCTTTTGGTAGTTAGGCAGGTAATTGATGTAGGATTAGCAGCTACTAGTTTTAGATAGACAAAAGCCACTTCAGTGATTTTTTAAAAAAATTCTCTTGCAAAGGGCTCAGAGAAATAATATCCAACTTTATTTGTTTTTAAATTCAAACCTATGGAAGAATGGTTTTAGATTTATTTTACTCACCAAACCCACAACTTCTATTAATTTGAAATTTATGATTAAGATGATAATTTCAGTGTCAAATTGATATAAAAATTACTGAAACAGGATATGAATTAGATAATCATCTCACAAAAAGGTTTTGGCTTTTTTTTTCTATGTAAAGAAAGCCATCTCTTGAGGAGATGGCTTCACATGTGAAAACATTTTATCAGCCATAATTAATTGTTTTGCTGCTACTGCTGGTGAACACAGCTTCGGAAATAATCATGAGGCCACAGATTTGCGTGGCACTGCAGAAGAATTTCTTGTATGTGACAGCTAACCAGCTGTTGGGGAACCCATCCCAGTTCTTGACAATAAAATTACAACACATATCCACAATGCTATATTTGAAGCACTCTGCAAACAATTAAGTAATCATTTTAGCAAGCCTACCAAAATGGTTTTTGTTTGTCCACCCAACTAATGCAGATGAGTCAAGGAGATGATGGGGGATACTCCCCAAAAGTACAATTCAATATTTGTTAGATGCATAATCAGAAACTCATACTAGAGGTGTCCTTTTCTAATGACAAAAAATAATTCTCTTTTTTTATTAAGGTAGCTAAACTAGACTCTAATATTCTAACTTAATGTCCATAAACTCCAATAATTATCCAATTTTTTTTTTCTAATAAAAGCTAATATCATTAGCTAATGTCATTAACTTTGGTAAAAGTCCTGTAGGCTCTAAATAGAAAGAAAATTTTTTGAACAACAATCCTACAAACCTAACCTTTCAAAGAAATGCTCAGTTATCCCATCAATATAGTTACAGAACTACTTTCATTTTCTAAAATTCAATTGTTTCGGTAAGTGTTTCTATACTATGGCAAGAAAATGATGTAGAGGAAATCCAGGCTCCATGTAAATCAATGGAAATCTACAGGCTTCAGTGGAGCCAGGATTTTACCACACTTGGAATGACATCTCTAGGCATGCATTAAATTTCCATACAGATTGTTTGGTCCACATTCTGTGCCTTGTATAGTGTTTACTTTCCTATAAACACTCAGTTTCCTTGGCATTTGGCACAAAGAGTAGATAGTTTTGGGGTATGGAGAGTGTGGGAAATACAGCACATTTGTTTCATAAGATATACAAGCCTATTTTCAGATTAGAAATAGTCCCAATAATTTGATGGGACTGGCTGTGTATGGAGAGACATGGTGAAATTAAAACCTTTATGAAATGGAGTAAAAGGCTTCTTTGTGCATTACAACTTCCAGAGAAGCAGCATACATATCTTTTGTGTTATATTTTGTGTTCTCAGTTACCTATCCCACATCTGATGGGTGCAGAAAGTGACAACTTATAGAAAAGAAGGATGTTTCATGTATACGTACACACACACACACACAGAAGGAGATCATGTAGATCTATTTAACATGGAACCACACAGCACTTGAGAATAACAGTGATCTGATCCAATCTGACCAGCAGGACTAGTAGAAAATAATTATGAAGACAATAGACTGTATTTCAAAAGGGCAAACATACTGATATTTGACAGACTAATATATTCAGTTTAGTTTATAGTTCCACAAATTATTACATTATCCACTACCAAATATCCTGTTAAGTAAATAGAGATGCCTTTTCCAGGCTCTGGAGGCACACTGTATTCTAAAGTGTTTTCAGATTAAAAAATCAAATAATTTCACTGGTTTATTCAGGCACTGCCACTGGGAGGAAAAACACCTATTTGACAATAGAATTATACTCTCCTCAATATCCAAGGAACACCTAATTTACTCCTGCAAACATGTTAAATTATATCCTTAATTCTCACACTGAATGGTCATCCAAAGGCCATTCTGCAAACCTGATTTTGTGGCATGTACCCTCTCCAAGACTTTCAGATATTTCATCTCCTGTATGTTAACATTTCTGAGTGCTGCCTATCTCACATCAGTCATTTTTGTTTAGCCACATACATATTTAAAAATTTATTTGACTTGATTTGTCCACTTTGGGATCTGTCTGCTGACAGAAAGACATTTTAGTGGTGGCAATGCAGTTTCAGCCTAATTTAAAGAGAGGTAAATGTACTCCTGTCATGCATCTACTTTGCCATTGACCTATGAGAATTTATTTGTTAGACTCTTGGTTCAATCCCAATGATTTTCTTTCAGTTTAATATAGCTGAGAAGTGGTTATATGAGGCCAATACATTCGTGTGACTGCTAAAAGTTGATGTAAACTGCAAAATACGAACAGGTCTCCGAAAGCTTTGGCTGAGCTATGATTGTTGCATTTTTCTTTTTTAGCGCGGGGAATAATGCCTGAAGATGGAGCTGTTTACAAACTTCTGGAGGACAAAAGGGAACACATCTAGTTGCAACACAAACTTAACTGAAACAGACACTGTAGTTACTTTTATTATGCATAAATCTATCTGCTGCTTTACTAAACACTATAATAAATTTAGAAAGTATGGGCATACAGACTGCATGTTTTCCATAAGTAATTATAAAACGTTTTATTCCAGAATTGAAGAAGTCAACAAAACATTAAATAAATGCTAACTGACAAGAACCTTGATTTTTACTGGTATAATATTTATGTACTGTTTCTAAGGGATCTCAAATTCTTCAACTGGAGCTCTTTATTTTTCCATATTTTATGCCTGTGTATGGTCATACTGATTAGATTTTGCCATCATGTCATATTCATAGCTGACTTCTTTCCATTAATCATGCCAGAAAAGCTGTTATGTGTAGCTGCAGATGCCAATCTTTTCTTGCCTTCTGCAAATCCAAGTTTATCCCCATGAGAGGGGATTTTCAAAGCTGGTTCAATGTAGCCAGAAAGCCATATGCTTGTATAGGATTTCTTTTTTTCAGTATTGCCACAGGTACAACATTTACACCCTTTTTTTTTGGTGGACTTCCATAATCCTTCAGTGTGCAAAAATGGCTCACACTCTCAAGATAAGCAGTACACAAATACTGGAAGAATCAGAGCTAATTAATTATAAAAGCTATTCAAGTACACAAATAAATATGATATAGACACATTCAGCATAGTCTCCAGTATGGTCTACAGTATCTGCAAGAGCACCTATGTCTTCCTGGAAACATGAAGGGTTTGCTCAGGTTCCTGTGTTTGCTGCACTGATAACCATTCATGTGGCTCTCACCTTCCTTCCAACCAAATGTGCAGCGTAGGCGCTGCCTGGAGGTGCTCAATCCATTACTTACTTGAAATGGATTATCTACCTGGATTATCTGCCTAGCTAATGGACAATTACTATTCTTTGTTGTGCTGTTAGACAAACTTTTTGCTTTTGTAATAAACTGTACCATTCCCACAGAAGCACACACTACCTTTCTTTTTTCCAGTTGTATTGTTTAATAAAGATATTTTAATCAAGCGTCAGTGCTGTCACCAGAAAAATAAATCTTACCTGCTTATATTTATATAACAAGCTGTCAGCTAATTTTTTATCAAACTTTTTAAAGAGCACTGCATAAATAATTCAAAATATCATCTACATTTTCTCTAAATACCAGACTTAAATCCTGAGGCTTCATCAAGTCTCAGAACAAAAACAAAGGAAGAAACAATACCTAAGGTGGTCTTTACTCTTTAGGGTAACTAGCATCAAACATACCTTCCAATAATTTTAAGTTTGGACCACAAAAATTGCTCTTATTTTCGCACACAGGATCAAGAAGGTCCAGTGGTCATTGCCAACATTTGGAATATCCAGTGAATATAAAAGGTTAATTTGGTCAAAGGGTTGTCAGCAACCACAAAGAAAATTCTGAATTTGGATCCATGCAAGACCACACAGTTAGAGTTCACAAGAGATTTTAAAATGTACTTTTGGCCTTTCTGCCACTGGCATTTCTGGCAATGTCCTTCAGAAAAAAATCTGGCAGCAGTTCCCTACTCTGATTAAATTTGCCAGCACCAAGGTGAACAACAACAGAGTACAGTTACAGGAATGGCTGCTGAATAAAAGACAATTAATTAGGGTCTACTGAAAGACGCCAGTGAGTACAGAAATCAGAGAACTGCTACCACACAGTGCAGCAGCTCTGCCAGCAGCCTCCTGGCTTTCCGTGGTGCCCCAGCTTGTGCATAGAGCTAAGGCAGAGTCCTGCAGCCTACACTGTGGGAATCCATTCTGAAACACAAGGATGATGCAGAGCACAGCAGGAAGATCAATGTCTGAAAGGAAGTGTTCTGTTTCACCTACTTCCCTGTCATGCCCAGTGCTCTCAAGGATGTTTAAAAGCCTTAGGCTCACCTTTGGGTGGAGGCAATGAGTAATTTCTCTGCATGTTCTAATATGTCTTGCAGATTTTGCTCGTCTTCTCACCAGTGAGGTTGTTTGCTCTGATTCATTCAGCAAATGAGTGAATCAGTGGTTATTTGGATTTATTGAAGAGCAATCTATTAATTTCTCATCTTTCAATCTGCTTGTCATACTGAATCTTGTTGTTACATCAGCAATCTACTGCAGTAGTGTGGCCTTTTAAAAATTTCTTTTTTATTTTCTTTTTTCAAAACAGACCTGAAAAATCTAATTTGTTCCCTCATATAATTTTTTTAATTCTACAAGAACTCTTCAATTAGTGATATCCTTAGGTCTGAATAACTGT
>JAYDZK010000202.1:26320055-26476047 GCA_034509185.1 Euphonia xanthogaster | reverse complement strand
TTTCTCATCTTTCAACCTGCTTGTCATACTGAATCTTGTTGTTACATCAGCAATCTACTGCACTAGTGCGGCCTTTTAAAAATTGCTTATTTTCTTTTTTCAAAACAGACTTGAAAAATCTAATTTGATCCCCCATATAATTTTTGTAATTCTACAAGACCTCTTCAATTAGTGATATCCTTAGGTCTGAATAACTGTTGTCCTTGGGAGATTAAGGTGGGGAGAGAGAAAAGTGAAAAGGAAGAAATAACTGTTTACAGCATGCTGCATATCTAAGTAATTGAAAATATCTCCATAGATTTCACTGGTCATAGTTTCAAAAAAACCTGTAAGATTTTCTAGTAATTATAAAGAGAAAATAAATGCCATTGAACTAAGAATCTCTGACCAGCTGTTTATTTTGCCTGTATGTTATTCCCCATCTCAGACTTTGTGAATATTTATCAGATAAACATTAAGATATACAATTTGTGCAACACTCTCAGCTACTGACAGCTTGCTTGGGTGTAATTGATTGCAGCCTGAACTGTGTGATATAAGCTAAAGGTGAGTCTTCTAATAGGGTCAAGGTTAATGGCATTATCACAAGCAAAGACTGTTGTTAGTCAGAAGAACCACTAGAGAACAAGGTGTGGTGTCACCCAACATCCCTAAAAAACCTGTATTCGTATTTGTAACTTATAATGGCCACTGGGAACTTTAAACTTAGCTTCTTTCTTTTTTTTTTTTAAGCGTCTTTCTTTTTAACTTTGCTTTTTTCTTTTTTTTAAAATAATTTTATTATTTTTTAAAATTTTCTTAGAATAAGCAATAGATAGTTTCAGTGGCCTGATGTGCATGAGAATTCACTAGAACCAACCAACCAACCGACAATATCATCTGTAGTTCTTTAAATCGATGTCATATTGTACAAACTTCTTCCTTGTGAGCTTTGTGTCCACACATAGGTTTTTAACAAAAGTGTCTTTGTAAAAATATTTGCATCCATAATTCAATCCCATGACCCTTTATCTGATTCAGTTCTATTAGTAGGAAGGATGAAGATTGCATTACCTAGCCAGTTTTGCTATATTTTAATTCATTACTCAGATTCCTTACGTATATGGCAGGCATCAATGTCATAGCTGGATTTCATCTGTAAAAAAATGTGGTTCCAGGCTTACAAAGATGCCTACTTCACTGAATGTAGAACCATACCTGTTGTTACACCTCTAGGAAAGTTTTTACTTGCTGGAAAACAGGCTATTTGGCATGTGTTTTATAGCATCAGAAAAAGAAGAGTTTTTGTCCTACAATGATAAGTTTTCAATTTAAAACTTTTAATTAATCTTATCTATAAATGAATATTGGGGCTATAGATATGAATGAAAGTAAGCCAGCAAAGTGTGGATACCAGTTTGTTGCTCCTTTTTTCCCCAGAAAATACTTAGTTTAAGGAAAGTTCTTTAATCAGAATCTCATTGGGCAACAGTTCTGGACAATTTACTCTGATGAACATCTCTCTTGCAACCAATGCTGAAACCTCATCATTATATATATATTTTCAGCATTCATTAATAAAAATTAATCAATTTTCAAATTTTAAATACACAGTTTCTTTAAATACAGTTTCTTTCTTTGATGGACATCATGCATTTAATTACAACTCAAATGTAAATACAATATTGTACATGCTCTGGCCCATGAAGTACTGCAGTATAGTGAGTAACCTGTCTCATTCTTTAAACAGAATGCTGTTACTGTAACTCATGAAAAAGTCTATTCTTTGTAGACTTAAATTGTGTGTTTTTAAAGACAGATATAATTGGCACTTGCCAGAATGTAGTTTGAAGTCAAAATTATTTCAGCTACTTTGACAACAAGCTTGCCTGTTTTTTTTCTTTCCCACCTGAGTGCTGTGCTACAGAAAGAGAGATTTTCTCACAGTGTCCTCTCACTGTGACAGCACTCAGAAGATGCAGGCAGAGAATCACTACCTGATTGTCTCTCTCAATGCCTTTCCAAAGCTCTTCTTCTATCCATATATTTGACCTGTGTCTCCTATACTTCCAGGTAAACTTCTTCCTTTATCATCCTAACAGAGTCTCCATAGAGCCTCTAACCTCTTTCTTCTCTCCATTTGTTATTGGACTGTCTTCTTTCCAATTTTGCACGCACATGTGGGGCCAGCTCAGAGAACTGAACATAGCATTGAATATTGATGCAATAGTCCCTCTCTTCCCCCTGAGTTTTCACCAACATCCAGTGAAGCTGTCTGGTACAGCTCCCACAGAGCTTTTGACAGACTTGGAGTTTAATGACACTTCATAGAATGCAATAAAGAAAGAATTTTGATTTTGCTTGCACTACCACACTGAGGTTGGTACTAGGCCCATGGCTGAGTCATAGCAGGAAAACCCCAGTGACCAGATCTTTAGAAGAACACACAGGCTTGTCCTTCTTTTTGTCATGGAGATGACAAGCATTAAAAATCCAATAATAGAGGAATGAAAAAGTCTTTCCACTGTGGGTTAGTCTTGCCCACTGGCTATCAAAACCTAATGATAGGTATTTCAGCTAGGCTGCTTTGGAGAGCTGCCTCACCACCTATTACTACTGCTCGTAGTTAGCTATTTAAATTCATATTTAAGTGCATTGGGAAATAAATATTCTATTGAGTTACTACTACATGCCTTGGACATGAAAGACATTTGGCCATTTCTCTCCATACTATAATATTTTTGTTACTTTACAGGAGTTTGTGTTGTTTCATAAAGACTATAACTTAAAAGTTATGCTGCTTGCAAAAATTTCATTTCAATTTTGCTTACATGTATTTCATTTCAGACTTTATGAATATAGGATTACTACACTCATTATTCCTTTCTGCTCCCCATCTGATAAAAGCAAGACATATTTTGTAAAAATGGGCTTCGCATGAGGATGTGTGAATCTTATCCTGAAACAACAGTTAACTTATGAAGGGCTGTTAAGATGACTGATGAAAATGAGATTTAGCTTTCAAGAAAAAAATTGCACCCACTTGTCTGATTCCTTAAAAGTGATCACAACTTCTAAGAGCCAAGGAATTTATGCCTCCTTTATTTTATACAGATTCACCCATGAAACAGCATGATCGATTTTGTCAATTTAAAACCACCAACTGCCAACACACTGTTCTTTTACCTACTTTGCAATTATTCTATATCAGAGAGTCCTTTATTGCATGCATATGTATTTCTTTTTCAATGTTGTTCCCAGTAGTAACAATAAGGGATATAATTCAAAGAGCTTTTAAGTGCCATTTCTTTAAATGAGCTCAGGAAAAAAGACATATTTTGAGAGTACTGGTTGAAGAATAAAGTGATCAAAATGGCTGATTATGGCATCTATTCTCTTTTATACAAATTGTGCTTCAGTCCTTAACTCCACAGTCACGCGGATATTTTCAAGTCATACTCTGTTCACAGCAGGTTTGGAAGGACACAGTATTTCTGGTTTCCCTATTGTGTGATCCACTGATGATCAGAAGAAAATCAAAGTGCATGTTCTGAATGTATATTCAGACTCACAATGCAACTGGAAGCATGCCTGTTTTTATACACTGCATACTAGATGTTCTTGTCAAAGCTCAGAAGCACTTTGTAAGGGCAGCAATTTTGAGATGGTCTCTACATTTCCTCTGATCTTTTATTTTCTTAACTTTATATTTTATTAACTTTAAGTTCTGGAAGAAGAAAAGGGTACAACACACAAGTTGTGAATCTCAGTTACATTCCGTGTACAATATCCAAACTGAGATTACTGATGAAAATACTTATTTCTGCCTTTTTATATGATAGCAAGTGTAAGAAGAGTTTGCCCCAAACCTGGATCAGATAGACATTTCCTAGGCAACATTTCAGTGGCATGCTGCAGCCAAAAGTACAGCAGGTACAAATAGGAAGTAACTTTATATTTATGAAGTGTATGTGCAGCTGAGCAGCTATTTTGATACAGATACAGGGAGCTGTCTAGAAATGTGCATTGGTCAACATTTTGGGATCTGGGAAAGGTAGGAATAGAAAAAAAAATAAAGGATAGAATTAATTTTTAAAGTAACTACCCTTCTTTCCTTTAATAACAGTGGCAGGATTTTTTTCTATTATTCATATAGCATATATTCATATGGCAGTGCATTTTCGTACAGGAAGTCTTGCAAGCAGTAGATAAATAGAGAGAAAAAGATGACTGATTCCCTGACAACACAGTGTTACACAGCAAAAAGGCCCTTTTACCTTCAACAGTAATTCTAAGCCTTACCCTAGTAAAAGTTAGAGAATATAGGAAAATGGCAGAACACTGACTATAAATTTATGTAACCAGTATAACTTTTCTCTTAAGCTTTATCTCTAACACTTCATTAGACCTAGCTAATATTTTCAAGTTTGGTTTTTGTTACAGCTTTCCTTCTATTTCCTATTCCTAACAGAGCAGCTATTTTGGAGTGGGGCAAAAAGGTTATACCATCCACAGACAGTCACACACATCCGTGGTTCAGAGTAGGGAGGGCAGTGTTTAAATTTATCAAGAAGATCACTTCTAAGGTGTCTGATCTCGAGACATTTGTTTTTCAGCAAACAGGACTTCTCTAACCAAGCTGCACCTTTTGGAATAACTGCAGACTTGTCCCACCAAGGCAGGAGGGGGCAGATTTAATCTTGTTCATAGCTTTGATGATAAGGTAATTGTTAGGAAATCAGATTTAGCAACACAGTGCTAATGCTAATGAACATTACTGTATTAATTTCCAGAGTGTAAAAAAGTTATAAAGAAATGTCTGCCCTTCTGAATAGTGAATATTGATTGTCTACAGAAAGCATGTGCAGGTGTCAATTGGGACTTTTCTGCTGTTGAGACAGGAAAAAAAAGATTGACATAGGAATAGCCTGGAGGTAAAGAAGAAACTTTTGAGGTGCAACCACCATAAACCCTGTAACTAAACATTTTAATCTGCTGAATAGTAAAGAGATCAAGTATTTTGCCCTGGTGAAAAATGACAACTCTATACCATGAAAGCATGTTACATTGCATAGCAGAATTTTGGTGACCAGGCTGATGACCTCTGAGAATGTGGCCCTCTCTTTGGCTAAAGAGTGGCAAGCAGAAAACCCAGTCTCTAATGAGAATTTGCCATGCTGCTGCTGGATCTCTGATTCATGGCCCAGTTAAACACTTCATCCCTGTCATCTTCTTAGTGTGGCCTCATGCTTTACCAGTGAAAATGAACTGTGCCTCTCCCACGATATTCTTTCCACAGATGGTCAACTGTGAAATAAAAGATGAACTGCTGAGACAACGCTTCTGTATGTAAAAAGAACTGAGTCCAAAGATGACGCAGTTAATTCAAATCATGTTTAAAAACCAAAACAAAATATCTCCTTTGCAAATAAAAAATTAGAAAGACATTGCCATGTAACTATGATTAAACCTTTAGTATGAAAAAAAAACAAAGAAAATTTCACTTCCAAATCCTGTTGCATTCAGGCTCTTCTTCCCTTCCTATTTATAAGTTTTTGAGGATGTTTTGTACCTGAGATCAAGATATCATTGACCTTCAAGAACCCTAGAAGATTTCTTGCAGTATTCAGAGTCAGGCCACAATTTGCTTACTGTGTTATTTCTGGTCTTCATGTCCAGACAAATAAGTTTTTGATCCATTTTCCCAAGACCTTTCTTTGCAAGAGATGTGGATATCCTAAACTCCATGCCGATCGTCTGCCATCTGAGCCGTCTGCACACAGCAGAAGAGAGAAGATGAGAAGGAAAGCCCAATATTAGAGGTGAAAGAGATTAAAATGCAAATAAATGAGAGCACATTTTAAGACTGCCATGGTAGTTTTTATTTGACATAAAGGCAGCATGGCAGGTTTTCCCCTGTTACTGTGACAGGTCACCATTTCTAATCTCAGGGTCATGTCCAAGTTCTCTCTTTCATAATTGCTTGGGCTGACATCTATTTTGACCTTTTTTTTTTTATTCTGGCCTTCCTGAATGAGAGAAGTCACAGAACCATAAAGAGGCAGAAGTTCCATAAAGTGCCATAGCGATTATGAAATGGGACTACTATCCCTCTAACCTTTGGTATAAATGTATATATAATGTGCCATGATATTTTAACCCTTGAAGGGTGCTGAAGTACACATACTTGCCCTATTTTGGTACAATTTGAGTGTGCTATTTGCTCAAGATGTGGTATGAAATATGTACTTAACTACAGTCTCCTTATTTTTAATAAGGAATGAAAGTAATTATAACTATTATAATTTCATACAATTATTCCTTTTGCTGTTCTGAACATTCCCAGTATCTGTCTTGACAAGAAACTGCTCCATTTTTTTTACTCAGTTTTCTGTTTAGAAGCATTAGATCTGCAACTCTGCGAAACATCTCTGAAGCTGGAAGCTGTAGAAGCATTACATTGACCAAAATGTACAATGAAAGTTGAATCTCAGCTAGGACAACTATAATTCATAAGCTCTTCCTTGCTGCTGGTAATAGTAATTGGAAAATATAAACACATGCAAAGACACCTAAAGCACAAAGTCGTATAATAATAGAGTCACAAAATGATTTGAGTTGAAAGGAACCTTAAAGATCATCTCATTTCAACCTCCCTATCATGGCAGGTTGCTGAAAGCTCTATCCAGCCTGGCCATGAACACTTCCTGGGATGGGGTATCCACAACTTCTCTGGGCAACCTGTTCCAGTGTCTCACCACCCTCACAGTTAAGAATTTCTTCCTAACATATTGCATCCATTACAGCGCTACCTGAATTCTGGAATCCCTGTTTTACTGTGTGTTTTTTTTATTCATACTATTCTCTTTTAAGATGACCTGGGCTAGTGATGCAGCTTTTATAATTTTCATGCAAATTTTGATCCAGTTTTGATTCATTTTGTATGCATCTTTTTAATGCCCCAAAGGCTCAAGGGTCTGATCAGCTAGGTACTACAGAGCAGGAGGAGGAGGAGGAGGAGATTTTCTCCATTAGAAGGTAGAGCACAAATCCAGGGCAGGGCTGTGGCCATCTGATGATTATGAGGATATGGTGAAGGGCTGTTCACATGCCAGTGCTGCAGATAAAGTAGATTTCAGGGTGTGACCACCACCCCATTATTGGGAAGGAAGCTCCAAGTGAAACTGAGGCAATGCAGTAGGGTGGTCAAGGAGGAAATCTGTGTATGCTCTCACCTAGCTCAACAAAGAGGAAGGATCTTCAGCACTGCCTCTTTTGGGCAGCTTCTCATGCTGCAGATGTGTGAAGCTGAGCAAGATGAGTAGGAGCATTACAGAAGTAGCCGAGCATTTGAAGAACCCTCCATGTTCAATTTAGAGATGTGTTTAGCTTCTCAGAGCTTTAAACACAGCCCATTTTACTGTGGAATTAATTTATTTCATCTCTCCTTTGCTCTCTCTCTCTAATACCATATACTAGTACTAGGTAGCATTATTATAACCCAGAAAAATAATTTTCTATCATAGACAACTTTAAATGCAGCAAAACCTATAGGGAATCAAATGTTTTACAATAGTAGAGTCACCCAGGAAATGTATACTAAGTCTTAGATTGTCCAGCAGGTAAATATTGTCCTTTTTATTAACTGTGATGCTGAATCAGTCATCCCAAATGATAAATCAAGATGATTATCTGCTCAAAACCCTCTTTTACCAGTATGGTATTTCTCAGACCAAGAACAGGAGTTCTTTGGGGGTGTAGCTGCTGAAATGAAGTCTGTGGGATCTGCATGCACATCAGATGCTGACATAACATAAACTGATGGAGTTCTCCTATAACAAAGGCACCCCTGATATTCTGCAGCCAGGAAAATCCCTTCCCCAGATCTGATGGTATCCTTGACTGCCCATGTAGCAAGCACATCTCTCTGTGCTGAAAGCCAGCAGAGTGATACCTTCTTTCCCAGTAAATATGTAAAATTGCCTTACGTTTTTTCTTTAATCCTGTAAGTAAACAAGTAAATAGTAAAAAAAATTGAATTTGTTTTTCACTAGTTCTCAGCTTTACTCTGGAAGAGTTCAGTGTTCTGATACCACACCAGTGTAGTCAGCATAGTGCACAGATCATTATGCAAACCCCCTTGCACATAAAATTTCATTAACTTTTCGAAAATGTGGAAGTCAAGTGATTTTTTTTTTCCTTAACGTACTTTTGGAATATGTTGGAATAATGATCTATATATATTGTTTTTTAATGTCCTAGTCATAATTTCCACTCAGGAAAATATTAAAAGGATCACATAAAGGGCACTGGAAATACAGGATTTTTAAACAATATAACCCCAAAACTTCAGCCAAATAATGGAGCAAGATCTTTAAAAGTCAGTTGGTTTGTCTTGGAACTATAAAGCAGAAATATAACTTCATAGTTTCATGACAATGTTATGTCATATAATATTCTCTACGGTAAAATATAACTTGGAATGGAAATAAAACATTTTAAAAGGTGAGATACTAAGCATCCAACCCATATTTCACTGAAAAATCCTGCCTTCCTCAAGAGGTCAATCTTAAATGTCCAAATTGATTCAAAGATGATAGAATAATTCTTATGTTACAATGATTTTCACAGTTCAGTTACATTTTATCAAATATATCTCTCTTCATTTGTTCTAGGCATGTAATTAAGAACCATTAGGTACCTTTTAGCCATTTGATTAAGTAATCCTTAAGTTAGTATTGAAAATAAGATGAATTGCTTTCCATGATTAAAATGTCAGATCCCGACAAGCTCTGGGAATAGACTTCCTGAAAGTACATTGCTCCTCTGTGAGGTCATAAGAAACAATGTAAGGACATTAGCAGAGTTTCCATGCAAACATACTTTAAGATTACAAGGCATACCCACTATTTTTATAGACTATACAATACTTCTCACAGTGCAGCTGCATCCTGAAAATTATTTGCAAATAGTCCTTGCTTGCATAAATAGCTCAGCTGGGCTTTTCTGTAACAAAGACACAGTAGTCCTTACCCAGGCCACAAGCCCCACTGATCCACACAAGTGGTATTCTGCTAGGGTGAGACCATAGACTTTGAAAAAAAAAAAAACCATAAAACCATTTGTTTGAAAGATGAGTAGGTTTCAGCACAAAGAGTTCGAATCGAACCAAACTTTGCAGTATAGAAATAAGCACAGCTGGTTTTACACTCTGTACCTCTGGTTAATGTTTAAAAAAAATGAGTGCTGAAAATACGAAGAAAAAGTAATCCTGAGAGTCTCTTAGAGCTCTGTCACTGTGAACTTTATTCTTTCTCCTCCTCCCAGCCCTCATATTAAAAAAGGAATTTCATATCTGAGTGGCATGCCAATCAGTGACGGGTTTCATAGAATTTGGTGAGGGCAAAAGGCTGGTTGAAGCCATTTTTTTCTATTTTATAGGCATTCTTTGACTAGAAATAGTAATCCCTAAAGATGATGGATGGAAAAAAATCCCAATTTAGTCTCTCTTGCAAGGTTAGCTTTGGTGATTAGTTCTACATATTGGACAGCAGGTTCACCCATGCAGCATAAAGCTGTGTGCATGTCTTCCCTTCCACTGGGATTCAGAACAAGCCTGGTGGGGAACTATAGCTTTTGTGAAGTATACTGCAGTTTTTTTTCCTCTATAAAATGAGGTTCCCTCTTTCTTGCTTTCTTTTTTCTTTATTTTTTTTTTTTTTTTTAATCTCCAGGAGATTGCAGGAGAACTTGTTGGCTTCTGTGGAGCACAAAAGGAACTGTGGGAAAGTGGTGAAGGACTTTCATCAGACAAAAGGATTATCCTGTTTTCTGCAGTAAAGCAGGTGGCTGCCAGCTGAAGTATGTGCAGCATTTGTACTCTTAATTTTTATTGCATCTAGCCAGCTAGCTAACTCAAGTGGGAACTCCATGATATTTATGTGAATTAAGAGCCTGCATCTCAACTCTCCACTTCACCTGACTGATGAGCATCCAGGAGAATGAGCACTCATATCATCTGTACTGTTCCTGAAAAGGAAGTAAGCACTTGTGCTCTGGGGGATCGTGTTGACATGATTGCAAGCAAGTAATCCTAGACAAAACACAGTCAGGAGAAGAGACATAGTTCAACAAGCCGCTGAGCATTTCTTAATGAATGAGGTATTTAATTTTAATGGAAGAAACAATGCTTGAAGCTGAAATCATACTAAAATAACAAGTAATTCTCGTGAGATCTGTCCATAAACAGCAGGACATCATGCTTTTATTGACATAGATACTCACAAATTTAACATATGTAGAAGTCACGGGGAGAAGATAATTGAGCTGATCAGGATCTATGACTTCATGCATTCTCACTCTGCAGGACCTTAAAAGCCTACTGTGCCAACCTACTCACCAGGAAGTATTTATACAAATTGTATATGCCAAGGAAGTTGAGGCCCTGTCTTGACTTATGGAAACAAAAGTCTCCATAGCTGTTGAAAATCTGTACAACCTTACTTCAGCTCTCCTGTAGCCATCCAATATTGTATTAGTCTCAGTGTCACTGCTGAGTGAGTAGCTCTAGGCATTGTTGTTGTGAATGTCATTGCTGATCTGATATGTATTATGAATGATTTATTTCCTCATAGTCCTACCCATACTGTATCCAGCTGTATCACAAATATTGACCTGTCATTGCAAAGGGAGGTGAGTGTGAGGTAACAATATTCATTCATGTGCTTATCCTGACTTTGAGACACTGCCTCTTGGTTTTTCCATGCACTAGAATTGTTTTCTCTCTTTTACAGTCAGGTCCAGCTTGGAATTCAGATGCACTTGTGCATACTCACTATTTTTACAAGTTAGACCTCAATTTTCTCTGCTGTATTTCCAGACACTGAATGAAAAAGTAGAAAAACCTGCTTGTAAAATGACTTTCCTATCCCATTTACTCAGGAGAATCCTGTAGAAGATGCAAAAATAAAGGTAATTTGTTCAAGCAAGAATTTCCCTATAATAATTCAGTGTAATTAATGTTAATTTCTAAAATAAAAGAACCAAAGGTTCATTCTAAACCACTTTTATTCTACCAACTTCTTCCTTCTCTGAGGTAATTTCATATTTTCAATGGACCAACAAAACCAAGTGCCTCTTTCCCTGCTCTCTAGTTGTCTAGCTGCTTTTTCTGTCAATGTTTCTGTGGATTGCCACAGAGATAGAATTTTAGACCCTCTGTCCAGACCCAATTCTACCCAACAGACCACTGTAACTAACGCTAGAGTGGGTTGGGAGCACCATTTTGCTCACGCTTGCAGAATACAGAAGAATGGGGAAATATTGGAATCTGGAGCTCCATTTTGGTCCATGGACAATGGCACTGAACTACTGTGCTGACTGGAGGAAGCAGAGTCCATGGAGTTATGGAAGTTGCTCTCCCCCATGTCTGTGCACAGGTTATGAAATGTATGCAGGGCTACAGTCCTCTATTTAGAGAATCTCAACCTCCCTTTTTTTTTTTTTTTTTGAGCCCCACTTACTGCAAAAGGCCTCAGGATTATGTGGGGTCACGGCTGTCTACTTATCTTCAACACGGCCTTAAGACACAAATATTTTGTAATAAAAACCAGCTGGAATCACCTATAAATAATGAGATCCAAAATTGCAAAACTGTCTATACTCTCCTGCACTGCTTTTCTGATAATGCTGAAGTAAACGAGATATCCACAATTGTCATAAGTGGACAATAACTCCACGTAGTCAACTTTCACTTACAACTTAGAAACCAGATGGGTGATAAGGAAGTCTCCTATGCTCCTGACAAGTAGCTGAGATACCATCATTGTGGACAGCCTGGTTAATTTAAAGTCAGTTTCTTCTATTTACCAATGTCATACATAAAATGAGAAAGAAGTGGTTTTGCCACTGTTTTTTGTTGAAATTTTCGTCTTTGAAAAGAATGTAACCAACCATCTGAAGGTGCATTTCCCGCATTCTTTCTATCCATACAGAACTCCCTGCAGTCAAAACGTTTCATTATTTTTATTACTGTTTGGCTTAATTTAAAAGATTGTAAACAATTAGGAATATTTTCAAAAAAGTATCATAAAACTATTATTGTCAGTGCCATGATGTTGCATGCTAAATTTTAATACGATGCCAATGATTGCAGAAACATGTGAAATACAAGTAAGGTAGTGACTTGGAACATGCCATTAACAATAAATATAGCCCTTATTATTGTGGTATGGTTCGTTCTCTTGAGTTTTCTGACAGAAGATTAAAATAATTAAAGATGCAGAATAACTAACTTTTGTTAAAAGTTATTCTCTTTACATCTCTGAAATGATTGTATCTTCATATTTTTTCTGTATTGCAGAATTTATTCACTCAGTCATTTCTATCAGTGTAGATTACTGCAAGCATAGTCATAAAATAAGATAATTTTTACAGGGCAGATGTTCACACTTTTTTTTCCCCCACCACACAGACTACTGATGAATTGGCTCTGCAGGTATGTCAGCTTGAAACTGCACATCTGTGAGCACAGAAGTACGACCTTTAACACCAGATATTTGAATTTGGAATCGAAAGTGCAACTGAGGAAGAAAACCTAAGTCCAGGTACTTAAATAACTTGAATATTTCCAACATTGTTATGTAAAAACCTCACATTTAAAAGGATATAATCTAAGAAGAATGTTTATAAGTGAAGGCTTCCTATTAACATCTAAAATAAACGAGCATTATCTCACAAAACCAGTCAGACACTATGAATCTCTGCAAGAAAACCATGCAATGGAAAGGTTTTTCCTTTTTCATTTTCTTCTTTCCCCACTCAAAACCAAATAAAAAAACCCCACTCACTTAAGAAGTGATTGTCTGCAGACCTTTGAAGCCAAGGAGGGTGACAGCAAGGGCAAGAGGCTTATTTCAAGGGTCACATTTCATTTGCATAAGCAAGTAACCACAGGGCACTGTGGAATGTCTGTAAATGGATTTCATTACAGAAATTCAGCTTAAAGGGACTATAAATAATCCTCTGACAAACAATGTATATTGCTTCAAGTTCTTCTGTAATAAAAATATTTTAGTAACACAACAATCCGTGAAAGCAGGAAATGAAACAGGAGGAGCTGCACATCTTCCCGTTTTCTCTCTCAGGGCAACATTATATTGTAATATGTTTTAGAGGAAAAAAACGTGATATTCATATTATTTTAGCAAAGTAATCCTACAAAAACAAGGTTATATAATTCCATATGTCTGAGACAGGGTGGCTAAACAAATAACCAGATCTTTACGAGCTCTTCTCCCCTGGAGATCATCTGTCCAGCAGGACAGGTGTGCAGGCTGCATGGTATTCTGCCCAGAGGAACATCTCAAAATATATTAGAGTGTGTAAATCTTCTTGGATGAATTTCAGCGGAGAAGCCATTTAAAGTACACATTTTAATGGGTTGACCTTTTTAGCCCATATGAAGGAGCAATGACTGTCTAAGGCCCCAGCTCAGCCAAAGCATTTCAGCAGCTCCCCAGTTTGGTGCACATTTAGCTGCTGTTTCCTTCAACAGGACATAGCTATACAGTCAAAAGCTCTCCTAAGTGCAAAGATATCTACTCCAACATTGATAGTGCACATTTTATGATTTGATGCATTAGTCCCCAACACGGCAGCATGTTCAAGGCTAGATGAAGCTAGGTGGACACCAAAGCCCTCAGCAAATTTCACTATAAGCTCTGAACTTCTGTGAGGGCCAGAAAGTTCCTGGAACTTCTGCAGTTTTTGTATAGAAATGCAACCACTCACTGCAGTATCCCCTTAAAGAGACTTGGCTTACCATCTTCAGAGAGGAATTTAGGGTATTATCTCATCACTACTTCATCCCCCTTGGGGTACTAGCAAGGAATAGCCCTGTTCTGAAGGGTGTGGAAGCTGTCTTCTGCACTGGTAGTCACCTCCATGGAAGAATTTTTTCAGTGCCTCAGTCTAGTAGAAAAGGTCTTACAAACAGTTGGACTCTATTCTTTCTAATAATATACTTGTAAAGAAAAAAAAAAGTAGAGATACTTCTGCAAAAGGAAGGAAAAAGCAGGCCTTTGAAGCAGTAACCTAATTTCTGTTGATATTAACTTTTGCTTTAGATTGTTTACCTTTCTAATAACTATAACTGTTTCCACACTGGCATTACTGTTTTCTCTGGAATAGATGTGCTCACAGTGAAAAATCCAATTGAATCAGAGCATGTAACGAGAAAATGTAATCCATCGTTATTAAAAAAGGCAGCTTACCTTTATCTGGGTGTTAAATAGTACAAATCCATGAGAGTCAGTGAATGTTTTGAAGTAAAAACGAAGGGCATTATGAAGGCTGAAGTGGATTTGTCACTGAATTATATGTATTACCTCAGAAATGGCCTAATATATGGTTGGGGAAACTATGCATTTAGCAGTGGGAGAAGAGAAAATAAGCCCATTTGTTCATTTTGCACATTTCCAGACATCCTGGATGATGTTTTAAATATCAGACCAATTTGAGAAAAAATTTAAGATGAAAAGGAATCTTATCCCTGAAAAGAAATCACAGTTGTTTCACTGTTTATACCTGCATGCTGCTTCTGACTATCTGTGTATCAGGGTATGTGCACCAACTTGCTGCTGTGAACTTAGGCAGGCAATGGCACAGAATGCCATGTTTGTCAAAACACACCCAGTCTTCAGCTCTCCTGACAAGCTGATCAAATCACTTAACCATCCTCTGCTTCTCTGTTTTTAAGGAGGTAGTATGAGTTACTCCTCTTTATGAAATATTTCAAGGACTATCCATCACAAGAAAGCCACAGGGATGCTTCATGACTTTTAGCGCATTGGGCATTTGTCATTTTGGAAAAAAAAACCAATTGCTGTTCACAGAGGAATACACTTTATCTCCACAAATAAAAATCTAGCCTATTTCATTCCTAGAGAGAAGTACTAGAAGAGTGTGAAGCACTTATTACAAATTTCTGAAAACAGAGCAAAAGGCTTCAGTGGCAGATTTATTTAGAGAGGCCTCAAGTTACATGTCTTGAATGCTTGTGATGCAGGGAGTAGCTCTGGGATAGGGTTTGGCTTGAATTCAGAGTTGATGCAAAACTGGAGCTGGAGTTCAGGTAGAGTGAGGCACTGTTTGTAAACATCCCCAGTTTTGAACAAAACAGGAGAAATTTTTACAGAAGTCTTTTGATTTAGATCCAACTTTCAGAAATGTTTTCTTACCTGATCCATGATTTCAAAGCAAAAATTTGCGAAGAAGTAAATCTGACAAATTTTCTGTCCTATGGAAGGTACACAAGCACGACAAAACGTGTGTCAATCCACTGTCCTCTAATGCCACACAGATGCAATGAACGGCTGCAAGAATGAACTGCTGAAAAAAGCCAAAGCTTAACCTGGTCTCCTTCCTTACATATTGGAAATCCTAAACTATTATCTCTCCAGATTTGTTGGCAAAGTAGTGGTAAACTTGCCAAGATGCCTGTGAACTCTTCCTGTCATGGGTCAGAAACAGCTCTTTGTAAGGTCTTTTTTTCCCCAGCGACCTCAAACGATGTAGCCTCACTCAAAGCATTTCACAGATGTAGAGAAACGTCTATGTGCTTGGTTTTCCTACATGCTAAGGATTAGACCTCATGGTGACATGAGGAAAGGCTGCTTACTCTAGATCACTGAGTAGCTGGGCTGGCTGGCAAGGTATGAATTTACAGAGATAAACATTCAAAGAAAGCAGGTGGTGTGTTTCTGTTGTTACCCAGTCAAACACTAGAAACAGCTCTAATAACTGCAAGACTGGATGAAATTTAGATCTCCTCAATCATGAAAGAGTAAAGAAACCACTGAATTTTCCCTAAGTTGGGGAAGAAGGATATGCTTAGGACTGAGTGGAAAAAGGTCTTTCTCATGAAGGAAAGTAAAATTCTCAGTTTTCTATACAACATACATATATATATACACACACACACACACTCTTTTTTTTTTCCTGGTCCTGGTAGTGATAGAGACAGGATAAAGAGACACAGAAATTAATTCATGATAAGGAGTTGTGGAACGATTTTGCATTGATCGGAATGAATTTTAATTAAAAGAGGAAAATTTCTATTGTAGCTTACATATTCTACAATTAATTTCTGTAATTGGTCTAGAAAAAATATACTCCTAGTAGTGACAGGGTTCCCCAAAAAATATTTTTTTACAGAGAATTCTCATGTTTTTGATCATTTAACCAGTGAAGAAAATAACAAAAACACATCTTTTCTGTGCGCCGAGTTTCAAACACACTAAATGTACATTTAGATTTTCTTTAAATGATATCAGATTTTCAATAGATAATAGATGTCTGTAGCCAACTCTAAGTAAGTACAGATGCCAATATTTCTGTGGCAAAATGTCCTTTTGATCTCTAACACCAAGGACATAATTGAATCCTGTGTTCATTGGGATGGTACAGATGGAAAAATATATACAATTCAAAATTAAGTGACAGAATGATCTCACAGAAAAGAAAGGTAACGAACATAACCATGGCAAGTTGGCACTGGTACATCTTCTAAGGATGTCAAAAGGCAACTTGGACATGTGGTCTTGTTAGACCAGACAATGCATTTGACACACCATGATAGCCCATTTATTCTCACTTTTCCAAGGGTCACTTTTAATTACTTAGTGTTTGTGAATCAGAAGGGGAAGTGTACATGGCACATGCATCTGGAAAGGAAGGAGACTAAATAAAACTATTTCTGAAGGGAGATGGCAATGGTGAATCTCTGATTTAGAGAACAGGAAGCATGAAGAAGTGGTGTGGAGAAAATGCAATCAAAGAAATGGTTTTGTTGAAACAGGATCAGCTTGTGGACCACTTAGAAAAACAGGCAAACAGTGGTCAATTGTTCACAATGAATTATTCACCGTGTTCTATTGGAACACAACGATTCCAGAATGCAAAATTAGGAATTAATCAGGATGCAATCTCTCACTCCTCCTGTTTGGCATTGCCATTGACCTTATCGTTAGAGAAGATTTAGGCGGATACAACACAGAAATATCAAAGATTAAACACTATGCAAAAATAATTAGATTTTAGCTGGCAACATAACTCTTATAAGTAATAACCTTCAGCAAACCAATGACAAAAAACCTCTAATATTTAAAGAAAGATGGTTTATCATTAACGATAAAGAAAACAAATTCAACAAAGTTAGCAATCCCTCTTCCAAGAATTTTGTAGAGGTATAAATCCATTGGAGATAAGTAAACCAATTTACATTCTTATTAGTGGAAAAATCTGAGAGAATAACTAGAAAATGATATAATGAGTCTGCAAGGCTAAAATCAATAGAGAATTTGACAACAATCTAAGATCAAAAATTATCTAGGAAAAAGGTAGAATTTTCTAATAGAGAAATAAAACCAAAGCATCTGCCATGACAGCCTTTGGCTGGCTAAACGCACTCTTCTCTGAGCAGGATGCACAACAGGGAATCAATCCAGTGGAGTTTGACAACGTACAAGGTGTGCAAAGTGCAGGCACAGGACACACAGACTGGCAGAGTGTTTTTCATGCCCCAAGCAAAGCTGGATTGTCCCAGAAGTGTCCAGCACCAGATGCCAGGAAAACCTCAACACTATTCCTTCAGGTAACTGGGGTAGAAACTATACCAGGTACATAAGGTGATGCTTTCCAGATATGCCAGCCTCTTCTGCCTAGATTGAACTCTTCTGTACTCCAAAGCCTCCTGTGCTTATTATTTTAAAGACCTTTAGGGCTTATTCTTCTAGAGGCCTACAGTGCTTATTATTTTAAAATATCAGTTTTTCAAGAAGTTGCAAAATGCCTGAATTTGGACTTTTAGGAATAAAAAGTACTTAATACTTTGATTATTTCTGTAAGAAACATTACTATTAGTTGCCAGAAGGCACTCCTGTATTTGCAGATTCTTCTCATAGATTCCTATTCATGTTTTGACTTACTCTAAGAAAAATAAACACATTTCTATTTGTGTATTTACTGAATATTTAGATTGATAAGGTTTGCCTGCATAAATCCTGATTAGCTGAAAATTTTGATTTTTTTTAGACAGGAATGTCACTGATGTTTTACACTGATGTTAATTGTAAAGTTTCTCACTTGAGTGGGATATACAAGCACACATTTGAAGTAAGTCATACTTAGTGTCAAGATGCCATTGCTTACCTCTGCTACTTGGGCTCTGAAGTAAAGAAATGCTTTTAATTCTGGTCCTAAAATATAAACGAGTAACTTGTAAGTCTATTTGTTTCTTTTCTGATTTCCAAGTACTCAAAAGCTCTTTTAGGAGGTGTTGCACAAAAGAAAAGGGTAAAGAAACATTTTCCAAATAAACATGTGAGAGCTCCATAGATAAACGTATTTGTGCAAACAGGAAATAGTGACCCAGAAGATATAAAACAGTCAGTCTTCCAGGCTCCACTATGACACATCTTGCCCAAATCTCACTTTCCCTAAATCGTACTCTCATGTCAAGCCAGCTCTCAGAGAAAAAAGGGGCAAAGTTGCCCACCTCTGCTAATCTCCACTTCTCATGGCAGGGCTGTTCTGCCAGATTCTGTTTGCATAAGTGGCTTCAGATTCAGCAGAGGGCTTGCTCTGTTGTGAGAGTATAGTTATATACTCCCAGTTACTCCTGGATTTGGAAAGCAAATAAGCTTTACTCTTTTCTGCTGTCTACTTGCCCATGTGTCTTTGTGGAGTCAGGTTTTCTGCTTTACAATCAGTCTCCTGCTGGGTTCTATAATTGAGCTTCCAGATAAAATAATCTAGAGGGAAGAATAGCTTGGAAAGCGTTCTTAATCTTCAATTTAATGTTGTATCTTAAGACCACTTTGTCCTTTTCAGCTTCTGTGATCAGGGCAAATTTCCTGACATTAGCTCAGATGTTGTTCTACTGACATATATATATATATAGCATACATGAATAGCAATTATCATTACTGATTATCACTTATAATAATACCTTAATTATAAGCAAAAGCTTAATTTCTAATTTGAGGGTGTAATAGGTAAAAAATATGCTATTTAGAACTAGTTTTTTCCTTTGTCTCCAATGGATGAAAAAGGATTTTATGTACTTGAATCCTTATCACATACTGAACAGCATCTATTCACAGCAACTTAGGTGCTGAACCCAAGAGCACAATTTTTTCCTCTCTTTTGAGCATTCTACAGTTGCTTAAATCTAAAAAGCTGACATGAATTTAATCAGTCAGCAATTATAACAGTATTTTTCTACTATATATTCCAAGGAAAGCCACATTATGTTCTTAAACCAATAAATAAATTCATAAGTCTTTTATTCATAAATAATTTTGTCTTCAATACCCTTCTCCTAGTAAACTTCTTTTACATATCTACTTTATGGACTGTAGTCCCTAACAAAAATAAAGTAAAAACTAGCAGGAAAATATGCAATGCAACATTGTAAAAAAAAATCCCAAACAAAAAGGTAAAATTTTCAATCAGTGGAATTGGCTATGCTTATTCTGCTTGGCACAGAAAGGGAAGCATTAAGTCAAATGCACAAAGACATCTAATTGGATTACTGTCATTGCAATTTCATGATCAATTAATAGCTTAAGAAACTTGTATTAGCTATTGACCTCGATCTTCTGTCTGTGCACACTAGTAAGGAAGTCAGAAAACAAACCTCATAACACTGCAGTTATCAATTTTATGACAGGGGTGCCTATAATGCATTCTTTTTATCTATAAGGTCTGAATCTTTTTCATGTAAGGTCTTCCATGCAAGCATATCTGCCGTGGAGACATCTATTAAGGGACTCATAGGTAGTAAATTAAACCTGACTTCAAAGACAACCCATCCTCGGACAAATTAGCCTACAGATATAGAAAAGGGCAGGAGCACTCATTAATCTATTGAAAGCCACCTTCTGAAATGTACTGTTGTTTCTAAGTTCAATGATCACTTCAAGATTAATTTTTCACAATTTTACAATTTGTCTTTGTAAATGATGCACTATTAGGTGATAAAATATTGCATATCAGAATCAGTTCTCTTTTATTTTAGTCATCCTAGCCAATCAATTACTTTAAGTCAAAATATACACAGTGTTACTCTGAAGTCTTGAGGTTTAGAAGCTAACTTGAACAAAGTATTTTTCGCAGTGAGGTACACAAAGTCAAGTTTCCTGTGAGATGTTTGTTTTAAATTAATTACTTTATAGATTTACTAGTACTGCTTTTCCTGTAATTTGCACCATAGAGTGCCATAAAGGGGGAAAGAGCACAGTAATTCCAATTGTATATTAATCCTTAGCAGAGGATGAAGAACTAGCATAATATTTTGAAAGGTGCCTTTGTCCAACCTCCAAAATTCCGTTTCACGCTGAAGAAAATACGAATGATAGAATTATGTTAAAGATGAAGCTTTAGGTTCACTGGCTGAGATAAATTACCATCTTATGTTAAACCATAATTTTCCCCCAAACAGTTGAATAAAACAGAGCAACCCTCATCTGCAAAAACTTTAAAAAAAAAAAAATTACCGTATTTCAGCTTCAAACCTTTCAAAGGAATTTATCCTCCTTTTTTTTCTAAATGTAGGTCAGTTTCTAAAACAAAGCCTTGCTTTTACAGGACATATAAATCTAAAGATTTCATAAAAGTATAACCCTGGAGAAAACTGAGAGACCATTTGTTTATGTACAATGCAGAAAGAGAAGACATTTGGCAAGAAATCCAGATCTCCCTACAAGCCTGGGAAGGATCATCTGGGAAGGAGCTGAAGTGTCAGACATACCTCCCGTCAAGGCATGTAAGTTGTGTCTTATGAAATGGTTACTCACCCATGAATGCCTAATGTGGGATCTGGAATCATGATCACCTTCACTTCCAAAGGCTGGTAAATGCCTGGGGAAACCTCAGTTATGTCAGCTGATTGGGAAAGGCTATGGGAACACCCATCACAAAAACAGAAAAGGCAAGAACCAGCACTGTGAGGTGTTCTTTCTCTCATCTGTAATTGTAAAATGGGTCAGGTGCATGATGGGACTTTGTGACCTTTGGAAGAATTTTTTAATCTTTATAAATATAACCTTACATATATTAAATATTCAAATATATATTATACATAATATATCATAATACTTATATTTGTGAATCCTGTTGTTCATCAAGATATAAATTTGTACATATTTTGGCAAAGCTTTGCTATTTTAGAATTTATTTCTAAATTAAGTGACTTCCTCTGCCTCTTGGTAGCTTGGGCAAAAAGGACTGAACTGAAAGCAGCAACAAGAAGACCTCCACTGCTGAATATTTTATTTTATAGGAGATGCTGTTTGCAGAAACACAGACTGCTTGTTGATCCACCGAGTGAAAAATATGAAGGATAGCTAAGTCTCCCTCAATTTTAGGATTTCACAGTGTTCAGTGGTGGAACGGCAGAATGCTGCTGATTTGGGTTATAGACCATGTTGCCTCCATTCTTCTTACCCCCAGTGTTTAGAAAAACAAAGCTACAAGCTTGAGGCAGTACCAACGCTGGCATATTTGTTTAGTTGATCCAAAGATGACAATACAATATTAAAAAAAAAACTGCCACAGCCTATCATATTTAAAACAAAAGGGACTGCAATTTCCATTTGCTCTCCTAAGTCATGTCAGTGAAAATACAAACAGCCCTAAAAAAACTACCGTGAATTAAATACTTAGCACATGAATAAGTGTTTTTGTAACCTTGACTTGAGTTTGCTATTTAAACAGCTACATAAAAAAACCAAACAACTTCAACACTTTTAAAGAGAAAATTTAATTAAAATATCAGCACGCTCTACATACCTAACTGCACATGCAAAATTTATTGAAATATTTAAGCTCTATTGCTGATTTTTTTCATTTCTCCTCCCTTAAAATCTGAATTGTATTAACCATATCACGAAAGATGGAGAGACAGAAGAACATAATAAAAATATGTCACTTCCCAGGCTCACGAGTGTATGTGTGTGGGTACTTCTGCTTGTCTTTGCTTGGCCAAATGTTCTCCATACAGCTTTTAAGTCGTAAGTAAAAGTTGGGTAAGTAGAATTTTTAGAAAAATGAGAAAAAAGGTACACAGGGTACACTGCTGAAAAAGATGGGAAAGAAAATACTGTCTCCCAGCGCCCTTTTCACTGGAAACATTGGGCTCCCCCTCATTCCCACATATCTCGTAATTTTTTTTAAAACTAAACATATTAGGTAAATTTCAACAGTACTCATAGTAAGTGAATTTATACTTCTGGTATAGCCCAAAGACCTTGATGGCGTACAAAGTGCTTCCTTTCCAATTCCATTTGGTATTTTTAATGTGTTGTATTTATTACCAAAAAAAACCAAAATCCCACTCCAGAGATCAGCAGCTCTATAAAACTTGCCATACATCTGTCGGATTTTTGTTTATGTATTGAAATGTAATTGGGCAACTGGAGAAAAGTGGATTTGTGAGGTGTTATTTTCCTAAAGATTACATTTAATATTGTTGGTGTACCCTTCATAATTTAGTTGATTAATAATATTTGATCTAAACCCAAATTATGACTTCCCACATATATGACATAACTAATGAACTGTGAAAGGAAAGCTGTTCAGATGGTCACCAATAACCAATGCTTAGTTAATCCTTTAAATAAACTGGAGCTCACAATGTGTCCCTTTGAAGTCATAAATAATGTATATTTTTCTTTTGACTTTTAATAAGCCAGTGGAGTTCATCTCACAGTCTCCAAACACATATATTTTATTATGGGCCTCTGCAGTTTACTTTAATTAGTGTGTCTGAGTGCTTTGGGAGACTTAGCCCTACTGAAAACAAACAGAGTCTTACCATCTATAAAACATTAGCTCCCTTTGGTTTATCCTGATACAGCCGAGGCTCAGTGAGAAACACATGGTGTAAGTAAACACTCATAATTGCATTAGAATTCCCGGGTGTATTGGTAATTCAAACCCTGTTTCATGATATTGTTAGAGCAGTTAGAGCAGGTTTACCAATCTTCTTGCCTTCTGGGATTTCATGAAATTCCATTTGGAGAGAATTTTAAGTGACAAATCTAATAGAAACAGCAACAGACAAAATAAGCCACAGAGACTCTGAAAAGGAAGCTCGCAGCTAAAAAACCCCTTGATGCAAGTGTGTTTTGTCATGTCTCTGAAATTTCTCATTCCTCTAAGCTCCTTGTTGATGTGTTAATTTTTGTGTAGGATGGGTATGCCTGCATTTTCTCCCACTTCTCCCTGCAGAACTTTTGGTCCAGTCTGGCAATCAGCTATTCCAATAGCTCAGTTAATCAGTTATTCTGGTATCTCAGCTGATTCTCCCCAAAATGATAAAGTCTGTTCCAAAATGAAACATATAAACCAAAATAAACACTTGAGTTTTAGCAGTATGTTGAGCAATAAATGGTACAGTTTCTTAAAAAAGGAAGAAATTGTTGAAGGCTTTCGATTGTAAGCATGATTTAAGTAATTAAAAATCCTTCAGTGCTATAATTTGCAATTCCTTTTTTCCAAAAGAAATAAGGCATGCCCATGGAACAGATTGAATGAAAATAGAAGCAGGTTGTTTTGGCTATAGAAAAAAAAATCAGAGCTATTAGACTTAAACCAAACATTATTCAAGTTAATGCTGGTAACTAAATTACACCCTATTTAGGCCTTTACCTCAAGCTCTACATGAATTATTTCTGTATCTTCTACACTTTTAATGCAATAATTTTAAAGAATGAAATGTTCACTTCCTTCATGCTGCTTCCATAATATTGATGTAAACATAGTGTGACTGCTTAAACAGCAAAAGTATGAATTTAGCATAAAATGAATTGCATGGAGTTTTACTGATTGTCAGAATATATTTTAAAGGTATAGCATTCCAATATTTCTACAACAAAGCTTTCATAATACAAAAGGTCTCCTCTACGCTAAGATTTTTTTCAGTAGCTGATTTATGACAGTAGCTACAGAAGGGAAGAAACTTCTATATTTAAGAAAAAAGAAAAAATTATCATCTAATTTTCAAAAGCAATTCAATGTTAGAAATATATATCTTCCCATAAAATATTCAATCTTTGCAGGGTCAAAATGCAATATCTACCACAAACAAGTACTACGTGTCATTTTTGTTGTAGATTTTCTCAAGAAATACAGAAAATTTATTTTATTAAAGTTTATTTATAAGCTGTTCTGATGAATGAAAGGAAAGACATTTTGTTCTGCTGTCTGACCCTTGGGATCTCCTTGAATCACTTGTGTTTTTCTACTTGTACAAACTGGTCCATATATTTCCAGACACTTAGTTTAGCACTGGTTTCGTTGGGTATTGTTTGTTCCTTTGGTTTGCACCTTCTGTTTCTGCTCCTATGCAACACACCTCCTAAACCTGTTAAGACATTTCAAAATGTAATAATATTCCTTAGAGGATGTTTATAAATCTATGCCACTATTATGTTTTGTATGATCAGAGCAAACTGAACACTGCCAACAAACCCCGAGCTACAGGCGTTGCAGGTCTGAATGCAGGGATTGCTGAAGGTGAGTGGCTGGGACTGGGCTCCTTCAGTGCCCCAGCAGGAGCATGAGCTGGGACTCTGGGGTTACCTGCAAAGCACATCGAGGAGCTGTGCCAGGCCACTCTTGCTGGCCCTCCAAGCTGCCATGTAGCCATGACTTGCCCTCCTGCACTGTAGAGCCACAGAGCTGTTTCAGAGGTTTTAAGCTGAAGGCATGAATGAGAGTTCACTCTCATTCTACCCTGAGAAATGCTGAGCCACATGCTAGCTGAAGCCTCCATGTGCAGAACACAAGTTTGGAAGATTTAGAGTGGCAGTTTAATGGTGACGTTTTGCTCACCCCGCTGCTCTGTCAATAGAGAAACAGGTGCAAGTGGGTCTTTCAGCCCTGCTTCTGTGTCTGGAAAATCAGAGTTGAAAATCATCAGTAAACTTGTCTAAACAACAATCTTTGCTGTGGAGAATTGGGCAATCTGGCCCAAAACCTATACCAGTTTTGCACAGGTATCAAACTAAGTGACTCTGGCTGGATGAATCTTAAGCTTGTTTTTAAACATCAATCTTAAACTTGCTCTTAAACATCAATTAAACTTCCATAAATACACAACCTCTGATGCTGAGACTCTAGCAAAGCTACAATGCTAATAAGGTCTGTTGAAGCTATAATTCCAAACCCCTCTACATGGAATATTTCTTCCTCATTATATTGATCTACAGAAGTTATGCTGAAATTAAAAAAGGACAAACCAATCCTATTTTGTCAAAACACACCATATTTATAATATTAAATAATGGAAGCTATGAGTAAATATATACAGTGTTGATAAAATCAAATTATCAGGCAGAGCGTAATTGGGGTTTATTTAAACTCTGACTGACTCCATTCATCTGTTATTCCAGTGGATATATAAAGATAAATTATTTCCTTGGAAATAGAGACACAATCTTTTTTTTAAAAGATATTTTTCTTATCAGGTTTTCATTAGACAAGGCAGCCTGCTTTATATGTTTGTACAATTTAAGTAGGCTCTTGGTCTGTTTGTTAATACATCATGTTTATTTAAAACTCCTGAAGGAAGTTATTAATCTGTCAAAACTTTAAAGATTTGAAGTTGATAAATAAATGAACATTGCAAAATAATTCTTTGCGTTGTCTACAAAAACACAAAACAGGTCTTACTGTTCTTCTCTAGAAGGTGAAGCCTGGATTGCTTTGAAATTACTCAATATTTGCCTACACTACACAGCTGCCAAAGCCTGCACTGGCTGATAAGTACATCCACTGTCTTAAGCAAGGTGCCCTTCTGACCAGAAAGGTTGGTCAGGAATCAAAAATAGCCTTTAATCCAACTTTCACTTTCATATCACAAGAGGTGCCATTTGCAAGAGAAAAATAGAAGCAGAATTAAAAGCTGAATTTGTAATCCCCCTGCCTATGGCTTAGAATGAGAGCCAAAAGAAATACTGCCTTAACAGGTACATTTCCCCTGAGGGGAAGCACACCCCCTGCACCTAGCTGGTGAAAGAAGAGATGATAAGGTGTTCAGGTGTATCAATGGCCAACAAGTTGTGTGCTGGCTTCTGACAGAAGAGGTTGGAATGAGTGGGGGGCAAACAAGCTCTATTTACTGACAGTGGTTGCTCCAGCTTGGTGGCAAATCCAAGAGTGTTATGTTTCCTTTTGGCCGTGAGAAGATCTGAGTGTAAGTGACATCTGTCTAAAGAGACATTTGAAAGTCATTGAAGGCCTAGTGGCTAGCATGAACTGCTAACCACTAATTAGACTAATTAATATTAAGAGTGGAAAACAGCTACAGCAACAACATGAATGATTTTATGCTGTGAGGACTGAATCTAATTTATCTATTGATAAATCTAGAACTATTTAATATACCTATTTAATGCTTGGAAAGAGCAGGCTTAAGAATATTTTCTCCAATTCACTAAGGAATTCCTCTGTTTTGCTCACCAGCAGTAATGCAGACACGATAGGTGAAAGAGTTTTCTTCCTTCTAGCACAAATAATTTTTTTTAATCTTGTCCAGCTACAAGATAAAACTGCAAATGTTTCTATTTGTCTAGATTAACACACAGACAGTACACCTCAATTTAATAAGGCTCAATTTTAAGTTTTTCATGTAATCTCCAGTAGAAACAGAGTGAGAATAAATTTATAAGCAGTACATAAATTTATAAGTTTGGTACTGTTAGTTTCCAGAATACTTTCTCATGGCAGAAACTGTGAGCAATATCAGGTCTTCTAGACATTACTGTATGGATTCTTATGAATAGACATGGTTACTTATGAAGCCAGAAATAGAAATGATAAGAAATTCTGCCAGGTGTAGGTGGTATTTCCAGCTTCCTCAAGTTTTTCTTGCAACATCTATCTTTTTTAGAGCACTATCTCAACATGAGGGAATCTCAGCTTCCACTTTAAAATGCAAGTTACTACACTCTGACTTCAGAACAAAAGTTTAGAAAATTCAAACCTGAAAGGTTCTTAAATTACCTTGGTCCCTCCTTACAGAAATCTTAATACTGGATTCACACAATTCGAGTACAAAATGTAGGAAGTATCATACAGCTTTTGTAAAAACCACTGTTTTTTTGTTTTCTTTCCTTTCCCAAAGTATCCATAAATAGACTGCCAGTTTTTAAAGCTTCCTTATTCAGTGATGATTACTAATTTAATCTGTACAACAGGAACCTCATGTTGTAATAAATGAACAACTACCTTTACTAAACAGGCCTGTACTTGACCAGTTGTGGTTGCTCTCATTTCACAACTCAGTTTTCACACACCACACCACACCCACACATCCCCAATTTGATAGCCATGACTCTGACACAGAAACTGTGAAAATTGTTTAACAGCCCAGAAAGAGGCAGGAAGCACCTCAGGCAGCAAGAGAGAATTCATTCTTATGGTTTATGTGTTTCTCCCTTTTTGTATGGTACTGGCCTTGGCCCTTACACCTGCTCTGTGAGATTTATTAACTTACTGAGGAGTTATAATAACAGTTCCTCTCCAAAATTCCCAAGAAATAACAGTTAAATCCCATCATTAAAACACGTTCTCTATTCTTAATTCTGGGCGAGGATGTGTATGTGAACTCAGAAGCAGAGCCATTTTAGAATAAGAGCATTCTTCACTAAAACTGTTGTGGAATTGGTCAGCAGTGAGACTGAGGAATGTGATGGCATACTCAGCCTAGATTGTGAATTTACTGGGGTAGAAAGAACTCTTGTTATTTGATCTCAAAACCACATTTTGCCATTGTGTAAATAAATAAAACAGGACTGCAGGGTCAAAGGAGTATGGTCTCTGCACATAATGCAAAACCCGAAGCTCAATAATTTCAAATGTGGTTCATCTGTGATTGGTGGTGTCTAAACCCCAAAATTACAGGAGAAGTGCAGTTCCCAGAGTCTTTGAATCCCTTCCAAATCAAACAATCCAGATGACTGTAAAATATGGCCCTTTTCCTAATGATGCACATCATGCAAGTTACATTTTGGTAATACCCTACTAAAACAAATACAAAGTGAGTGAATTAAAGCAGAATCCATTCTCTTTCTCTCCATTTGATAAAAGATGACTGCTCATATCACACTTTCCAGTTTAAGGAAAACATCTGTTTAAACTAATGCCTCCCATGCTATTTCAAGCTACTTTAATATCTTTTTGATTTCAGTCCTATTGCATTGACATTTCTGTAAACAGGCATTTTCCTGAATGCTCACTGTTGTAATTTACTGTATGTTCATACTTACATATAAATCCTTTTTTTGCACTTCCTGTCTGAAATGGAGGTTTCCTCTCAACTGTATCTACATACATCTACTGTACTTAAACATGCAAAGAACCATAACTCTATTAAGCTGACAAACTAAATTTATCCTGTGCTTATTGAATTGGTTTATTAGACATAACCATAACACATTCCTAGATAAGAAGGGGCACTGCTTTAGCCTGGTCAAAGGAGGGGTATATTTCAGCTATTTTATCCTGACAATGCTTTCAGGCCAGAGTAACATGACAGTTCTTTCCAAATGAAGGCTTCCAAATGGTATGAAGGGAGCATATGAGTATTTTCCCAAGTCAAGATGTTATTGATTTAGACAACAGACGTTGGAAGATATGCTTCAGTCTGTATTCTGAAACTTATGAAAATGGCTTTGGCTTTATCAACAGCAAATGTAAATTAATAGCATACTTAATGATTCTGGACAAATAACAACACAATTAAATCCATGGAATTTTATCACTCATTTCCCTGAGACTGGAATGTGAATTTCCCTTGCAAAAATGAAAACATAAAAAAAATCCTGGGGTTCTTATCAGGCAGAGGGTCTTACAGTAATTTACAAACATGTATATGACCTCTTAACTTTCACCTGGGACATTTTTTCACATTTTATAGATAGGAGTATGTAGGGAAGCTAAAGACCTAGTGCAGAATAGTATTTTGACACCAAAGGGAAGTGTCAAGTGAAAGTTAAGTAAACAGGATCAAAATCTTTGTGAACTGCTGGTTAATTGGCACAGCTTTTTAATTTTTAACCTGTAACTTCTGAAAGGCCCTTTTGTAGAAGGCATTTCAACAGAGTGTAGCATCATCTATTTCTTCACAAAAATATGTTTAATAAGCACAGCCCTTGTCTAATGTTTAGACAATCTAGGACCAGTTCTCACCGCTAAGAAGATTCAGTTCTGTTGCCGATAGAATCAACCGTCCCTTCTCTCTAGGTAGGTTTGCTGACTGCTCTGTGTGTCTGTGTACCTGGGCCCCACTCAGGGCACCGTTCTTGTTCTGTGGCACAACCCAGGTTTCTGGATTCAGCTTCTGCTCCCAATCATGGAAAACTCTACATCAGACTGGCCCTAGGTTTTCATAGCCAGATAGCAGTGAGGCAAGAAATAAAGACCACATTTCCTCGTCAAAAAGCCTGGTTTCCAATGATTTGATCTCTAAAGGCCCTCTTGCTCTGTCTTTGCTAGGTTTCAGTGCCTAAAATCATCTCACCCCAGAAATCTATATGGAATTATTTGAGAGGCTTCAGCAAACTGAACTACTTAATACAGTATTCATTCAGATTTTTCCTTCAGACACTTGGTTGTGTCACATTGGAATTGGTATGAAAAATGTAGAAAATTTGATAACATTTGTAACACAAATGGGAAAAATTTTTCTTCTTCCTTTTTTTTGAACAGTAAGTAGTCCTGGTGGAGCTTGGGTAACAACCTGAATGCTATAAAAATGAAATTTAAAGGTAACTGGGGATGCGCTCCTGCAGCACAAACTGTAGTGAAATCAGACCTATATCTACATGACTGGATATACTGCATTTCTCATACGTAATTTCTGAGTTCAGTAGGAAGGTTAGGTTTTCTGTTGTTAATTTACTAAATAAAATAAAATCCTCTACAGGCTGCTGGCAGAATTTCAGATCCTCAAGTTTGACCCTGTAGCAGCCTGTACCTTGCAATAATAGGTAGACTTATGACTTTAAAGGCAAATAATTCCTCCAAAGAGAAGGTGTTGGGATGTGTTGTGGGCTTGAAGTTTGTGGACACTATTTCTAAATGATTTTTTTTTTTTTTTAGAGTAGAACATTGCAAAAATACCTCAGGGCATGATCTGTATCTCCCACTTTTTTCTGATTTACAACAGCGATAAGGGCAGCAGTCCTAGAATATCAATATAATTATTCAGATAATGACTTGGATAATAAAAAGGATGATTTATCTTTGTTCACTCTGGACATTACTAAGTTATTACAGTTATTAAGACTAAGACTTTGAGGTCATTCACTACAGTAAACAAAATGAAAAGGTAAAAAAGGGAAGGAAAAAGAAGGGGCACGCTCAGTGCAAATAGGTAACTGTGAGACTTGGGACATTAGTGAACTGATGAGCTTTTATGAATTTGAGAAGTGGACATCCTCACCAACATCTAGATTTCCATAGTTCAGGGAGCAGAAGGGTGAGTGCTCAGCTCGCTGTGGTGCTTCTACTTAGACCATCAAGGAAAGTGGCTTTTGGCTGGAGGGCTGGAATTTATGCTGAGCTGCTGCAGCTCAGTTGGCTTGCCTGGGTTGGAGGCTGGCACAGAAGGTGAAAAATAGGGCAGAAATAGAAACTAGGGCTGAAATCCTTGCAAGAGTTCCCACCTCATTCCTCAGAACACCAGGTGAATGAACAAATCACTGGTGCTGTCTGTAGGTAGGTTTGCTTATACCTTCACTAGAAAGACAAGTAAAAGTGGGATAAAATATTTCTTTCTGCTCTCCACAAAGCAATAGAGGAATCATGTTACTTGGAAAAATCTTTTCTTCTTCAACCTTTTCTAAAATGTGTATTTCTTAAGGCATGTCTTTAGGGATAAAATCAGGGATGATAGGTAATAAAAACCCAGTGAGTATAGCTCAGTCTGTCCTTCAGTCTATCAGCCTAAACACTACAGCCACCTAGAGCCTTCTAGACAAAACAGAAAGTAGGTGTCTTCTAGGTTCAGGAATGGAGTGGCGTCTGATAGAGCTAGGGAGCTGAATGAAAAACAGCTGAGTGAATAAACACTATGGATGGCATAGAAGCAAAAATAAGAGCAGAGAGAACTTTGAATTTTTCTCTTATTCTTTTGTGTGAGGTTGGTTTACTGAAATCGAATTTTTCTACTGAAGTATCAGAAGCAGCTTTGACATCTAGACATCAGTGATGTTCATATAATTTTTCTAATTAATATTGGCAGGTATTTTGAACCTGTGTACACTTCAATCCCACTTGATATGTCATTAAAGGCAGGCAGAAAATAAAAATGTCCACAAAAAGAGAGAAATTATGTTTAAAAGTTATATCAACATTTCTAAGAAGATTTTTCTCTCCTTTTGCTGGTTTCCATGTGTAGGAGTTGTCAATAACCAAAACTGAGAAAAATATAGCAAGTTAAATGCATTTTTTTTTGTTTTGGAAATTCAGAAAAGATTCAGTATAAAGTATTTTATTTAAATTCATGTAGATTAGAGGTATTGTTAACTCCTATTTGATTTGAAGAAGCAGTAATATCTTCATTAAGGTAAACTATTTCTAGTATTAAAAGCCTTCAGCTGAAAGAAAAGAGGAAAGATTTAGTAAGCAGAAAGCTTTAAACCTTTTGAGATTTCATGCACTCTCCAGTAAGATGAAAGCAACATTTTTAAGTCTTAGATTCACTTAGAAACATTTTGAGGTGTGCTGTTACCACATCTCATCAGCTTTTTGTACTTCAGAGCCATTTCAAATCTTATTGTGGTATGTTTAGCAATACACTTAAAAGATTACCACCTAATCTAGTTAAGTAAGTTTGACTTAATCAAGTGTCTGTCTGTCCATCCAGCTGCTTACTGCTTTTTGTTTCTTTGGGAAAGCAAGGAAATGAAAATCATTGGAAAAAAAAGAGACAACAAAGTCTGATCTTATTCAGGTTTTCTTGCAGCTGTGAATTTTTCTAGGCAGACCTTTTAGCAGATGGACTATTGCCATCAATTCCAGCGGGAGCAAGGCTGTTTCCGCAATGGCTTATTTTCTATGGCTGGCTTCATTAAAAACAAAAAATGTTTCTGGCTTTGAAGAAGCAAAGTGAAAGAAAAATTTGCCCCCAAGTTCAAAGGCTGCTTAATAGGATCTGACATGCCACATTTCCAGTTACTGTGGGGATGAAGAGAGGAGGGAGAGATGCACTTTCAGAAGGGGATGGGCACCTGTAGGTACAGCACCTTGCTGTGACAGAGGAGTAGCCACCTCCCTGTGCAACCTTCTTCTCTCTTGCCTTTCAGAACATAACTCCGCTGAGTCCTGATCTCAGACATATCAGCTACTGTTTGAAGTTCAATGGCAAGTACACAACTATCCTAGATGTGTATCCAGAAGCCACAGCCAGCCAGGGTAAGAACTCCAGATTCTCCAGTTGCTCCTGGAGTTTGCTAGACATCCTAGTCCTTTTGCTTCACAGCACTGCACAGAGCCCTAATGAAAGCCAGAAAAAAGTAGGAGAATAGAGAAAGAGGCAAAATGTTCTAGCCAATGAAGTAAGGCTTTATGGACTGCATTAACTCTAGCTTTTCTTAAATTTTCACATTTTGTTGAGTCATTATTTCCTAGTTTTATTGAGGTAAAAAAGATAAGTAAAACTTGAAAAGTTTTACTTTCTATTCCTACCATATGCTGGTCTGTATGGTAGGAATAGAAACAGCCACTAAAAGTTCTGCTGGTTATCTCTGAAGACAGAGTAGTAAGCACAGCTTCTGTTGGTTTTAGAGAGGTTGATGCAAAGTCCACTAAATATGACGTCTCCAGAGGCGTCTTAAGTTTTTCTGCAAGCACTCAACTTTTAGCCTTCATAATTTATAATACAGAACAGTGTGAAATAATTTTAATTTTTTTTTTAAGTTAAAACTTTAAAAAATCTTTCTAATTTTCAATGGTTTCCACCAGAAGACCAGCAGAGGTAACAGAATCGAATTCCTGCCTTATGTTCAGCTTTCATAATTTGAGATACCAGACTTATTAAAAGAGACCCAAAGAAAAGAGTGGCAAAGTTTTTGAAACCACAAAAATTGTGTGCTTACTCTTTTGTTAAACTAAAGCAGTGGTGAACTGGGTGTTTTCTGCTTGCTTACTTTTAAAACTGGGAGATGTTAAACTGCTTAGCACAGGACAGAAATATTTTATAGTTGGAGAAACAGGCACGGGGACAGCAAACTCATTCAGTCAGCTCAAAAATAGGAATAGAATCAAGGTTTATTAGATCCCTTCCAGCAGATCTGACCGCTAGACATTGCTAATAGTTCACACTGAGGAAATATGTAATGCATGTCAGCTCAAAATTAAAAGTGCAGTTTCTGCAGGGGGGAGGAACCAGGCCTTGAAAGTTTGACGATGCAAGAAATGGCAAAGGATGTTTAGAATGGAAATTCTTATGCTACTGTTGCTTATTCTGTCTCAATGCATAAAGGTATGTCTTTAAATAGTTGAACATAATTAAGTTGTTATACTGCTATTTTAAACAGCAACATTTAATTTGCATTGATAATTACCTGCATGTATGTACATGGTGCGATTCCTGCAAAACCTACTGATTGTGCTTGGCTTAGGCAGCACCAACAGTAAAACAGTGCCTGAAGGAAAGATACTGATGATGATGATGATGAAAATGATTTTACTTAAGCAGAATTGACCTGGTTTCAGCTGGGAGAGAGCTAATTTTCTTCTCAGTAGCTGGTACAATGCTGGGTTTTGGATTTAGTGTGAGAATAATATTGATAATACACTGATGTTTTAATGGTTGCTAAGCAGTGCTCCCTCAAGGAATTTTCAGTTTCCCATGCTCTGCCAGTGAGGAGGTGCACAAGAAGCTGGGAGGCAGCATGGCCAGGACAGCTGGACTGAACTGGCCAGAGGGGTAGACCATGCCATAGAGCATCATGCTCCATGTATAAATGACAGGGAGTTAGCCAGAATGTGCCAATTGATGCTGGGGCATGGGCTGGGCATAGGTCAGTGGATGGCAAGCAGATGTATGGTGCATCACTTCTTGGCTTTTATTCCTTTCTCTCTCCCTCCTTTTCATCACTTCCAATACCTGTGATAGGTATCTGTGATGATGTCCAAAGGTGCATTTTCTACTTTAAAATCCCACCTAGTAGTGAAGAAAATGGAAGAAACAGGAGGGAAGTAAAAATAGGGCCATGACACGAAATGGAAGACTGTAATAGCAAAGCAATGACCCTAAAATATCTTCTCTCATCTATATGCTAAACATTTGGATTGCATTTTGAGTTAACAAATTCTTGGAAGGCTCTACTCAACTGTAAAAATAAGCACCACAAATAAGCACCGCTAGCAGCCAAGTTAGTCCATTTAAATAAGCATGGAGATGAGACTATTTCAGCAGGTAGATAAATATTGTAAATATTTATGCTTGTAAGAATAATAATGAAAAAACCCACAGAAATCAACTACAGAGACATTTCATGCATCCATGCATATGTTTTCACCTGTGATCTACAATGGATGTTAATAGCAAGAATGTATTGAATCTTAATTGTTACTACTATCCTTATTCCAGATCTCAAATAATAAAGGAGACCTGAATTACTTGGTTGATATCAGATTGTAGGAGAGCACTGGTGGCTGAAATTGCTACCTTCCTAGAAGCAGATTTTATTAACAATAGTGGAAGTATTGAACTAAAGATATTTTTAACAAATGTTCCCCTGATGCCTTCTAAGAGGAATTCAGAGTCCTACGTTTTGACTCTGCATAGAGCTCTAGAAAACAGCCATCATACAAACCCTCAGTTTGGTTTTGCCCTGTTGGACACCATGTCGAGCATGAATGAGCCCAAAGAGATGCCAGTCAAGCAACTTTTCCTTTTAGATTTGAAGGCAGATTTTTTTTTTTATCCTGAGAGCTGGATTTGGCTGAAGAGATGAGAATTTTTAAGAGAACTTGCTCACTTAAAATAACATATTCTGTTAACTTCAGGTTTTATACAAAAAGTCAGATGGGCTTTGGCAGTAAGTTCAGACAGTCTGTGTTGTACTGAAGAGCACATCCTGTTCTCTTCACTGAGATATCTGACATGTCTGAATTCATATATCAAAAGCTACTGTATTAGTGTCAAAAGAATGTAGGACACCTTCTTACTTTTTGTGGGAGATGGAAATGAGAGAAAATAATTGAACTCTTCCAGTATATACTATGTGTGACTGAGGTCTGGAAAATAGCTGGATAGGTCTTGTAGCTATAAATAATGAAATTAGATGATTTGATCTTTTCATTGTTAAGCAAAATATCCATCCATTTTCAGTATCCAGATGCTGAACTTCATGTCTAAAAAACCCCTAAGACATTACAAAAGCCACAGGAAGAATCACATGGAAAAGAAACTTAAAGAAGAAATATGTGAAAAGAGAGTCAGCACTAAAATAATAAAAAAGGGAAAATGGAAATTTAAAAGAACTGACAATTGCACTGATGCCATTATAATATGTGATATTCATGTGGAAGATTAAAAGAACAGATGGCAGGGAGAATGCATACAAAGCCGTTCAATAGACACTTATTTGTGCCTCTAGAGGCTATTGACACTTTTTTCCTCATCCCCTACCACCGAGAAGGATAGGGATACTGGGAATTGTCTTCTCTATCTAGCAGAGCTATCAATATTAGAGACAGGCCTAAACTGATTAAGATCATGATCTGGTTTTCTAGTATCCATTTCTTGAAATATGATTGGCAGGGACATTCTTCTATTCAGTGATGTATGGAGTTTATGAACATGGGCAAAGTGTGAAACTTAAATCTGGGTTTAGACTTGAAGGTAGTGTTTGGGAAGTGAATAGGGGGTGTACATTTGGGATGTGCATTTCTGGTTTGGTTCTCCTCTACTCAATACAGATATAAATGGAAATACAACATCTAACATTATAAAACACTTCACAAATTGTACATATTTTTTAAAGTTTTTTTAAAATTTTAAAGCTTTAAATTTTTTAAAATTAGAGAAATGTAGGTGCTACATGAAGAAGGGACAGAGGGATCCTAGTGCAACAGCTGTCCCTCCAAGTAATGGTCATAAATACTTTCCTGGGCATCTAATGCACTGATCAATACATGGCATAGGACAACCTGAAGTGAGGGGGACATCTGGTCTGCTGTACTTGGGTTTTAACAAGTGGAATTAATTCCATTTCAAAAAAAATATACTACTTTAAAATATATCTTTATGTCATGTTAAGCGACAGTCCTAACCTGCTTCTTCCTTCACGTCTTCCACCCCAGAAAAAAACCAAAACAAACCCCAACCTTAAAGAAAACAAAATAATCCTTCGGGGGCTGAGATGAAGCTACCGCAATGAAAATATGCACTGGTTTTTCCAGTCTGTAAACATTTGATGGAAATTTCTTGCTGTTATCTAGAACCAGCTGACTCATAGGAATGGGGAAATAAAAGCAAGGCAGTGAAAATAAAAAAGGCAGTGAAAGGTATTGAAGGCATCTGTTAGAGATATTTCTGCTACACTACTAGTGGATTCCTCGTGAAGGCTTGATCGCTCCCATTTCCAGTGGCTTAGGAAGATGTTAACCTCTTGTTTAAAGACCTGCACTTTTGTTAGCCAACATTAAAAAAATACAGATGAGACATGCTAGGAGGGAGCCATCTTACCATATCTGGAAAGCATTTCTTTCCTGGAACAGCTGAGAACAGATGAGTGACACTCAAAAGCTAAAATAATATTTTCCGGGTATAATTAAGTTTGGAGCACATTGTGAATTACACTTTAACATTTATCTGTCCTGCACTCTCCTGATGGAGCTGTGCTTCTGGTCTCTGTTTCAGGGAGAACCAGTGTTGTTCATCTGTACATGCTAAAGGAGGGTAAGGAAGTGGGGAGGTGCATTGCCTTAGTTCCCGTGAAGACCACGAGAGGTCACTCCAGCTATCTAGACCATGATTTCACACAGCGTTTCAAAGGATTTGCTAGAAAGAACTGCCTATTCCTTTCTGTGTTTGGGAATATTACCTTTTCCAAACAAACAAATAGTTTCCATCACCTGAATGCATTTCAAAGGTTATTTACAATTGATTCATAAAATAAAGAAGCTTAAGGAAGGGTTTGTATATTTTAAATATTTTACTGATCCAAAAAAACAAATGAAGGACTGTACAAATAGGAAATATTTGGAATTGAATTCTAACACAAATAAAGCCAAGCATCATGTCTTCAGACCTGAAGATCTCCCTTCCTACTTCTCTTGCTCCCCACCACCCTTTACTGCTTGGGACACTCTTGATAGAGGTTTGAGAAGAAAGAGGCTGGCAAACACAATTCTTTTCTGTTCCCTTTGTGGTTCCAAGCAGAATAAGAGTGGGGGGCTCTATGAAAAGACTCTAGTGATTCGTGACAATTAGAAGTTTTTCCCAACAGGAAGCCAACACACAGTGTTTCAGGTTTTATGTCTTTGAGGTGCCTGAACAGTGCAAAGCCAACAAATCCTTTTAAGACTCACCCCTCTAAGAGCAAACACGCAAGCAAATAAATTACATTCTAAACAAATCCCAAAGCTATGCTGCTGTTCAAAATCACATCTAGGGATGCTAAGAGCTCAATTTTTGTCTTAACTTCGATTTGTTGAAGCATCACTTTGATCACTTACCAGCTATACTGTGAATCTGCTGCACTGAAAAGATAGCAAAGTCCTGGGCTCCTGGGTCTCTGTTTGTTCTGTGAAGCCTTCTGTACACACATCCAATGTGCCACACAGCTTACTTAGAAAAACTCTAACTCTGACTTCCAGTTAGTCTTTTAGGCTTACAGCTTTCCTTGATACTGTCATCATATCTACCTGATGTGATGGTGAGCTTTGCAGTGCAATCAGTTGTTCTCTTACTGGCCAGCAAATAGTATGGCAGTGTAATAACATAGATTCATTGAGCTTCCCACCAACAGGCACAGCATGGACCCCTGGTTATCTAGACAGCATAATTTTTCTAATTTCTGATAGAGCAGATCATCAGATCTGTTTGATAAAACACACAAGCCTGAAAGAAAGATTTCACATGAAGTTCTCATTACAGTTTCAGGTAAGCTGTAGAAAAAGTGAAATCCCTAGCTAAAAAGTACACATTAGTTATGAGTTGGTTGACATGCAAGGCACTGAAACCCACCTCAAAATCTTTGTTTAGTTCTCCCTGTGAACCATTACAATTCTTCAGTCAGCATGATTTTCCTGATAATTATACCATACCTGCTGCTCACCTATAGCTCTGCATCAAGCCTGATATTAATTTGAATTTTTTAAAAATAAAAGTAAAAGATTTCTTTTGTGAGAGAAAATGCCTCCAAAAAAAACACAATGCGCAGAATAAGGTAATGAGCCTGCACCTTAGACATGAGAAAACATTAAATATGGATTTCTAGCTTTTGAAAACACCCAGAACTAGAACACTTTTCCAGGCTTCCTACTATATATTATACCTTGTGGTTTGGAAGAAAAACAGCTTAATTCTGAGTACAATCATACAGAGTCATCCATGAATAAGCACCTCATAGAAAGGCAGGTTTAGGTTGTTTTTTCTGCAGTTAGGATTGCTCTCACTCTCGAGCATTAGCAAACACTGTGGCAAATAATGCACAGCCGGGCACTACTGGTGAGCAAAAGGACAATATGAGAAACTGCTGAAGTTTTATTTGATAGAAATGTTTCATTTAATAATCCAGTATTTGCCATTGTTGTATGATTATACAATAGCAACCAGATGTGAATAATGGAGTTTGGGTTTGTTTTTCGTGAAATTGATAAGTACAACTTCTTTTAAGTGATACTCTTAAATAATTTTTTCTTTGAAATTAGTTGTAATGCCTGAAGAACATTTAGTACTGTAAAATGAAACGAATGAATGTGGACTAAAACTCCCTGTATCATATGAACCCTATATATCAAGGAGACAGCTGATGAATAACTCTGATATAGTGCATATGGCAGACATGGCAACCACTCAACCCTCCAGCACTGGGTGAACCTCAGAACGTTTGAAAGTTTTGTTTTGATCACCTTCCAGAAAATGAAATTATTATCCCAATACAGCCCAACCTCTTGGAGTCTATAAATCAAATATGTTATGAACAGGTTTTCTTGTAAAACTTTTGACACTTCCTGGTTTCAGACAAGTTGAAAATGCCATGAGAAGAGTCTCAGAAACAGCATGTTCTAATTTTTATTTTATTGGAAATTACTCATTTACCAACACATTAGATTTAACAATTTTCATCTCATGTTGTGCAGCAATGCAAGGAATTCAAACGGGCTTTGACTGCTGAGATTTCATTTGGCTGTGGGATTAAAGTCCTGTGCAGTTTAGAATTTTTTAGTATCAAGGAAGTTCACAATCCTGTACTGTAGAATGGAAACGTTAAAAAAAAAATTGCCAAGAGAAATTGCCAATCATATCTAGCTTTGTGGAAAAAATTGCACATATTTTTAAATATATTTTGCTCATAAGCAAATATATGTTAATTTTTGTCTGAAACCTTCTGTGCTGGACTGTAATCCTGGGAGATATAAATATCAGACCCATCACTTCTTCCTTTCCACCTTCCTTTTCCTGTTTCCCAAGAAGTACTGTGGTTTGTCATTCCCAAACTACAATGGCTAAATGCTACCTTGTTGCTTTCTTAATTTCCATAGGCTGCTCACTCACAAGCTATTTTTTGCTCCAGAGAAAAAGGAACTACTTTTCCCTTTGCATTTGTGCCCAAGATCCAGAGAGCTTGTGTGAATGCAAGGCATACTGTCATGTCTACGTCAGCTGAGTTACAGTAAGCTGCAGACCTCCTTTTTAGCTTTTCTACTTCTTTCCCAAACGCTGATCAGACAAAATCCTTGCTAACCAATGTATGCATGGCTGAATTTCAATGAGGAGAAGGTGTCTTACACAGGCAACCTACTTTGTTGAAAAAGCACCAACTTAGCATGGCTATTATGCAAAATGGCTTGCAGTTGCTAATAGCATCTGCAAAGATATTGCTGGGCTGAGGGAGTATAAGAAAATTACTTTCACTAAGCCTAAAAAATGCCTGCAGGATTTTATTCTCCTACAGCAGTGATCTGCCCCTTCTGTGAATACTCTTCAAAGGCAATGATCAGCCTTATTCTGTATTTCAGAAGATGTATAAATAGTCTTGGAAAAATCTTGTGCCAATTTTGCTGTTTCCTTAGAATGTCAGGTTCAGGCAGCTCTCAGCATTGCTGCTCACATCTCAACTGAATGGTAGAAGTTAAGCTTCTCAAGGCGTGCACAGCTGTAATCCAGCCTCTGGTTTCTAGGGATCAAAGGTCAGCACATTAATCTATTTGGGATAATTCATAGAACCTCTTTGGAGAAAAGAAAAACATTAACATAAAAATAAGCCACGTTTCCTGAAAATGAATCAGAACACTTTATGATATAAACCAGTATCCCAATGATTACCCAAAGCAATTAGTTTAGTGTGTTCAGGCTCAGACTTACTCTACTCCATTTCACTCTGGGTATTGCAGGCCTTTTGTTACAATAATTTTTTGTGAATAAGTAGTTTTTGCCCTGATTATGAAATCAGTTGCTCTGAAAAGTAGAAAAAAACCCTAAAGAAATGTTTCTGAACAGCTGTGATATGAAAATAATCAAACCATCTCCCAAAGCATCATAAACAGCAACAAAATAATTTATAACAATAAAAATGTATATGAATATTTGCTGTCATTTGAAAATGATAGAAATTAGTTTGCAGGAAGTGCAAGAGGTTTTTAACAAATGCTTTTCAAAGTAGGTGTTAGTAAAGCATTACAGAGCCCAGCCTCAAATGTCTGGAAGTTAGAGCTAACCTAATTTATATAATGTACATCAAAGAGAGATTATTCTTGGACAGTATTTTTGCCTAGCCCCACTTCTTCACTGAGGTGTAATTATTGGTTATGTTCTAAATACTGTTTCTCGCTACCTTTGTGTAACAGATAAAGGTAATTATTTTAATGTGTGGTGATCAGATGTCAAGCTTACAGAACAAGAGCTGTCAAAAAGAATGCAAAGAAATAACCTATATGATTCTATGAGAGTGTGGAGGGATTTAAATTTTAAAATGGTGAGGTTTTGCTCATGGCAATTCTCTGCTACCCCATGTGCATTTCACGTCCTAACAGAGACATGGAACAGATTTAGATGTGAAGTTCATTGTTAAGCTTGGGATTACTGTCAAATTAATTCAGTTATTGCTCATAATGTTAATTGCAGTGATGTAAAGAGCAGAACTGAGAGAAAGAGCAAAAAGAGGAAGCATGTGCTTGCATGCGTGTGTTTGTATCTGTTCATGCACATTAAGGGGACTTTTTAACCTGTCCAGGTTTGTTTTCCAAGACTGTGAAAGACATGTGATAGCTGTCATACTCATAGTATTAAAAAAAAAAAAGATTATAAATGGCCCAAATGATATATTCTTCTCTCTTGCTCTTCTCAAAAATTCTCTAAAAACTCCAGAATCCAAATCTGGTTGAGACAAAAGACCTGGATTGACACAGGCACAACACAACTGAACAGGAACCTGGCAGGAAGCCTAAAATATTTTGGAGGTTTTGTGGGTGAATGTTTCCTTCTGAATTAAGAGTTGTGGGAAAAAAAAAAAAGAAAAAAGAAGCAACTCCGCTTTAAAACCATAAATTATTGTGATTGTGGTGATGGGAATAAGCCCATTGCAAAGAGTTGATGACCCAGAGAAGATATTTTTCATAAAAGTAAATAAAAGAAGTGCAATTCACATATTTCCAAATCTAACTAGAACTGAGCTAGTGGGGAACTGTACAAGTCTTGAGGAACATCAGGGTGTATGCAGGGCCATGTAAGAATATGTCCTTTGCATCTATCATAGATTTTGTGGAAGTGTTCCACATGCAAAAAGTAACTGCAACAGTTGTTCTGGGACTTGATTAGCGTGGATTCATCGTCTCCAAGGTCCTTGGCTGTGCTGTGTTTTTACTGCTGTGGAGGACTGCTGAGAAAGCATATTCTGGAAAAGATTCCTTCTGCTGTGTAGCACCTTCCACAGGGGATCCACTAAGTCAATGAGAATTTTGCATGGCACAGCATCATTAAATACGAAGATTAATTCAGTTGCCTCACTATGAACTTGGTACAACTATCAAGAGAAATGAATAGAGAAGATGACAGAATGATCTTTTCTGAATCCCTGCGCTGTCATGCAATATGGATAAATAATGAGAAATAAGTTCTTGGCAAATGCTAAGTTTGGCTCCTGAGAGCTTAGACATAATGGTAATATGATATTCAAAGAGTGTAGTGCTCAGTCAATTAGACGAATAGCCTGTTTTTGCTTGTCGTTGTCCAATAAATTTGAGAACAAATGACATTATAGAAACCCAATTATTTCTGCAAACTAGGTACTGAGACCCGGCAGATGACCGAGTGATATTAAATGATCTTACACAGACACGGTAGTTTGATCAGGGAAGCTTTTTGATTGCAATGCAGTGTTAAACAAGGCAGGAAATGCCTCATGTAGCTACAGAACTAATCCAAAACCTTGTTTTCTTGCCTTTTTTTCTCCTGAAAAGCTCAGATACTTATTATCCTTAAATCAGACTTGCCAAAATGCAGAAACCTGTTGGCCTTTTCTGCCCAGCACTATGTGCTGTATAGAATTCCTGTTCTGCTGCCCTAAAGACAGCACACAAATAAGCTTTAACTAATAACGTTTGATCAATACGCTTATATGAGCATGATCTCCTTGAACTGCCAGCTGCCCTACAGCCACAAAGGGCAAGACAATATAAAAAACCAAAATTGACTTGTGCTAATTCCATATTAATTAAGCTTCTCTTGACCTGTCTTGTGTATTCTTAAGGAGACAATTGAAGATCTTTGCATGCAGAGCAGCAAACATGCTCTTTTGGGATAATTTCAATAATCTGACTATATCAGGAAGATTCATGCCCTGAATTCATGCCCTTAATCAAGTTGCAGCATGTTAGGGCAATATAGAGAGAGTGAATAAAGCTATTATTCATTTCTGCATGAAAGCCAATATTATAGCTTAGTACAAGGCAAAGGGTACAAATTTATATGTGCTCAACTACAAGCCTTGTTTTCTTCCACTGTACAGAATATATGATCCCTATTTCTCTAAATTCTATAGTAACTTTTTAGTCTTGAAATATTTTCCACAGTTATTCACAGATATATTATCATAATAAATGTAAACTGAGAATCCAGCTATCAATAGGCCAATCTCTTAAAGGTTTGTTTATGGCTGAGGTAAACACATCAGCAAATATAAGGCTGTCAGCTTGTATGTTGCCCAAACACCATCAGCTAATGCCTCCACCTGAGGTAAGGCAGTGGCCAGTTATAGTGATTGATTTGGGCCATTAGCTCCAAATCAAAGTCCGTTTCAGTCCATCCATCTTTCTAGAGCCTCAGCAAAAAATGTTATTTGAAAATAAACACTGGCTCTTCGTCTCTTTTTTCAAAAGAGCAGCAGGGAGCCGATCAACATGTCACTAAGTATGTCTCCATTGCTGCTGCTGCAGCAGCAGTCTCCTGGAAACTCTGTTGCTAAATTTGGGTATTTTGTCTATGTACAGTCCTGAGGGGAAGGTCTGGAGGAGGAGAGACTGCATTTCTTTCCAGTAGGACTGAAAAAAAAAGGGTTCCTCATAAAGTCTGATGAATGTAAAAAGCAGACTTTGATACTTAATCCCTCAGTCCAGCTGACCAGCATTTGACTCAAGATCAGGAAGTGAAAGGAAAAGGTGTTTTTAACCACATTTGCAAACTCTGGAGTATCAAAGCAATAACTGCCAGCAAAATAAAGCACCTGGGGGATAACTCTAATCTGTAGCAACCTGACCCTGATCCTGCTTTGGGTGCTGAACACACAGGAATTCACAGGACACCATCACCATGGTCCTACCTAGACCCGATTTACACCAGAAATAAAGGTGATCTGGAATAGAAGTGATTCTTCATCCCTTGAGGATAGCTCTAATAAAGGATGGGTTTCCAAAGGGTTGGAAAAAAGGGAGTTAGTCGCTGGAGATTGTCCTAAGGCCTGGCCTCAACGCAATTAATTCAGAGCAGCATTTCTGTCTGCCAGATCTGTGTTTACAGCGATAGACTTGGAGCATCAAGTGTTTGTAGGTGCCTGAGTCAAGGATTAATTCTAGGGACAAGACTTAACTTTTGTTAATTACTTAAGTTCTTTCTACTGTATTGTGGGGAAGCCGAATGACAGAAGAGATCCAAGCCTAACTTTAATGGATACAGAATTTCACTGACCTCAGTGCAGAGTTGTGCCATGTGCTGAGGTGAGGCTTCTCTCTAAAATATGTTTTGTGATCTTTCAGACATTCTTCTTTTTGCTCAATTATCTTTCAATGTAGAAAATGATATTCTCAGAAAAGATACTCTTCTGCTGCAAGCACCTGAAGGTCAGCGCATTTTTGATTTTGTTCGGGTTTTTTGGTTATAGCTCTTCATATCCTGTTCTCACAAGTCTGACTAAAAGTCGCCTCTTTAAAAACCACTCAAATCAACACCGCGGTTGGGTATTCAGATGTGGGGGGCAACGACAGCCATGTCTTCTCTAATAATATGTCCTTAGAGCTGGTTCTCCATAACTTGCCTCACTTTAACTTCCCTTCCCCAGCTCTGACCTGACCAGAGGCAGGGGGGCGTCTGAAACAGTGTGGGTTGTTTGAGGGCTCCTTCTCCACAGCTTTACTGCTAAGTGAGGGCAGTTTACAATTGAGGAAGTATAGCAATTATATATATAAAGTTTTGAGGGGATCTTGTTACCACAAAGTCTTTTCCCCTTTGCCTGTCTTCATCTATAGCAATGGCAAATTCCCAACTTATTTTTTTACTGTGAATACTCTTAAATCCAAAGAAGCTAATTATTAGTAACTTCTGATGTAAGGATCTAAACAAATGTGTTGGAGAAACCACCAAAACTTGGGCTTAGCTTCACTGTTCAGGCATTAGAAAAAGAGATTTCTTTGTGCAATTTGTTGGATAAATACATTTTGTGAACTGGAATCAACACTTCTCTTTAACATTTTAGGGACTGATAATTATTAGCAGGAGGCCTTACAAGGGAAACTTCAACGATCTGCTTTGTCCTCCTGGGCTAGTGACTGGCTTGTCTCAGCAGGAAGGCACAGAGAGGCCTCCTCCTGCCTTCTGTTGAGAAAAGAGAGGATCTAGTACAAATTGAGAAGTCACCTCATACAGAGTGTCAAAAGTGACCTCACTGTAGCTGGTGCAGCCAGATGAAGTCTGATGGAGCCTGCTGTACTTTTGCTGGGTCAGATTTCTCACCTTTCGTTATTTGAGCTTCTTTCTGAGAGCCTGAGCTGCCTAAAGGAGTAACAAGACACTCCCTTTCTTTGCCCTTTAATCCAATCACAGGGGCCTTGCTTTCTCACACAGGGCTGGGATACACACTGAGGTTAGCTGAGCAGCTGTGAAAGTGAGGTGAAGATTAAGACCTTGACTCTGATCATACATTTCAATATGAATGAAGCTAATGAAAGGGAGATTATCTTTCTTGCTACTTTTCAAATTTCTTATCTGTGAGGCAACACTATTTACACAAAGCTCGATGCAGTTGACAAATCTTTGCCCTGCCAGGTGCAGAAACTTCTGGTCATCATCTTAAAAATATATTTGGGGAGAGCTGGAAGGAAGGAAGAGGAGAAAACAGTGAGGGAGAGAAAGTCAGTTTTGATGGTAGCAGATGGGAACATGTCAAGTAAGAAACGCAGAAGTATTCTGGTTGCAGTCTGGCACTTCAAAAGCAAGATGAAGAGGCATTTCAAAGAGGATACACATTATTATTTGGTTAAGATTCAGCTTCCTGGATGAAATGTGCATGCAATTATTAGCATGATGATAGTAGGTTTCATAAGGAAAGTTTATTGTCTCTGTTATTGGTTCTTATTAGCAATGGGTTCAGCCTCCTATCCTGTGTATGAACTCCCACTCTTTTTCAAAATTTGCATATATGGATGGGGTGTCCAAAACTGGTTTCTGGTTGAATCCTTTCAGTTTTGAATACAAATCAGCATCTCATGGGAAGTCTAACCCCAGATTTAGGGTGTGTAGAGAAGTTGTCCTCAGATAATACTTACACACTGCCTTCTTTGCGCTGATGGATTTCTTTCTTCCTGCCCTATTAGGATCAAAATCTTCAAAGGGTGGTCACACATTGGAGCAGGTTACCCAGAGAAGGGAAGGGCACTTCATCCCTGAAAACATTCAAGGTCAGTCTGGATGGGGCTCTGAGCAACCTGATCAAGTTGAAGGTGTCCCTGCTCATTATGGGTGAGCTGGGCTAGATGACCATTAAAGGCCCCTCCAACAAAAAACATTTCATGACGCTATGAAACTCGACAAACATTCAAATAAAGCACTTTACTTTCTCACACTGTTACCAAAAGGTCCAGGAGGAAGTTTTACTGTCTAGATAAACCAGGCAGATTCTACATGACTTTCTGTGGAGCTCATGAACAGTCTGCCTTTGAAGTTTACCGGGGAGTTTTCACTGATTTCACCCAGCTAAACAGATATATTTCCAATCGGATCACAGAAGGAACTTTTGGAATTCAAAGCCTGAACATAGGACTGCATTTTGCCACGGCTCAGCTTGCAAATTTTGTTGCGAGAACATAATTCTTAAAAGATGATGTGTTGTCACATCCTGATCCCAGTGAAAAAAAAAATCAGAGGAATTTAGTGGAAAGGCTTTTGTAAATTCAAACTTGAGGCCAAAAGCAGAGACAAGCCAGTTTCTACACATTTTATGTGTGTATGCCCCCAAAGCCTTTGAAGACAATTATGAGAAGTATGAGGCACAACATAGAAGTTTTCAATTTGAACTAGGTCAGCAGTCACTTCTGCCTAGAGCCATTCCCTCAGCAGCGGTCAAGACCACAAACTCTGGGAGTCACAGAGAAGTCTCTGCTATAGGAAACTGCCTCATAACCTTTGCAAGTTAATTAGCCTAAAATACTATTTTATATCTTTTTTCTTTTTCTATGTCTTTTAAAAATGTTTACCATTGCAAACAGAAGTAATTATTAAATTTTTAAATGCAAGTAATTATTTGCTTTTCCCCCAAGCCTTTCTGCCTTATGGACGGGAGTTTCATAGACTCATTTCAGTCTTGAATTTTAAAAAAATAATTTTCTGGCTCTAAATTTGCTGCCTTCTGCTTCTAGAGAAGCTCCTTTACTTCGATATCATGAAAGATATTATTGGAAAAGTTTCTCACATTTACAGAGATCACTGTTTTCAACAAGTGATACTAAACATACGTTCTACTCTTGTCTAAAAAGCAAGAGTACAAATTTAAGCAGCCCAAATCCAAAGATACTCTGTTTCTGTGTAGGAGCCAATGGAAATCCATGAAATAGACTTTTTTTTTCTCCCCAGAATAGTTGAAGTATTTTGAATAGCATCTATAAGGTTACTCTATTCAGACCTGCCTTTTTATCACACTATCTGCATGAACACGTTTGTGTCCATACGCAGCTTAGATTTACAATTTCTGGCTTGATACTATGGTTAATTTTGTATCTTGATGTGATTATCACTTATTTTCAGTTAGACAAGAATTTCTCAGGTGTTTTTCTGTGTTTTGCTTTTGTTCCTTAATGTCAGCTGTTGCAACTTTTAAGACTGGTCCATAGATGAGCAGGTTTTAGATGAGTGAAAGAGGCCACTGGAGTTCGATGGAAGTCATATAAGGCTTATGTTTGTGAGATCCCTTATTGGTTCTGCACCTGTCTGGTCTCTGGCCTGGAGTTGTTTAGATTCTCTGAAATATGGGTATTTTAAATGTCTACTAAGTGAACTGCATTTAAATTCACTGATTTCTATGTCAATCTTCAGTAACCAAATGGTGTTAGGAAAAAGACATTGAATAGGGATCCTTGGGCATTATGCTGGGAAAGAGGAAACCTGTTTTTAAAAACTGGATTTATAGAATCTGGAAATGCAGAATGAAAGAATTAGAATATGAAGACTACTGGGAGCTGGTCAGAACCAGAGAAATACTAAAAGAATTAATTTTCTTAGCATAGCATTATGTCAACTCAGAGGGAAAAAAATCACTCAGCTGCTTGACTCAAAGTAGCTGGATGTGAAACCAGTGGTGCCATCCACTCCTTGATCGCACTGACAGATTTACAGCTTTCTGCAGAGTTGCTGCTATCCATGATGAAAATGGCAGGTGCACTTTGCTACAGAAGAGCATTTTTGTCTGAAAATTCATCTCCATGCACATGTGTGACTAAGAGAAGCTAGAGGTCACAAGGGGACAGTTCAGTGTTTAGAGTGACTTACAAAGAAATGCTGCTATCTTCCCAAGGACAATCTCCTTGCTATCCCACAGCTGTATCCCAGGGTATGGAGACTAACCAATTCAGTGCCAGCTGAAATACATTAAAAAGTAGTAATTTTTTTGAGAAATAAACAGTGTGCACTGTGTACTACTCAGCAAAGATAAAATATCTCCGTTTGAAGGAAGATTTGGTTTATAACCCTACTAAAATTTTATACAGAAAAATTCACAGGAAACAATGAAAAAACTCTGAAATGTATTAACTGGGGCCAAGTCATAGCCCAAGTTCTAGATAACCCTAAAGGCTTGCAAGTGCTATAAATCTGAACTTGGATTTAGGTGGTGATATTAATTGAAGGCATCCCTTCATTACTATGTAGATAATTACTGTATGTCAGTATGTATCTCACAACCTAGACAGCATTCAGTCCTACTTGTTCTGAAATATTTGACTTGGCTATGACTCTTGCAGCTGAATTTCAGCCAACTGAAAAATACCTTGCCTTCATCCCAGCCTGACTTTACATCCAGTTTGTAATTTCACTGAAGTAGAAAGACTGTATTTGGAGCGAATTAGGTTGAGATTGCTCTATTTTACTTTTATGTCAAAATAAACCCCTAACTTTCAAAATTCCTCACTCAGGTCTTTTGAAGAGAGACTGAAGTCTTACATACCAAGTTTAGGAGTGCATCTGGGTTTCAAATACCCACCATTTGAAATACAGGTACATAGTCCACTAGAAAGGTTGAGTGAGTCATCTGGCCTTATTTCTATTTAAAAACAACCAAAAAGACTGGTGAATATAATTCCAGTGAAATCTTGAGGTCATTTTTGTAGCATAATGATTCACTCATTCATTGCAGAATGCAATCACTAGTGATATATTTTTTTGGAAAGGGTAATATAAGAACATTCTGACAGAAAATGGTAATGACATTTGTGTACAAATTCCCTGGCGCACAGTGTCAGCAATCCTGCTGAGGACCCAGAAATTCCAGGATATTATATTCAAGCCATGTAGTCCTATCATTACCTCAGCTAGCATCTCTTGCATGAAAGGGTAAACCCAGAGGTAAATTCCCAGTTAGAGTAAGATTAAACCTGAGGTCTAATCTTACACTATCTTATAGCAGTTTTATTTTACTATTTTCAGTGAAGTTTTTCTACAAGTAAATTCAGAAAGACACCTCTAGATTTTCAGTTTGTCATTACATTACCCTCTGCGGTTTAACATAAAATATACAGGTCGCTTGTACATGTTTTCAATACTCATATAGAGTCCTGTTATTGGAAGGAGAAGCCTGCCTGTATTTGCATTGCTACTTTTTTGTTTGTCTCCCCACAGGCCTTCCAAACACCCGCTGCTGCAGTGACAATGGTGTGAGCAGCATGTGCATGGCTTAAAACAAGGCTCACAGGCTGCAGAAAGAGGGAAATTTGCTGTGCTGTACACTCATTTTTTCTTTGGCTTTGTCTTCTGTAACAGGTCATAATTTCCTTCCTGAAGCTCTGTCCTCCATCTACCATTACTTTTCACGTGAGATGGTTGCCTCTGCTGGCACTGGGGCTGGAGGGCACCACTGCAGAGTGGTGAGCCACTGCCAGCTGCACAAATGGCTGAGGCTTGCCCTGTGCCTTCATTGCTCTCTGTCAGTGATAGCTGTGCTGAAGTATGAACCCACACAGCACTTCACTTTCCTGAAATGAGGGAAGCATGCAGCTCACCTAAAACATGGAGCCCTGTCATGACTGGCAGTGGTGGGAAAGAAGAGACTGACTGTGAGACACTAAGCTTTAAAACAGTCTAGCAGGTGGTGCCACCAAACTGACCCCCTTTTTTGCAGAAAACATTATTTGTTTTCTCCATTTCTCAAGCTAGGGAAAGAGGAGTTGCTTTACTTCATATAAATATTTCTTTAGTAGTTACCAACATAAAAATACAAATTCACATTTGAAAAATCTACATTAAAAGTTTGATGTTTCTCATTATACCATTGCCAAAATATGGAAAGTGAAGAAATTAAGAGAAATGGGGAAACTGCTTGCTTAAAAGAAATGCAATCATCAAGTTTAGATCCAATCTTCAAGAAGGCCACTTTGATATTCTCTACCCATCCTCAGGTATAATTTATTCCCAGGAAAAACAAAAGAGCACATTTCATGAAAAGAACTAATGCCAGAAATTAGAATATGCTTCACATTTTCTCTAGGACATTTTTGTTATAAACCAGAGACAAATACTTTTTTACACCTTTCTCTTTAAAAATGGATCTATTCATACCACACATCTTTCTGCCATGTGTCAGAGCTTTTCTTTCCATCTGCAGCTGCCTAAGAAGGATCTCACTGACCTAGGCAGTAAACTGTTAGTAGTTCCACAGCAATTTCCATGAAATACATAGAGTGTGTTGATAACTTTCAGCCTGTTTTGATTTCTAAATCTCCTTAAAAATCTGATGCTAAGTTTAGAACAATCAGACATTTCCAAGTGTGATCATGATAAGTACAAATATTTTGCAAATGGTGTGTGGTTATGTGCGCAAGGAGAAAGGCAGCTCTGTTCAGCTAAGCAACAGGTTTTTCAAACACAATCAAGATATTCATAGGCAAATCTGAACTTTTTATAGCTAAAGGAAGTCAGGAATTGACTTCCAAACCTAATTTTGGACAACTTCAAACTGGATTTTTACTATTTTACAAATAAACAACTACTGACTCAACACAGAGGAAAGCCCCAGAGAGAAAGAGCCGCATGTTTTTACTGATCACTCTGAACTGGTAATTTCAAACTCTACCTCACAAGCTATGAAAAATAGGCTTTTTTAAAATATGAATTTTAAAAGAAAATAGAAAAGAATCAGTGTGTACCCATGGGAAAACCCCTTTGCTGAAGAGTTCTCCATCAAGTGTTGCCTCCTCTTACTTCTGAGTCAGGTTAAGGCTGAGCTACCCACTCTTCCAAGATGCCTACAGGGCATGAGCTAACAGGACGTTGTTCTCTTGCCATGTCTGCTCACAAGCCCCTAACCTCATGTGTTTACAAATAATGAAAATAGATTAATAGATTTTAAGCCCAGAAGTGACCATTATTATAATTTTGTCCTGACCTTGACTTCTAGAAAGGGTCACTGGATATTACAGAGTTTTGTGCCAAAAATATGGCATTTGCACTGCATTGAATTTTGCATAAAGATGGACAATTTTGCTCAATTGTTCATGCTGTTTTTAACTAGGTGAAAAATTGAAATAGGAACTGATCAGTGAAAAAAAAAATCTACCAGAACCTGCTACCAGAGTCTATAGGGATACATGGAAAGGTGAGTACTAAAAGCAAAGGCTGCAATTACAACAGAAAATGGATCTCAGCAGGGTCTTAGAAGCTAAACTAGAGAAGCAGTTCCTCTCAAAGGTCAGGTAATGCTATTTGAAAACAGTCTGATTCACTAAAGGAATGACAGAATTCCTGCCAGCATCAATAGTTGAGGCCACCATTTTTACACCTTTTTTTCCCCATTTTTTCCCTTTTTTTGTTCTAAGGGCAGAGTTAAGGATAAAGATTGTTGTCACAGAACACACATAATGTCACGTGCTTCACAGGCAGAGTAAAGGCTTTCACAGGATTGATTTAACAGAAGATGTATTAATCAGTATCATGTATTAAAGTTGAAAAACATACTTTGAATACTTTACTGAATGATTTTCATTGACCTGTCTTCTTCAGGGAAAATGTGTTCATTTGTGGGTAGTTTTCCATGTGTGGTTAGGAAGGTCTACTGCGAAAGCTTTTGCAAGGGTACACTTGAAAATTAAGGGTTCAGTAACGTCCTGAAGAGGCTACTCATGTGAGTAGCAGTGAACAAATCTATGCTGGATCTTGATCCAAACCCACAAAGTCTTCTTCTACTATAAAGTACAAGTCTCTATGCTTAAGACTGTTCAATTCTGATTTGCTTTTTCCTTTCTTTAGATTTCGCAATAGTCACTAATTCAGTGGTTCATATTGATGATACAATTTTGGAAAAAGACCAGAAAATCACTAACTGTAAATAACTTTACCTGATTACAAAATATATAACCTATTTCAAGAGCACTGGATATAGCAGAAAGTTGTATGATGCCAGTAAACAGGAAATAAAAAGAGGGATGTAGACAGCCAGAGAAAATCCAAGTCTCGCGGGACCAATACATAAACATAATGAAGTGCTTGTGGCAATTTGGCATTTCTTTAGCTTTGGGGAATAGAAGGTCAGGGGTCTAATTGTGCTGAAGAGAGGAAAAGGTTTGCAATGTGGGGATGTGTTAGAAACTGTTTTAAGATTTGGAGCTAGGGAATTAGTAAAAAAAAGAGAACCAAACAGGTTAAACACCGAGGTAATGAACAGCATTGTTTATGAAGGGCTGAATCAAACAGGCAGCCACTTCAATAAACATCAAATGTCCAAGACACAGAAATGTGAATATGCTGTTGAGACAGAATCCTAAATTGAGATTAGGCAGGTCTGTACTCTTAGGTATGCAACCAGCTCCAAACCAGCCCTATTTGCTTTTAGCATGGGGAATCTGCCTTGAGTCTTTTCTTTTGGGAAATGTGCATCACCCAGTTTGCTGACCTTATGAGACACTTGCCTTGAATTGCTTCTCTCTGTACACACAGTCTTGTTCAGAAGTTCCTGTACCCAAACCCAATTCCTTCAAAGCACAACCCTGTAGCATGTGGTAACATATCCTCATAAGAGGTCCTGAAGAATATACATACACTGGCCTGGAGAAAATCTTAACTGAAAGCATACATACATTTAGAGATGGAATGGAGTGAAGCCGAGGGTATCTTAGCAATTTATACCAAGAACAGAAAAATGTCTATACTACAATTATTGCTGTTATCTACTTGCCAATGCCAATGATGCTTCGTATGCACTGGAGTTAAGTGCATAGGGGTGGTTGCTTCTCCAGAGAGCTTCTTAAAGATGTTTCTCTAGAACTGCTCAAGTTGATTCAAAATGTCTGTTTTCACCTTCCTCTGTGCTGCAGATTGCAGTAATGGGAAAATTGCCATCTTTACATCCATTCTGCCCAATGGCAATGCCCAGAGGTTAAAAAAGCACTCTCAGCATTTGTTGTTTTATCATTGACATGTCAAGGAAAGCATAATCATTCTTAAACCTTTTCTAAAGAGGGAGTGTTAGAGCTGGAAGAAGCAGTTTGGCTAATCTGGAGACCTTCCTCTGGTCAGTCCAAACCCACGTTCCCATTTCCAGAGAGATCTGATATAAATCTTTTAGATTTGGAATATTAAAAATATGGTTAATGTCAAGAACAGAAGCCTTCCTTTCATTTTTTAGTAGGTTATCAAATTTGATAGGTGTAAAAAGTCAGAATAAGTTTATAAAATATGCAACTAGAATTCCTCCTTTTTATACCTTGACCCTATTCCCAAGAAAAAAATCAAGAGGAGTTTTGCTGCTGACCTCTGCATGAAGAGAGCAGGGCCTTCAAATTGCATAGCAAAATATTCTTTACTCCTTTCTGTTTTAATGTCTATATAGATGTAGGCTGGAGTAGGATGAAAGTGTCAGTTTTTACATTTAAGGATTTGTGCTTTATGAGCCTTGATATGTTAATGCTTCCTCTGGGGCTATTCTGGATGAGTGCATTGCACAGGTGGCCCACTGCAATTTATAGACACAATAATTGAACAAGAGAAATAAGAGACAAGAGTGTTTTCAGCACATGGGATGCAGCTGGTTCAACTACTTTAGCAGGAGGCATAACTTTTGTATGACAGAGTCCTTTTCTAAAACATAGCAAAGAGGACTTTTTTCATGGAGACCCATGTGCTGCTTTTTGCACTTACCCAGCTTGCTTCACATACCAGAGCATGCTCTGAAAGTTACTTTGTCATGCCCTTAAATGAGCAATTTAGTCCACTATAATTTATACTGCTAAGGAACTCTTAAAACAAACATCTGTTAAACCAGAAGTTGACTTGAGAAATGCATAACTCCCACGAGCTGAACAGTCCCATACCAAGAACCATTAAATTTAGCAAAGTGATAACATAAATGCAAAAAAGCAAAACAACTCTTGCAGTGACTATTAAATAAAGCTAAGCTCAAAATAACATTTTCACTGCTCTCTTGTCATAGGTTTACATGGTTAACCTTGACTTTCAAAGTTGCAAACTGAATATCGTGACATATGACAGAAGTTTTTCCTTAAGAAACTAGAAGATGCTCATCTACAGCCATTTGTCTTTCTGAAATCTAAAATTAGGAATAAATAAACTACTGCTAGTATTACAGACAGAATCTGCTAGGAAAAATTCTAAACTAACAAAAGATATGGAGAAAATATAAGAAGTATTAAGGTTTCTGCCCCTTTTAAAGAAAGAAATTAATTATATCTCAAACTTCCTGTAGTTTCAAAAAATGAAAAAGGTGATTTTATTCTATTAAGAAGTAACAATTGAAAGATGAAAATCAAGTCTTGATTTTCTAATAGCAGGTGTTCTGATACTACAAGATTTGTGGTATCTTTGAATATGGGATTGAGGATGGACGAAGGAGTTTTTAGCATTTTATGTGATACAAGTATTTTTAAAATTTAGTAATAAGTCTAACAAGAAGGTATGCCACCTTCAAAAAATATTCCAGTAATCAGTGTCTTTTATTATATCTTGATGTATATCAGATACAATTTCTGTTTGGGATGTTTTGGAAAAGAAACCATAACTACCATAACTCAGTCCTTATACACAAAATTTCTTTTTGTTTAAAAGTTAATTAAACGCCATAGTTAACCAATTAGTTGCATCTCATTCATTGTTTCTCCCTCTCAAAAAATAAAGAATTAATTAATTCCCAGATTTTTTTTTTCTCTTTACACATTCTGCAACAGCACAATTTTAAAGTTTTCTATACGCATTCTGGAGTCATTGCTCAGCTCACACGGAATGAGTCCATGGGTCATTGGCTCTGGTGTACTTCTGGATTTAGGCAGTTGTAAACAGCCATCAGTGTAACCCATATTCTTATCCCATTTGAAACTTAGTGCCAAGTTTCACAATCCTAGTTTTGGCCAATTTTAATTATTATAAATTTTAATTATTATCAGGTATAATTATTATGAGGCATAATTTCTTCTTTTTGCCCACAGTTTGCATAAAAAGGGTGGGGGGAGGAACCCTGTTATATGTTTTTGGTATTGAAAACACACTTATATGTATACATAAGAACTATCATTAAATTTACATTTATCACACAATCTTCACAAACTTTATTTACATCCACAAAAAGAATTCTGCACACCAAGGCCAAAATAACACTGACAAAGGTGGGAAATTTTCACATACTCCACACCTCATCCCTCTACCACAATACAAGAAAATTTTCCCGTTATTATTATTTAAAACAGATTTAAAACATAAATACCATAACAAGTCCATATGCTTAAACATCTTAATGCACTGGGACAACAGACTAGGAACTGAGTTTAGACAGAAAAAAGTATGCATAGCTTCAAAGCAATTTTTTTTTTTAAGAAATAAGAAGAATTTGCAAGAGGCATGTCACAAATTTCCACAACAAGACATATTTATAATTTTTTTCAAGATTCCTGCATTCTCCCATTTACTCCTCTACAGAAGTTGTTCTGTTCTTCCACTGTCAGGAAGTAATGGAAAATGAGGGCCATCGATAATACCCTGATAATCTAGAAAGCTCTATTCTATCCTGTCAGGATTTCAGCTTTTTGATTTTCAGTTTAATAAAAAGGTAAGGAAGTAAGTGAAGTAAATGATCAATTGAAATGATGCATAATCTTCCAGGAGCTTCTACAAATGTGATGGAGATTTGGTAAAGGTCTGTCATTAAAACAGAGCTAAGCAGCACAAGAATGTCCAAGAAAGGCAAGAAGCTGTCACAGTGGTAGTAACATTACTGATGTTCTACAAATTTCCAAATAATTAAATTGCTTTTGAGACCACAGTTTGACAGGGTACTCAAGCAGACATCTCCCATTAAGCTCACAGCATAAATGACACCTGCTTTAACATCTTGCTGTCTCCTATACCAGCTTCACTAGGCACATCATCCTTGGCAGTTGCAAGTAAAAATCACAAGTTTGCAGTCTTGTCTCTGGGGCTTATATGCTGTTCTTATTTCACAGGAACAGTCTTTGCTGCACCATCCCAACTGGGCAGTAAATGCTCCAGTTATCCTTGGGAGTTGCCTGCACAACCAGCATCATGATTTAATTTTCAGCAGTCTCAAAATCTACCTTTTCTAACCAGAAGTAAGAGACAACCTACTTCTATTTCTTAGGGCACATCAAGTAGAAAAAGAAAATGCCTGCTTCTTTACTCGTTGTCAATTACTCATTTTAGTTTTATCGTGTGCTTTATTTATGTGCTGAAAATTCTATACTTTGTAGTTTCTCTTCAAGGCTGTGAGCATAGGGACTACACTGAGACTTACTTGAATTCATACCATGCTTAAACCCACAAATTTTAATTTTTGTTATGTATTTATTACAATCAGAACTAAAACCACCTTCACCAGAAATTGTGATGACATAATTATATTGTCATATATCCAAGCATATCTGAGTTTGAGTTCTGTACTCAGCCACAAACTTAGGCCAATGCATGTCTCTAGGTCTGAACTCTCCTAATTCTAAAAATAGATTCCTCGCATATTTCCATGTATTGCAACAAACTTACAATGCAGTTAAATGCTGTTTATAGAAGAGAGATGAAGAAAATAAATTGCTCCAACTCCACGCATTCTTCTTGCTCGGCCTGAAAGCAAACAATTCTGCTTTGCTCATTGATTACCAAAATAGTTTCTTGATGACTTGTTAATTTGATAGGTCAGGCAATTTATTAGGTGTTTCCTGTGTTTCCAGCTACAGTCTGCATTGCAAGGAAACAAGTAGTGTCTGTGGCATGGAAGATGAGTCTGTGTCTGATGAGAGCCATGTGTACCAAACTCCCATTTTTCATAAGTGCTGTCATTTTACAGATGTATGACCCTCTTCTCCTGGTTACAGAGGAGGGGGGCTGGGGGAAGATAATGTACAGGGTTCAGCAGAGAAACCCTTGTAGGCAGAAACACAAATCATGTCATGCAAACCAGAGCAGGCTACAGGAACATCACATCTCTTTGCAGAAGACAATAACAGATAGGACAGAGAAAGATGGAGTCTAAGATGATTAGGAAAACAGGAATGGTTAATGGATAACAGCAACGTGGCGCCAAGCAGTTCATTCCATGTCATAAAGATATGAGGCAACACAAACAGAGAGCAGGTAAAAGGTCTTTGAAATTCATCCAATCAATGCAGATGCAGATTTGTGTTCCTAGTATATTTGACAGAGAATAATACAGACTGTGGAGAAATTAATGTATTTCAAATTAAGTCTTTTGTTTTCTTAGCATCTCCCATTCTCAGCATGCAGTATATAATTTCCAATTTAAAATTACAATTTTGGTTTTGTTATTTTTTTTTAAACATCTCTTCTCTGTAAATTCTAATCACTTTCTTTTCCCTTCAAACCCGGGGTTAACATATATTTTAGGAAGATCATTTCTCTTTCACATCAGACCAGTAAGCTTGAGAAACACCCTGAAACACATGGCAGTAATTCCACCCCACTCCTCACCTCCTGCGGAGGTACCTACTGTACTACTATTGCTGCAGAATTTGACTGGTCCCAATGCACACTGAAGGCATAGAGAGATCAATGCTGCTAAGCCCCTGACCAAGAAGGTTCTCAAAACTCTGTTGCATACATATATGGGGCAAGACAGATTAATCTCTAGTTCTACTCTGCTTCATTTAAGGCTCCTATTTGTGTTTTCTGTTTCTGGACGAAATTACTCATAAGCCCTTGAATTTTAGTCAGCAATATGTGGCAGCTGAGTTTTGCAGTACTTGGCACGCATGTCACAGAGTAATAATCCTGGAAGAGCACTGAGAAGTTAATTTGCAGCGATAAAACTGTTGAGACATCAGGGTTCAGCATGCTTATACACAAAAATGCTTGAGACTAGGCTGTAGCTGATGCAGCTTAGGAGTCTGAAGGAAAAAAATCTCCCTGACATCCTCACTGTTCAGAAGCTTGGATCACTGGCATGCACAAATTTGCAGGTACATTGTGGATCTCCTACAACCATCAGATTCTCAACAGAAAGCAATAAGAAATGAAGTGAGGGTATGTCAGAATGTTTCGAATCAACCAGAATTTGTCTGAGAAACCAGCTAAAGAACTTCAGCTCTTTCATTTCACATAAACACGCCTTGTAAGAAAGGTGGTAGTGTGTAGCTGCTGTAAAGTGACCAACAGTAAGTGGATGTAAGTAACAGAAAGCTATTAGTATTGGATAACTTTCCAAATCTAAATGACAGAAAATACAGGAACACAGCCAACAGGCACTTCAGCAACGTGCTTGTTTTTCACTAAATCATCTACTTTGGTTGCAAGTGTTTATCCTTACTCAGGCAAAGATTTCATTGACTTCAGTGGAAATTCTGACTGTATGAGGAATGTAGAATTTTTTTCCTCCTGTAAACAGAGGTTCTCTGGAATTGCAGCCTGCACATAATAAACCTCTGAAACAATTCAGACCCATCATTCTATTTCACTGTGAACAGAACTCCAGTATATCTCAGCTAACAATAAACACAGGCTCTCCTCCCAGTCCTATTGAAATCTATGGCAAAACTCCCAGTGACTTCAATAGGAGCTGTAGCAGACCCTGAGGCTTTCAAAGACCAGACATGCAATGCTTTAGTGTTCTGCCTCCTTTAGCTACAGGTCAAGCCTTTGGCTTTGTAAAAAAGGGAGAAAAAGAATGTATTTTCTGTCTGGTTGATGAAAAAAAAAAAGTAAACCAGCACTAACAGGCATTTATAATAAAAAGTGCTAAATGGCAAGCACGAACCTCATATCACACAAAATCAATTTTATATACTCATCCTATAATAAAATGTGGTCAATATAATGCTTTCCCACATGTTCCAAATCGCTAAATGGCAGTTAATTATCACAATTTACCCCAGTCAATTGCATTTAACATATAAATAGAACAAAATAAGTTACAGCTAACATATTATAAAATAAAGAATGTTAATTATTGCAGAGGTAAGACTAGAATTAAACAGAGAACGATGTGTTTTCTAGATAACAAAGTTAGGAAAACAGGACTAAATCTCTGTATGCCATGATTACCTCATATTTGATAACACTGTCCAAGATGCTGTTGTTTATTCTTTAGATAAATGTCCTAATCAATAGATACATGAAGACAAAATAAGAGCAATCAAGAGGGGTGTATTTGCCTCTCTATTGGTACATATCTGTTGAGGGCAAATAGAATTCTCATCAGCAAAACCTACTTTGAGTCCAATTTGCAGTTCTGATTTATAGCTTTTAGAAACATCATGTCAGGGATATGGCAAATATTCAAGCATTTGCTTAGCTGAAAGATAAAGGGCTATAAAGGCAGCTGAGATACGACACAGAAAACAAGGTTTAGGATACTATGTTTGAAACTGTAGGTCACCTTTCTTCAAGATCAGAAAGAAGCAACATGTCCCCGTTGCCCAAGAGCTTATGGAGAAAGGGTCTCTTATAAACAATAGTTGCTCTCGTATTTTTTGTCATTGACAGCAGGTAGAGAAAGTCCTAAAATATCACAGCTTTATGCCGCTACTCCATTAAAAAAAAGTATGAACACTCTATTAAAACATAGTTGTATTACTAAAGGCTTAATAGAGAAGTTTTAACACCTGAACGAGCATCAAGCTTTCACTGTGCTAGGACCTATAAAAATACTTAGGCTGTGGCAGGATGGAAATAACCAAATGCCTCTCCCCTAACGTCACCTAAAAAAGGCCTGAGGATTTAAAACATAATAAAAATAATTTCAGTGGCCTGATTTGTAATCCTGGCTTTCCAGACAGTTCAGGACAGCTGAGAAGGGCAAAACCTGCAAAATGAGACTATGAAGCTGGAGTAAAGGACAACAGAGAACTTTTAATAGTGGATTGCCACAATCAAATCCATGAAAATAAACTACAATCTAAGTCTCTTTTTCACTTTGACAAACTACCTACTAAGCAGAAATAAGCATGTAAAGAAAAGTTCGGCTCTGCTTAAGTCAGGGAGTTACTCATCACTCCAGTGAGGATTTCACCTTTTACATCTAAGAGAATTTGTCTTTTTCAGTGCAGGCAGCTGAGGGGGATGGTAGGCATATTTTCTATCGGCTGTGAGTGCAGGGCTTTTCCTGCCCATTAAGAAAACAGCTTCTGAAGATCAGACCCAAACATTCATTTTCTGTTCAGTATTCCTGGAATGCTCTTCTGCTTCCTTACGCTTGTTAACTATTTACACCTCACAGTATCCTCTCTGTAAAGAGGTGTTAAAATCTCTCTCTCACATGGCTTTGATGACAATTAATATTTATGCTGATCTTTGAGAGACTAGAATGAAAGTTAGCACAGTATGCATGCCTGGTTTTGTTCCCACTGTTCAGAAAAGCCTGTACAAAGCTAATACTTTGCGTTAGGGATCTTTCTGATGGAGAAGGAATGAAACTAGTGAATGGAACTACTGATGTCAGATCAAAAGAGACCCTCTATTCACCCTATCTCCCTCATTTATTTTTTGGCATTATCTTTTTCCTTCCTATCTCTCCAAGGCCCAAGGCATCAAAATTTACATCTTCTTTGTGTTCTGTCCTCAAGAAGGAAAGGAAATAGGGAGTAGGAGGGGAAAGTAAGAGAGATAAAAGGAAGAAACAGTTCTAGATGTCAAGCAGTGTAACCAATTCCTTAATGTTAGTCTGTGCTTTTGAATAACGTATAATTTATAAACTGGAAACACGTTCTGCTTTGATTTTCAAACAGCAGCTGAAGTTGCATGCCTGTTCTAAGCCTTTTAAGGGATAAGGAAACTGATGGAGATAAAAAAATATTCACTTGTAATTCTTATATGATCCTGGTAGTGTTCCAGATTTCCATGGCAGGTGGTGTGCAAGGGATTTGAAAGGTGGTGGAAAGAAAGGATGAAAGACATTTGGAAGAATGCTTCACTTCTGTGAAAATGGATCCAAACTCTCTGCTTAATCACTAGAATTACACAATTACCTCTTGCTTTTTAAAAGTTTTGTAGTTTAATGGTAACATTAAGCAGAATAGCTGCTGTCAGGTATGTAAAATCATAAGACGAGATTTTCTGCATTTCTTCACAATTGCCATTTTGTGAAGTTCTGTTGTGCTAAAGGGCCATATTTTTAATTCATTTGTGACAAAAGAGTGTGATCTGACTTGTCTTAAGTTTCTGTAGCACTCAAGGTAAGCATTGTATTATAGCTCCAGACTCATTGCATTCAGTGAAGAAAGACTGCTAAGGAAACTATACGGCAGTGAAAGCAGGCTGAAAACACATCCATCTGAGTGAGAAATTCAGCCAGATAGTAAAGGAGGCCAGTGGCTACTAAGATGATAAGCCTCTCTATTTGCAAGTACACCAGAACAGAAGGCCTGAGCATGGCTTTACACGCAAGATGTGAAATAGTCCTGTCCAAGCTCTCAGCCGGAGCAGCAGCGTAGGAGACAGGCAGTACAGGGATACTGTACAAGCTCAGCCCTTGAATTCTACAATGATAAGGCAGACTCCCAGGATTAACAGCCCTGTCAAGGGTAAGTCTCTGAAGTGCTTATTTGTTTGGAAGAACCACCTCATTCATCATTAAGGAGTGATAGAAATGGAAGTCCTCTGACACAGTATCTGAAGTCTACCTGGATGTATGCTTTCTCAGTATCATGGAAAGCAGAAGATAAAATATTGCTATCTGGTTATAAAAACAGTATTAAAATGAAATACATTACTCGTGTTTATAATGTCTGGTTTCTAAGATGTTTATTTTATTTCGCTTCATGGAAATATTGCAAGCTATATTGAAAGTATGTACTTTCCATGATGGGCAGAAATACACTCATATGAACACAATTTTAAGAACAGCAGTAAAATTTAAATTTACATCCCCCCTACTTCGAAAAGAAACAGGTTATATTTTGAATTTCTATGAAGTTTAACAAGATGTTTCTGATAATAAGTAATGACACTTGCCTGATAAAATTATGAAGTTGATTTTTTTTAAGCTTCATTTACATAAAGAGTGGATTCATCTAAAACTTTGTAATATGAAAATACTGGACTACTCATGTGAAGATTTTTACTATATGGAGTTATTCTATGAATTGTCCTAGACTGCAATTTTGTAACCTGTTTCCGTATTCCTCCCATCCAGGGTCTTATTCATAGCCCATCTTTCCTCTGTGTCCTATTGAAAATTACAGTCAGTTGAAAGAGTCTAATAAAAACATAGTGTAAGAGCTGTGAATGACTTGTAAATACCTTTCTTGGAGACCAGAAGACTGAAATGAGAATGGTAAGAAGGAACACAGAGCAAAGAATACAAAACAGCACAAGAAACTCTGGGAAGATATTCCTCACTCTGTTGGTGGTCTTGTAGATATTGGATCTAATTGGATGTTAAGAATTAAAGATATCTTGTTCTGTCATTTTGACAATGTGTGTAGTGAAGCAGATTAGGGCAACGTTTGTTTTACCATTAAGAGACATATATAACTTTTTATTCTCAATTTAGAAAATGTATCATTTACTGGAAGTGCAAGCATAAGTTTGCAACAGAGTTGCAAAATACTAATTTTCATAAATTCATAGAGTCATCAAAAGTTTAGAGATTATTTCATTCCAAACCCCACTGCCATGGGCAGTGACACTTCCCACTAGACCAGGCTGCTCAATTTTGTTATCAGACCCATGTTTCCTAGGCTGTTATACTCTTAAATTTATTAGAAGAAGAAAAACCTGCAATCCAAACAAACAACCCCCCACCTTTATTCAGTGTTTCATTCATTTTCTCACTCCTTATTTTTTTCCTGTGGAAGAAACACATATAGGGTATAAAGAAATCTACTTTAAATGATTGTTCAGGGTATTGTCACACTCCTAATCCATATATGAGAAATCTGTTAATGGAGAATTTAACATATTTCAGTAAGAGGAAAGAATTATGCAGAATCACTATCTTCAATACAGTAATGATGTGACCAGAAATACTAAATTCTGTCAAAAAATTTGCATCAGTATTGATGCTGACACCATTTTTAAAATTAGTAATATATGTCGTGTATGATGCAGTGTCAATCACTGTACATTAGAAATCACAGATTTCTGCTATCATTCTGATTTTCTGTTTTTTAGAAAACATCTGATTACCCTGGACTATTCAAGAACTGCTCCCTTAGAAAGCACTAATTAAGATACTGAAGAGTCTCATCTAATATTTATACTTCTGGTGTTGCACTAGATCATTTTGCAGTGCATGAACAGCGTCATGAAGAAGGAATTAGAAGCAGTATAGCTCTGAGCCTCAGATAATCCTTCACTGATTAGTGAGATTCGCATCATCACCTATTCTGAATGCACTCCTCTCAGGATGTTGATAAAGCCCTTCAGTATCACAATATGGACTTCCAAGCACAGCTAGGGCTTTTCTACCCAATCAAAGTGAAACCCTCAGTTCACCTGGTTAAGCTAGCTAATCCTAAATCGGCTTTTAGATTGTCACTTAACAACTCTGAGGCACTCCAGAAGGATCCCGCACAAATCCTGTGGTAAATGAGGCCTAGGCTGAGTGAAAATGAACAAACAAAAAGCTTTAAAAATGGACAGCAAATTCTTTATCTAAGGCATATTTTTATTTCTTTAGAGTGAGAATTAAGATGTCAGGAGTAGGACAGTTCTGTTAAATTGGTCTTCAAACGATGATGTATGCCTGCTTAGATTTCCAATGATGACATTTGAGTACACATTAAACAGCAAACCGATGCAAATAATGTGCAGAGGGCTTGGTGCTTTGCAATTTTTGAATATGTGGGCAATGACTAATCATACAAAACTATTATAGGTTTAATAAAGAAATTGAAAAGTTCTGCAGTTCAGACATATTTGTTGGCTTTGAAAAGGTCTGAACAATTTGATTTATTGATGAACACCCCAACATGATGTAACCACCTTCAGATGACATTATTAGCAGAAGTTACACTGCCATGTTACTGTGCTCTTATCTAAGTCCTGCACACTACAGACACAGTAGCAAAAACCTTTCTTGCATCTGGAAGAAAATCCTGTCCCTTGTAGTCAGGGATCATGCACAGGCTGGCAGCAGTGTGTCTGTAGCTGCTGACTGGCACTCAGAATGCAAGATAATGCTTGCATCTGTTACTGGAGTTGGGTAATAGACACTGCTCAAGCAGGTTTGCATTCAGGCTCCTTAGATTTCATAGGCTATACTGTAGAACTACTTCATTGAATACACTGCAATTTGCAATCTCATACTGGAGTTTGTAGTAAGGTAATAATACACGGAATATGCTCTGAAATTATTTTAGAATTCTGTGACAGCTGGAATTTGAACTTGCAACAAAGAATTACACAAGTTTTAAAGATCTCCCTCTTGCAGTGAAATGAGGGAGCAAGATTCCCAGCACTGCCTGACGAGTGAAGGCATTCAGAGCAAAATCTGTCAGTGGCAGAGAATAAAGGTCTTGCCATCTGAAGCAGATCACTCAAGTACCAATGCCAGATTAAATAGAAAAAAACACCCAGAGAACTAAGTTTATTATCTTTCATAGTGAATTGTTTAGAAATAATAAATAGGATACACAAACACTATACCATGGTAGTTTATTTTGTCTTGTGGGAAGTTTTAACAGTTTCTGGGATTAAACGGCTTTCCCCTTCTGTGAAGGGTCTGATGTAAACTCTTGTACTGAGGCTTAAAGTCTTAAGGTTGTTAGAAGTTTCCATCAGTCAGTCTGTATGTCAATGGATAAAAAGTTGGTTGCTGATCTGACCTGTTCATTGCTCTCTGGAATGATGCCATCGAACTACAGATACATGTGGCAATGCTGGAGAGGGGGAAGGAGGGAATGGGAGAATAATAAAATTTATTTTGTGGGAAAAGTGAGTTCCTCTCTGCATTGAAGTCGGGACACTGAGGCAAAGTCATAGAAATCTGTAATTTAATTTTGTGTGTGTGCACGTTCATTTTGCAATTGAAGCCTCTATTTTATAAATTCCCAAGAATTACATATATTTGCCTTTGTAACAGAGGAAATAAAATTTTAATTTCTGAGACAGCCTGTATTGTTTAACATGATAGCTCTATGAGTCTGCTGAACAGTATGTGATTGCAGAGCTACACATCGTTTCACCACAGACCAGAAAAATGACTGTGAAAACTATGGTAGATAAACGTAATTTTAAAGTTCATTTCGGTCCATTTACCTAGATGTGAATAATAATTACAGCACTTTTCAAATCTATTTGGAAATAATTTTTGAATTGATCTCCTGGAATTTCTGAAAGCTGCAAAAAACCTCTCACTTAAATCCAGCATATTAGCTTTTTCTCTGTAAACAGCTTTTTCTCTGCTATGAATTTATTTCTGTGGATGCATTAACCATCTTTAACACAGAGATTGCTTAAATTCATAATTTTAGCTGGTTTTAGCTACTTTTTTAGGAATAAGTTTAAATGACATCCAGCATTTTCTACCACCAATTGTACTTTTGTTTCTCAAACTTTAGATCCAGTTGTATTCATCTCTAAATTAATAGTAGAACAATTAAGAATTACATTCTGAAAGACAATATTTAGGCAACATAATTTTTTTCCCCAGCAATGTGATTCTTGCCTCAAGAATTTCGCAGGAAGGGATTTGAAGCTTGTCTACATTTTGGCAAACTTGGCTTTCTGCTTCCAGAAATTCCCTTAATTCAGTTGTCTGGAGAGAGTATCTGTAGCAGGATTTAGACTTAAAATTGAAAGGAAATCTCTTCTGAGGCATGAGAATCAGTGGCTATTACAGGCCACTGTAATAGCCTGAGATTATGTCTAGTAGCCAGGCATTAAGTTAGGGTATGTGTAGGTAGTTGAATGGTCCACAGAACACAGCTGTTTGCATACCAGCCCTGCCCTGCAAATTTAAAGGAGCCTGAAAGCACTGCTAATTTACATGTCTTGGAATACTGGAACCAAATTTAGAGGAGGCTGAAAGCCCTTCTAATTTATGTATTAAAAAGATGTATCTGGAACTGAATAAAACAGAAACTATGGTATCCGTTCTGAAAGAGAGGCACCTTTGCTTAATTAAGGGAAAAAATGCAGCAGACTCTAAAGCAGCCATGTACCTTGAGGGCTGTGCTAACAGGCCTAACAAAGGATTAATTGATAGGATCCAGCTCACCAAATTTCAGGTGACCACACTGGAGATGGGAGTCACAGCAGACCATCTAGTTTTTCTGTATAGTCTGTAAAGAGTTACAGACAATTATTCATCTGCTCTGTTTCAACAGCTGTTTCAGACTGAGGTAGCCTGTGCTGCACCTTCCTCTGAGCACACAGGCTGCCAGCAGCAACCAGGTGAGTTGTACACACCTGAGCATGGTCAGACAGGTCACTCTGTGAGTGCAATATTTGCCTTCCAGATGAGAATGGACAGTAAGTCCAAAGAGAAATAGGTTGTTGATTGAGGTTTGTGAAAGTACCCTTCTGTGCCGTATAGGAAGTTATGTCCAGCTCCACAGCTACACTACCTGGTTTATTTTGTAGGCCATGGAATTTACAGCTCATCCACTTCCAATTCCAGTTTTACTGCAAGTGAAAGACTGCTTAATGTATGGGTTTTTGAAAATAGCATTTAGAGGTCAGCTATAACTATCTGGCGTATAGCAGGCAGGTCACATGCCACAAGTTGATGATGGAGGTGCTCAGGTCAGGGGTGCGTCTTGTCGCACCCTCTTTGTAGTTGACCAAAACAAGCCAATAAAAGTTAACTAGGTTAATTTTTATAGCTCTATTAGCTGAATGCAGAGTTTATCATTCAGGAGAAAGGTAGTATCATGATAGATGGAAACCAAACATTAAGCCCAGACAGCACAAACAGAAGCCAAGCATAGGTCAATGGACAATCAAATCAGGCAACAACAATGGTTTAGGAGTGATTGGGGGCATAGTTCAACACGCAGGACAAACTCACCGGTTTGTAGAAAATAGAATACTCTTGGATTTTACTGATTATTATTTTGTTTTTCAGAAGAAAGAGTTGAGTCTTTTGAAACATGTCAACAATTCATTCCTCGTCACATTTTCCAGAGGGAGGTGAAGAACTCCTATCACAACCTTTGTGGTAGGTCACTCTGTGATCATCATTATCTGACTGAGTAGAATAATTCTGTTACACAATGCTGTAGGTCATAATCCCCCCTGTCAAGAATCTACTACAGACAAAAATGGGTCAATATACAAAGTAGAACAAATCAGCAGAAAAACTGGGCCCAAACCATGTCACAGAAAGTGGTTATAAGCCAAGGCATGCCTTTGTCTGACGGGATAGATGTTCTTGGCATTGATTTGTTGGAAGATTTCCCTATGTGTCAGTGTTCAACCAAGCACTTTGGAATAGTGCTAGGAATTTATATCCTGGGGATGCCATCTTTTAGACAAAATAAAATCAATGTTCCAGCTAGTCAGGATTTTTTACTGCTTGTTCCAAAATAAAATTTCTTTCACTCCGGTCTTCATCAGCTTCCAGGTCCTGTAATAACTCATTTCTCCCTGCAGTTTCACTTAGGACTTCAAACCTACATTAGGGTCTAGTCACACTGTGTATGAAAAAGTGATTACAAACTACACTGTTCTTACAGCACTGCATTGCTGTTTAGTATCACTGAATCTGCATGGATTTGTATTTTGTGATAAATACACAAAGAAAGGAACATAGTACACAATCATATGCTACTAGCAGTATGTTCCTGTAAAACACCCATTTACAAACCACTGTTAAAAGGATCTTCTGATTTCATTCATCGGTTTTTAAATGTTCCATACTTTGAACAGATTAAGTTTGAATGCCTTGAACAGATCAAGGCATGGGCTGGAAACAGCTTATTTAAAGGGAAAAAAGGAAGAATATTACAATTGTAATATACTAGTGAATGAAAATAAAACCCCAATAGGACTGTAACTTAGAACTGCTAAAGTAGGAGGAGGCCACATTTACAAAGTCTAAGCAGACACTTGCAGGAATGAAGTGAATGTACTGTCTTTTAACTTGAAAAGAAAAGAAGAGAAAAGCTTATCTGTACACAGCAAGCTGTTCTGGAACAGGTGAGAGAGATAAAACTTACTGATGTTGCTGCCTGCTGCACCAGATGCATTTGGCAGTTGCACAGTGTCCAGCTTAGAGGAGCACTGGTGCATGCCTATATCTATGTATTTGCACTGCACATGTTCAGCTCTTGTGAGCAAAAAGTTGCTTAAAAGTCAAAGATATGCCCAGTGAATGTGGCAGAAAATAAATTGTGGAGATTTTTATACTGTTGTATGATTATCTAAACTAGAATGTACTATAAATTTAATTCCAAGCTCCTAATTTCTGGAAAATCTCAATTAAATCAAATTTTGTCCTGAATTTGTTTGGAATGTAGTGTGCCTAGATTTGTGCCATCTCCAGTCTATCAACAGTCCAGAGATGTCAGAAATAAGACATCTCAGTGCAAGTTTTAACATAAACTGTGTTCCAGGTGATACTGGCTTTTCTGGAAAGCTATTTCAAAACACATTTGAAAATATGGATAATGAAGCTATAGTTTACTAAATCTGTGGGGAATTTTCCACAGATGTCTTGTGATACCGAGTCTGCATCCTGTAATGGAATGAATCTTAGGCATTCAAAATCAATGCAACTTTCATCCCCTTGTATTTGCTTTGAAAAAGAAAAAGTAGCATATACTGTGCAGTTTTCATCTAAAGAGACTTTTGAGCAAATTACAGATGCCCACACAGATTAACAGACACTGTTTCCTTCTTGTCTCTAAAGTTCACCCCTAACAGCAGCCTCCCCTGAATAATTTTACCCATGCAAACAGGACTGGCTCAGAGACCCAAATGTCATTCCCTGTCCAGCTCCTTCCCTGTTGTTTTATCATGTTCCTCATGATCACCAATAAGAATTGCACTGGTGGAAGACATAGGTATGTTTCATTCTGAAGTGATAAACCTAATTCTAACCACTCTAATAACACACTAAGAGACACAAAATAAAAAAAAAAACAAAAACAAAACACTCACAGAAAAAGAACACCAAACTGCCAAAAAACCCAAACCCAAACAAAACCAAGAAAGCACATGCCTTAAGATAGGTTTCTAATCCTGGAAAAACCTGCCTTTCCTTGCCAATTTTATCAGTTAAATTTTACTTACTCATTCTTAATCTACTGGTCTCTGTTTTTTCTAAGATGTACTTCCCTGGTCATTATAGGGAAGTGACCCTATCACAGTGAGGAACTGCAAGAAGAGGAGCTGGCAAAAGAAATAAATAACCCTAAATAAGAGCAAAAATATTCCACGGCAGGAATGCAGAATTCTATTTACATCACTGGCATTCTGGAAGGCTGAAGTTTTTCAAAGGCACTACAGTATGCTAGAGACCAGAAGACACTCGTGGGCATTAGAAAGAAAGCTGGGAATTTGCCTTTGGAAAGTTTTCACATTTTTGTGGAAACTCACAAGCTACCCCATCATTTTCAGGCATCTGTGATTTTCTTCTGCCAACCGCCCCACTTGTCTTTTGTTCTTTTTTTTTTTTTTTGCTTGTTGTAACATATGGAACTGTCGCTTCAAAACATGCCCTTGCATTACTATGAAAAGCATATTTCATTTCTCTAATCCTCTGTGGCAGTGAGAAAGAAAATATATTTTAAAATATATTTACTTTGGTTTTGGTGTATTTAAAGGAACAGGCTGTGTTTACTGTAGTGCCTCAAACTTGAAGCCTCTTCACCAATGGAATAAAAATGGCTGGTAAGCATTGCTTTTGGGCTGCAACAGTCCCCGTGTCTGGTGCTTAACAATCAGCTAACCTCACAATTGAAAGAACAACTGAAGAGTAAGGTTAGCTGTCAAGGCTTTGGGATTGAAACATCAGTATCAAAAGTCTGGGAATAAGCGTGGTAACAAAAAAAAAAGAATCTGTTCTGCAATATCAGAATATTTTATGGTATAGGGCAGAACTAGCCTTTCTCTGACTCCATCATGTTGTGTATAGATTATGCTTGAGCAATTTACCGTATAGTCATACTATAGAATTTTGATATGAAATATGAAGTGTGGAAAAGTTTCCAGGTGGAAGGTATTACTGATGCCAATATGCATTACAAACACTAGGAAAATGTCCCACTTATCAAATAATATTTAAAACTAGTATTGCTTTATAAAATTATTTTCTTTGAATTCATTACAGAGCTCTGAAGATCTTTACATTTTTAGTTTGCACAAAACCCAAGCATTTTTCCAGAAATCACAGCAAATCCCAAGGCACACAGAACGTGCTAACATTATATATGTTATAGATATACCTAAAATAAAGGAACTACTAGTGGTATTTCTTCAAAGCGCCTCCATCTGCTTCACAATTTTCAGATGAAAATACCAACTACCTGCCATGTAAACACACATGCATGTAAACACACACATATTGGAACAAATCAGGGCCCTACCACAGCTCTTTTCCACTTCAGGGACCCCTCAGGGAGAAGCAGCTAAACTATTCTAAAGTCTCAGATTGCAAATGTTATTTGAATGCAGACAATTTTCCTTATTTTCCTTCTCACGTGCTGCTTAACCACATCATTAGCAAGACAACACACAGATAGCCAGTAACAGCACAACACATTAAAGAAAAGTGGTAATTAAAAATAATCTGTACAGAGACCTTGTGAACTCCTTGCATAGTTCTACACACTGACATTGAAACACAAGTGCCTGAAAAAATAATAAGCACCCTTATATTTATTCCTTTGAAGGTTTCAAGCTGGAACTCTGAGTAACTTAGAGTGAACTGTACAAATAATTTCAGTGAAATGAATGGGCACAACAAGGTTGAACATGTGCAACATTATTTGCAGGCTCTTCTAAGTCACTTGTTTATAATGAGTCATCTCCATTGTACCCAGAGAAATACTATTGCACCTACAAGAATTAATTTTTGCCATTCAGGCTTAACATATAGCTCAGTCTTTGAACAGACCAGGATGTTTATATAGCTGCATACATGATATACTGAGACAAGGTAAATCCCCACTTTTCTTACTTGTCTTTCAGGTATTTTCAGTGGTTTCTTTGTGATTGTCCCTCTATTTGAATTTTTCAATCCTAATTCTCAAGACCAGCTGAAGAGTAAACAGACACTTTGTGATGTTAAAAAAAAAGGCAGATAAACAATAAATTGCATATAATGCAAGCTGCTTTTGCATTTCTTCCTTTAAACCAAATAAATTTAGAGTGACAGCTTTTCTCAGAAAAAATGAAACACTGAGAAAAATGTACAACATGAAATTATTTCAACTGGCTAAAGTTAAATGCCTATTCAGTTTCTTTGATACATATTCAAAATCCTTTGTCAGGATTCTCTCAGTGGTTTTTTGCTCAGTGTCTGTTGAAGTTACCTGAATATTTTCAGTCAACAACTGTTGAAAAGACATCCCAATGGCTCCCATCACTGTCACTGTAGTCCATTCTGTGGACATCCTGTGTCCAGCTGCACCTGGGTCTCTCTGGACATGAAAATTGTATCACTTAGATCATGCACTTTCATTCTGCTTCTCTCTAGATGGCAGCATTTCCCTTAAAGAATTCCCTCTAGATAAGCTTGTCTCATGCAGGAATAACAATAAAGGCTCAAGAAAAATAGTGCCGGGAATCAGAAATTCTTAGCCATAAGTTTTGGTTCAGTTTTCATACTTATCACTGGTTTGGGTTTGTTTCTTTCCAGTTTTTTTGTTCCTTTTTGTTTGTTTGTTTGTTTGCTTTGGTTTTGTGGTTAATTTTTTTTTCTGGTTGTTTTCCTTTTTTGTGACAATTCAGAAACCTTCACATTGAAAACTGATGCAGGCAAGGAGATTCAGTTAAGAGACATAATCTACATTGTCAGGGTGCAATAATCATTGCATAATCAGCCTGGGCCCTGCAGTTCAAGAAAGATGTTAAGGTACTCAAATATATCCAGGGGAGAGGAACAAAGCTGGAGAAAGGGCTAGAATGTATGTCCCGTGGGGGGGGCAACTAAGGATTTTGGGTTTGTTCAGTTTAGAGAAAAATAGGCTGGAGGGTGACCTCATTGCTCTCTGCAACTTCCCGAGGAGGGGGAGTAGAGACGAAATTACTGAACTTTTCTTCCTGGGATCCAGTGACAAGACACATGGGAATGACTCAAAGCAGCATCAGGGGAGCTTTAGACTGGACTTCAGGAACCATTTCCTTGTGTAGAAATTGGTGAAACACTGAAAGAGCCTTCCTAGAGAGATGGTTGAAGCCCCAAGCCTGTCAGTGTACAAAAGAAATTTGGACAATGCCCTTAATAGTCAGCCCTGAGGTGGCAAGGCAGCTGGACTTGTAGGTGCCTTCCAACTAAAAAGATGTTATTTTTTTCCATTCCATTCCACTCCACTGACTGCCATATTTCTTCTCCCTATATTCCACTATCCCACATATTCCTGGTGCTCGCTCCTTATTACAAACAGCTATATATTTTCACAGCCCTTACTGAAGTCTTATTCATCCTTAAAGTAACCAATTACAAAATCCCTTATTTTTACAAAAGTTACACTGAAAACTGCATAATTTTTATCTGTAAGAGTATGATGATGTGACATCTCTAGCCTCCATTAAATGAAATAAATGAGAATTACATAAAATGGGAAAAATCTAATTTATAATTAAGGTATTTTTTTCAACTAAATGCTTTTAATAAAAAAAGGACATTAGGTATTAGGTGTATACAACATATGTTCTTGTTGCCTTTTAAGCAGGTCATAGCTACAATATACACCTGTCTAGTAAATTTCTCTCTCTGTAGCCCTCTCTGAAAAGATACACTGCCATCATAATTAATCTTCCTCTTTAGTGCATCACTACATGTACTCACAGTAGGAAAAGTGTGCTATCAGATGTGGTAGTTTTTTAGTAGACATAAATATTTCATTCCCTATTTACCACCTATTACCATGTGCAGTAATTTTACAGTGTGCCCAATTTTCTAACTTTTCCATCAGTCAGGCTTTCACTGCCAGCTCTGTCTATTCTCTGAATCTCACACAATCTAGAGATTTTTTTCTTTAAATGAGCCCCAGCCTAATTTTTTTCATGCTGCCTTCCCTCCTTCCCCCATTTGCGTTTGCCTCTTATTCTCCTAAAACTTCCCGACTACAGCTGAGCCTGTGGATCTTTGGCTGTCCAAGCCCTAGCATTTCCCTGGACAAGATGTGTCTGCTTGAATATACATCTGAAAAGGCTACAGTGCAAGGGGAGATGTTGGCATTTCACTACTTTCTATTAGCAACTGAAAAAAGAAAGAATATATTAAAATTAAAATAAAAAAAACCCCAAACCTAAATATAAAGTACCAATGGGCCAAGTGTTAACTCATGTAGCAAAAAATGTTCAAGTAAAAGCATAAAAATTTAATGCTGTAGCAGTTTGATCCAGCCCTCCTATTTCATCTGCTTATCTCAACCTCATCTGATGAATGCCTAGCTATTCAAGAATTTATTTTCCTATCTCTCAGGAGAAACTTCTGTAATTATTTTTAAAAATAGTGTTGTGGATATGTGGTGGCCAAATGCCTATTGATCATGTGGAAAGATGCATTCTTCTTCTGACTTCAAAGGCCACAGTGCTGTCCAAGGAACTAAAACTGGCAGCCAAAATACCAGGGAAGAAATAGATAGGGGTAAGGACAGAAAGATTGTATCTCAGAGAGCAGAAAAGAAACGATCGTCTTCAAACTCTTCATTTAAATTACAGCAAAGGTACAAAGCTACTGCAAGGTGCCAGACTTTCTGGAATATCTTCTGAAGATAATAAGAACTATTTTAATAAATAGGCTATAAATATACTTGACAAAAGCATCTATGAAGTTACAAAAGCAGCAGTTCTTTCTATGGTTGATAGAAATGCAGAGGTCATGTTTAATTTAATAACGAGGCAATCCATGGACATTAAAACAAATGGCATACTTCAGATACATATTCAAAGAGGGCAGAAAAAGTCATCATATTGAAATCAGATGCCATGTGCATCACACATAATTTCTTCCTGTACTGTGCTCCTACCCTGTCCTGTTTTTTCCAGCTTTAGAAAGCTGTTTCTGTTTCTTGTCCCTCAGTTGATATGATCCAGTTAAATCCAAGCTTTGGAGACACTTGCATGAAACAGCAGTGATTACTTGATTTCTCAGCATATAAATCTAACTACAAAACGTAACTATGTAGGACTCTGTGATGAGGAAACTTTTCCTAGACAACATTCTTGCTCAGCTGCTATCTGCTCTGAGACCCACATTAACAGAATACTGTCAAAGCTGATCTCCATAGAACATATTAAACAACTGTTTTCCCAGAACAAACTGATAAAGCAACAAAAGTATTAGACAGAGCTTTTCAGCAAGCAGCTTTGATGTAAGTTCCACTTCAAGCAGTTTTTAATTTCTAAAAAAATAAGGCTGCAAATAGCTTTGTATCTGTTTGATGAAACCTGTTTAGAGAGGAAGCTCTATTTAACATGCCAGTCTGCCAGCTCTTTTCAGGTTTTGGCTTTATCTTTGCCTGGTACCTCTCCTCAGTCTGAGCTGAGAGTATTAGTAGAGTATTTCACATCCATCTCCTGAGTTTATGCAACCAAAAAGGAACCCCAAAAACCGATGGGAGGACAGAAGTTACACAGGCTCTGTGCCCTTCTGAGGGCACAGCCATGCACATGCACAACCCCCCATAATATCTTGAGTCCTTTCTTCAGATATTTAATTGCTGAAACCCTACCCTGATCCATGTCAGAAAAGACCTTCAACAGGAACTCTGATAAAGGCTTTACATATTAGTTGGGTTACATTACTGCGCACACAGTTTTTATTCCTTGCTGGTTTAACAAGAAAAATGTCACAATGTGGCATTTTTGAACAGCTACCACCTATTCCTGGATGGAAATGTTGGGACACAATGTTGGGGCACAGTTGCCAATTTGGCATCAGTTTACTATAGTATCAAAGGGAATACATATTATACCTGTAGGTGAGTAAATCTGAACAAGGTACAAGATTTTAAGGTCTTTCAATTGTGTGGTTCTGTTAACTAGAAAAGGACCAACATAAGCAAAAATTTGGAAAAGAGGAAGAATATAAGTCAAACTGATTCACATATACAATGGTTGTTTTATTAAGATGTGAATTTCCTGACCTGCTACACATAAAAAAAGGCTCTATTTCAAAGGCATTACAAGCAGAGAATCACTCCATATCTTGCTTTACTAAATTGATTTTTTTGAAAACCTGAAATGGGTGTTTTGCATTTCTTCATAATTTTGCCTGGCATTTCTTCCAAGAGCTCTAATTACTCACATTATTGCAACACTGTAAGAACTTTTTTAGATAAATATGTAATTCCTGTTCAATACTGTCCTTATAATTTACAGATAGGCAAAACAGATGACGCTTCTTTGCAGCTGAATAATATATGCACATTCATATAGAAAAAGACATGAAAAAGAAACTCCAAATAATATATTTGCTCTTGCACTGTTCAAATAAAATAGCCACCTGTCCTCTGGAATGTTTGATGCTGCATTAGAGTTGAAGACAGAGAATGGATCTTGCAAAGTAGCCACCTTATAAGTGATCTTAAAATCTGCATTTGTTTGTGCAACTTGATACTCAAGATTCCAGTTAACAGACAAGGCTCTGTGTCACAGGCAGATGCAAGTTTAACACTCTGTGATCTTTACCAGATGCTCTGAACTGGCTCTGGTCTTGGACCTGTGACAGTTTTGCCTATCCACTTTCATATGTCACCAGCCTCTGCTAGCAATTAAGGGATTGTCTTTCCTTGCAAATGCATGATTTTTACATACTCTTTAGATGACTGGCCTTGACAAATCAAGAACTGATCCCACACCAGTGTACTCCCACTGTCCAAAAAAGAACTGGTGTGAATAAGTACATGTGAAATGGCCATGTTGCTCTCAGACCATTTAATTTTATAATATTTAATTTATGTATTAACTGCATATATTTTTTCATTTTGTTTAAAGAAAAATATGGAAAAAATTTCCTTGGCCTTAACAGAGTGCAAACACAGAGCTGGGTTGTTTCCTATCAGATACTTTCCTTTACCAATAACAAATACTTCTGTCTTCTTCTGTATAGTTCCATTAAAATACTTATAGCAACAAACTTTTATGTGTTCCTTAAAGCTAAAGAGGTTTTCTTCTTCTTCCCTCCCTACTTTTATCTTTAAATAAAATAAAAATGAATGCATAGTTACTTACTGATTTTTATTCCAAAAAAAAAAAAAAAAAAAAATTACTGCTTTTCAGCAGACCCCTTTCTTCTCCTTTGAAAAAATGCTTTCAACACAGGGAATGTAGTGTGGAAAAAATGGAACATATGATCACAAAATACCAAGAGCTTATTAGTAAGTGTAGTGATCAAGTGATACTGAAATCACAGAAGTGGAATAAGAATTTAGACAGATAAACACTAAAGTCATGTCTCACATCTTTCATGGACATTTAAGAGAGTACAAATACCAAGAAGGCAGAAGAGTCTGTTTATAGGACCCTGAAGTTTTAAAACAAATCTTGGGATTGTCTGGTATATGCCATAATAATTTCCACATACTGAATCTCTTGAGTTTTTAAAACTGCATTTTGATAGTTTGATCCAAGAGTTATTCGCAGTAAGTTGAGAGCTCTGAAGCTTTGCAAAAGACTATAGCTGTTTCTGCCAGTAAAAATATAAGGTACAGACCCCACTTGGCTCCATTCATTGCTTCCTGACCCCCCCGGCCCTTCTTTTCTGAAGCGCTTCTTGCTCATCTTTGCCCTGGGACATTGCACTGCAGACTGATCTATGAAGATCACATGCTTTTTATCCATTAATAGCCTATGCCAGAAATACTTCAGCTCTTCCTGGAGCTAAGACACAAGGCTGTCAAGACAATGGCCTGGCTGCTCATTTGCTCCCAAGACAGTAGGTTTCACCAGCATTCCCAAACACAGCAGCTGCACAGTTCTGGAATGGCATTGGTCTTGTCAGTGCCTCTCATCTCCATCACACAGTATTTCACTGTGGGTCCAGGTGGATCAACCTGCTTCTGAAAGGGCTGCCAGGAATGTTGTGGTATAGTTTTGCACAGCAGAACCAACAAAACCATAAAAGACTATACACCATCCCCACCCCCAAAATTGTTATACAAAGGTTGTTGTTTACAGATGATGTATAAATCTCCATAAGGAAAGACAACTCCAAATCCTTTACCCATAAATATTAAGACAAGGAGTCCTGCATTGTCTATATCCCAGCAATCTCTTGGGCTTTGCGGGCAATGGGAAGATTGATATGCTCCTTGCTGTCTAACACGAGCAAGTGATGATTCAGGAGGCCATTTTTGCAAGCTGAGCTCTGCCCTGACATGGTTCTAGAGGTCTCCCTGATGCATACCCACTCCAGAGATCCATGCTGCCTCCAAGCAATTGAGAAGAATCACCTGCCCTACTAGTAAAAATGTACAGAAATCAACAGCAAACTGAAATTCCCCTCTGTGAGTCTAGGATCATTCAGCTGACTTCCTATTTGAAGTTTCAGGGTTTTCATTAAAATATAAATGAATTTTATAGGTTGTTACATCATCCCCTTATGGTGATCACAAAGCAAGTTGCCCAAGTCCATATGCCCCTGAATTCCCCTGAGGGAATATGGACTTACTAGGAGTATTATTTGATGGAGAAGGTCAGAAGAGCTTATGCTGACAGACTTTACACCTGCAAAATAGTGCAAAAAAACCCATTCAGCAGTGTGGAAAAATTTAGCTTTATAAAAGATAAATGATCTTTTCTGTATAGGGCTGGCGACAATGGGCTATTTTCCTGCACAGTTATCTGGAATTTGTGGAGTTACCTCTATGAGGTACTAAATATGTCAACAGAGAATCTCTCTGATCACTCCCTACTCCTGAGCTGGTCTTCATTCTTCTTTATTTATCCCTCTCATTGTATCCACATTTATCTGCTACATGTTACACCAGGAAATTGCAGACTTTTAGATGCACTTGGGTGCACTGAGACATCTTCAAGCAAATGCCCGTTTACAAGGGGAAAACATCACCCTTGCTTTTTAATCAAAATTATGAGAAATAGTTTTCCTGATGGGTATTCTAAACCTGGCCTCTATGGGCATGGAAATTATTAAAATTCACTCTAGCAAGAGCCTTATTATGGAACATAAAAGCTATTACTACATTCTTTGATCATTCTTCCTGGGCAAAAAGGGGAAAATATTGTGTCCATGTCTCAACAATTTCTGAATAGTTTTGCAATGCAGAGGAGGGAAGCATAATGAAAGTCCCTGTCACTTCATAAAAACATGATGGAGGATAAAAATATGAGTTCTTATTTTCCCATCCATGTAAAGCAGGAATGTTTTTCTACTTTTCCAATCTTAGTATATCTTCAGTATGTAGCTGTGGAGTCTGTGAGAGGCCTTTATGATATAAGCTATGCAAAGTCTCTTGTATGAATTGAATTTTTAAGCCAAAGATAAGATGCTGCCTGAGCAAGAAAATTTGTTTTTTACTAAGAGAGGGATGAAATTAAGGTGAGAAAGGGCCACTGGAGTACAACAGCTCATGGAGCAACCAGAAACAAGGCTATTTTTTCATTATAATTTCAAAGTCAAGGCAGTTAGCTGCAACTGACTGAACATTTTCAGGCAGAGAGAGTGCTTGTACTGGTCATACAATTTTTGAAAAGTCTTGTACTTCTATTGCTAGTTAATATTTCTATCAAGACACTGCCTTAGGGAAGGGGAGGCTTCACTGTGCTGGACATTGCGCAAACAGAGAAAACATACAAACATTTTCCTGATGGTTTTAGAAGTAAAAAAAAAAATATTCTGGTTTAGGGTCAAATTCTCTGCCTACACAAACCCTCCACTTTGCAGATAGAGGATACAATAGAGCTAGTCATCTTCTGTTTACAGGTTGAGGTAATAATTAACAAGCACATTAAGCAACATTGTATATGGCATCACTAAAATAATCCATGTAAGCATGGCAGCAAAAGGGTGTGCCAAATTGGGGCATGCTTTTTGTGATTTTCTCACATCATGACTTCATAATGGAAAAAAAAGCCAAATTTAAGGACAGGAACGAGTAGAGGAATTAAGTCAGACCAACACTGGGATGGCAAAGCTGTTAAAAGCAAGGCAAAATGCCACATCTCATCTCCATCTGGAGTCAGCCTCAGTCACTAATACAGAACTAACCTCTGAAGTACATTCTGATACTTTGGGCCTCTTCCAATAAACCTCAGGAGAACAATTCAGGAGGGGAAGTTTTTCCACTACACTGGACTTCTGATAAATGGATGTGACACAAACCTAAATTGCATAAATTAGTGTCTTTAAATGGCCCCTTCACGGTTTCTCAGTAGCAGGTAAAAATAGAGATTTATATTTCTCTTGCAATCAATTTCACTTTAGAGCAAAACAGCAAACTGTTTGTGACAGGTGCTTACTGAAAGAGGCTGAATATATACTGTGAAGTGCAAATGAATCTTACCCCCTCTACTCCCCAAAGCTAACAGGAACTCAGGGAGACTGAACAAGCCCATAAATCAGATTCAGTTTTTGAGGCAGTGTGTGCTCTTTGATTTTCTACTGTGAACAAGAACAAATCTGTTGTTTTGCCTCTTTTCTGTATCTGCCTGTTTCAGCTGGGAGGAGGCAAGATGGAGTACTTCTAGCCCCATTTTATCAGCAAGATACTCCTAACAAAGCATTTCTGGGACATTTTTAGATGCCTTGGATATACAGCTGCTCACATAGTGTGATAATCCCTGAGAAATGTCTGAAGTCACTCACTGCTGTTTTGAAATGGGAGATGGCATATGCAGTATGAAAGCATGGAAAAAAGGAAGTGAGAGTGAGAGAATGAGAGGAATTTGACACATTCTGCCATGTTTCCATGAAGAATACAATGATCAGATGCTAAATATCGCAATGGCTGTTAAATGAAATGCTGTCAAGTAGCTCTCCTCTGCTTGTAGAGCAGAGATGAGATTGGTTTAGAACATTTTAGATACATCCTCTATATCCTATGAAGTAAGAATATTTCCACATTTTCTCTTTATTACTATGAACTTCTGGAAAGAGAACCTCTGCTTTATGTACACTAAATGAGTAAACACTTAAGAGTCTGGAAAAATACTGCTTCTGGGAAATGGTCATTGTGGGACTACCAGCAGACAGGGTGAGGTGGCTGGTAAATATGGAAATGACCAGCAATAAACATCTAATGTCCTGCCTAAATACTGGATGCTGTTCTGATGAGGAAGAATCTTCAGTCAGATAAATTTCATATTTTTAGAAGACCTGCTGCCACAGATACAATTTAAGTCTATACTAGAAAGATCATTGCTGATTATTTAGTCTAAAACGACATATGGATGTCACATTCTACACTTCAAGATTTGTTTCCCTCAAAGTATCTGTTGTCATAACAGTTTGCAATTTTGCCTCACCTTGATTATTAGAGAGCTTTTAAAATCAGACAGGTATCTTTGGTTACCCAATTATACTGTCATGATATTAAGAGAGAGACACTTATAGACAGGTAGAGAAATAGAAAAAAAACCCAATAAATCCATTCTTCTTACTATATTTATGCTTTTTAATCTGACAGTAGGCATGCCAAAATCATAAAAGATTTCCATCAACACCAGATTAGTAATGAAAATATTTCACATTCAATTCCCACGGTACATGTGGATACAGTTGGCTTTAGATATCTACATCACATCAAATCAAATGCAGTTTCTTTATATTTCAAAAATTCAGCCTCTGAATTTTAGCTTTACAGACTTTAATAATGCTAAGACCCACCATACATAAAATCAAGTCTATTTCAGTTTTGAGGTCCTTTTTGAAATTACTGCAAGCACTAATTGAAGAAGGCATTGCTCAGTTTTTTATTCCTGTATATAAGAAAGTGTATTTCAGTTTTCTCCTTGGGAGTACCATTCCTCAATGTAAATGAAACTGTGTGTAGCAAACATTTAAGGATACATGGCAGATTGCAGAGTAGAGTTAGTTAATATATATGTTTTATGTATATCTTCCAAAATAAATTTTAATTATGCAATGGCTACTACACCATGGCATTTATAACAGCTTTTTTGTGTGCACGTGTATTAATTTTTCATCTTGGTACTCAATGTACAATTAATGATATGTATGTATTTTACATATATTTAAAAAAAGCTTTTTAGTGTGTGTGCATAAGCACACACCTATCAATCAATCTACAAGTATATTCCTCTAAGCTGGACAGGTATATCAATGTGAAGGATGGTCTGGATAAAACTCAGCCTGAGCATTGCACAATATGTATTCTATTATCACTGTATCACAGACACAATCTTATCTTCCAGTCTGCGTTTGCTGACTATATCTGTTGCCATTTTGAACTTTTCTTATAGCTACTATTTCTCTTATAGAGTTTATCTATAATGTGCTAAATTCCTTCATCTTCCTAATCAATTTAGAATTGTTTACTATTACCCTCTGTGCAGCCTCATTGCTCCCCTTTGCCTTTGACCTTCCCAGGATGTACTATTCCTAGTATTTTTAAATGGAAATTTGAAACATGCCAAAAAGCAGGGTTGGAAAAAAAATTAACTTTACAAAAACTATTATCAATCATTCCAAAAATGGAACATTATATGGAAAAGAAACAATTTCAAATAATAAATAATTAAGAAAAAAGGGCCCTCCCCACATCCCTGCCCCCAGATACAAGTGTGCGAGAAAGACAATCTTATCAGTATGGAATATATTGTCCCAGAGCTTTATGGATATATGGACTTGATTTTAAGCAGCTCAGTGTACTTAAAACTCTGATAAATTTTCAATAGTACAGCACAAGTTTAACACTTAAAAAAATAGAAATATAATTTGTGAATTGTCTGTTCTTCTCCCCTCCACCCTTAAATTGTGAAACAGCACTATATTCCATTTGCTAGAGCCACTGCAAGCTGATGGAAGTCAACATCTGCTTTTGACAGAGAAGCTGGTATTAACTACATGACAAAATCTCTTTGGGGATTGGAAGATTAAAAAAAAAAGATTGAATGAGAGATGAAGTATAGAGAGTTGAGAAAGTAAAAGAAGAAGAAAATATATGATGGAAAAAAATATAGTGCAAGATTTTCTCTTCCCTGTTGGAAGAAGAATGTACTTGTGTTAAAATTTCAAAGGGAAAGCATTTATCACTTTTTTTTTTTTTTCATTAGGAAACAGGTGGAAGATAGTGCAAAACAAACAAAACTGTGTATAGCTATAGATTGGGAATATATTTCAATTTCTAGACAGGAACAATATACATGTTTTAGTACAAGGTTTTTCATTAACCAATATATTCAGTATAGTGTACACATACTGCAAAGTATAAAACATTACATGACTCTAAAGTATCTTTTACATATTTATATAAAATCATGCCTTGTAAATATGTTTCAAATGCAGTATTGGGATACTATTGACACACAGCTATTTCTGCATCTCTGTTCAATGAATATTTTGACACTTCTATTTCTCTGGAGGTTTGGTACATATTTTTGCATTTGTGCTCTTAGCAGAAGTGAAACTGCTTTTCCAACCCATGAAAAGCACTCCTTTTTCTCACAGACTACTTTTTCCTCTTGCATAGAACCAGAGCAGCAACCACAGGCCACATCTGGCTTGCAAGCAATTCAGTAACATTTGTGCTGAGACAAGAACGTGTGATCAGCAAAGAGCAGCAGGAGAGCAGACAATTTGTCACTGGTAGGAGGAAATGAGCCAGCAGACGCTGCTGTCACTGGGTCAGGATGGGGCTTGGCCTAACCCTCAACTGGTGTGGTGAATGTGAAATGGATTCTGGGGCACACATCACCATTTGCCCCACTTCTAGACTGCATATTCAGTTAAAAAGAGCTCAGCCATATGAGGATTCCACATGTGGCTTGCAAGGTCAGACAAGCTAATCACCTTTGTTTTGCAAGGTTAGTGCAGTACCGGTAGAGCTACACAGGGCTGGAAGGAAAGGTCACTTCCCTGTCAGTAGTTGCACAACTGAAGTCTGACTTGGATTACAGATAACAACAACCAGCATGTACTCCAGCATGTCCAGCCCTGAGATAGAGAAAACATTTCAAACCACACACTTGATATTTGAATCATGCTCTGGTGAAAGAACAGCACACACACCTTCCAGGAACAACCCATTCTTGAATAACTTTAAGTCGTGTTCCCTCTGAAATTTTGCACATCAAAGGCCCTCTGTTCCCAAAATGGAGGATCTAACTCTCTTGCCATCTACTCTGCAAAAATTTAGGAAGGTGTCCTGGGGTGATGTTATTGTATCCCATATTGTCTGCTCTGCATCCAGAAATGGATAATAAAGACCCTAAGTATTAACCCCAGCAGAAGGCTCACTTAAGTAGCATAGCATTAGCAAGACTGCTCTGTACCTAAAATTCAGGCCAGAGTAGGGCCAGAGAGATCGTGTGTTTAAAAAACCAGTTTAGCTAATGCTTGTCCACAAAGCAGCCTTCCTAGTAAGAAACAAAACCAAAAGGTAGAACTGTAATTAACCTGCATTAGTTTATTTCAGAGATTGGAAGAATTTCCTCATTGTTTTGGAATCAGGAAAGAGGGCTTGTAAAGGTGGAATGCAGTCCTGCTTATGCGCTCAGCTTTGGTACATCATGTACAAATTAATGGCAGAAGATATCCTTTTCCTCTCCAAGTCAGATTTTTGTTGTCAATCCCATCTCATTTCGTTCATGAAATGGGCACCAGACTAGGATCCAGTTCAGTCTTTGGATTTGTTCCAACTCTAGCAGATGCTGCAAATTTGCACAGAAACAATCTAAACCTTGGATTGTGTTCAGATTCTTTGGTATCCTTACAAATCTATCCAGATTCACCAACTCACACTGGTAGGACTCATTTTCATCTCCAGTCTTAGCAGTACCTACATCATAAGCCTCACAACAGCATGATGTCCTAGTGATCAGTTCAGGAACATCTATTCCCCACCTTAAGTGTCTCTACTTGAGAGACCATTCCCCCCATGCAGCTCCAGGACCAGGCGGTCTGTTTCACTTTGTTCCCTGACCTTTGGGATTTTATCTGACTATTCATTTATTTTGGAATGAGACTATGATAAATTATTATTCACTATTGTAATTGAATGTGTTCAGTAGTGTTACGGATCAGCATTGTAGCAAAGTAAATATAGATGATAGAAAAATTCACTTTAAAAGAACTAAAAGTAAGGTATCTCTCTCACAGTCACCAACAATTTTTCTAAGAATAAAAAAAGTAAATTAGCTACAGTTAAGCTGCAGTCAGCCTCTTCTGATGTGGTATTTTAGAGTAAGAAAAATGTTATTACTTTATGACCACTGGCAATTCCCAGATACATGAATGCAGCCCGTGTGTGTATGTAGCATCATGTGACTTTAAAACTAAACACTGGACAGATGAGACATATGGTCACAATATTCTTCTTTTATTAATAGGTTGAGACTTTCCAAATTTCAAAGGCCTGAATTAAGAATACTGTCTATTATTCCCCAGCTCCCATCAGCTTCTTTTAACAGTGGAGAGGAAAGCCACTATGCTTTGATGTGGTAGCTTGCAAAATAGCAGTCTGTCCCACCAAACACTCCCCACTATCAAAATGGTAGGGTAACTCACCCAACATAATTCTATCCGCAGTTCCTCAGGGTTATAAATACTGGTTTTCCAGTTTGGTGCTACAAGTAAACTGTAAACAGCTCAAATGAGGAATTAAGCTCAGGTTTTTACTTTCTATTATCAGAGGAGAAATTAATTAACTTCTGCCATAAAAATCCATCTAACAGATACTGTGGACTTGAAACACAAGGAAAGGAATGGTAAAAGAAAACAAAAAAGAAGACATTTGCTTTAAGCATTAGGTAAGGCTGTGAATAAGGGGACTCAATAATTTCTCCTTTTGTATAATACAGCCAAATTCATAAAGCAGCAAACCTAAACATAAATTTATTCCCAGACATGGTATTAATATCCACCACTAAGAGACAGGTAGATCTCTATACAGAGAACAATTGTGGTGCTTCTGATTGGTCACAGAATCTCTGCTACACAGATTAAAAATAAAAAAAATAAAGTGGAAAATAGGACCAGAGGAAAAGAAGAAAAATGAAAGAAATAGAGATTAAACTGGCAATAAAATCTTCTAGTGAAATTCCTCGAAAGTGGTTCCAGCTTAGTACTGAGTAGAAACAGTGCGAAGTCCCAAGAAGCCAATCAGTAAGTAATATTGCAGAATAATTCAATAAGCTTCAGAGATTCTTTTGCCAAAAATAATCAGGATGTTTGATCTCAGCTTGACTGGAATATGCAGCTAGGAAAAAAAATTACTGTTTGCTGCAGGAATTGTAGTACTATGTCTCACCAGTAAAGCCAACCACTTCAAGTCAGAAAATCCCCTTTTACTTAGTTTGTAAATAATGCTGCATTAATTAGGGGAATATCTAGTTTTTAAACACAGGTAAATAAATTCTCTATTTCAAGATCAGATATCCATACTTTAGAACTGATTTACATGGTATAATTAACAGCAAATAGTATGAGATTAGCAGAGTTGTATATTTTCCTTTCACATTTACATACAATGGATCAATATTTTCCATCTAAAATGTCCTAAATATTGAAGAGAGAGACAATCCCTCAAGAAGGGGATTCACTTCTGAATTCTGGTTGTAGAACTTTTCATCAAGATGTTTTTGACAATTATAAAACAAACACTTCAGCTAGTAAGAGAGAGAGACACTGAAATAATTAATTGTGATAAATGATAATGATAGATTGATTAAAAAAAAGAATATTTTTAATTGGTTTTTCAACTTTGTTTTGTAAAAAGGATGTTTGCTGTTTTGCTTTTTCATCTTACCTCAGGAAAAGACAACAACATTATAGCAATATTATCAAATGAATGAAAATTCAGATTTCATCCAGCCCTAGTAGCAAGCTTAGTTGCCACTTTTCTTTTTCCTAAATCCCCAACTGATAGCTTGCCACAAGTTCACTTTGAACTTGCACTACATTTCCTTCCATATTTCCTCTTTCACACCAATTCCGTTTTTCCCTCCATCATAGATCTAACAATAGGAAAGTGTTTCTAGATCCCTCATTCAATTTCTAAGGATAATTAAAAAAAATTTGGCACTTTGAGTAACTGGTACTTTACATTATGTATTAATAAATAAGTTACCATAAAATGAGTGTGAACTTGCAGAGAATTTCTATTTTGCTTAACAACATTCGCACACAAGTTTGTTCTGCAGCAAATGTGAAGTAATTTTTTAAACTGTATCAGCTAACTTTCTAACAGGATCCCCCCCTTTATTTTGCCTGCTCAGTAGAGCATATTTTACCACCTGTAATGTCATCTATGTAGGAGACTGACAGATATGGAAATAACCTTTGAGAGAATATTTCTCTTCCCTCAGAAGCTTAAGACCTGGATTAAACCATGATGGTGGGACTGAGATGCTCACTCATGATTTATGTAAGCTTTACTCACATGATATATATGAATGTTAATACCTGTAGGAAATAGTCTGATAACTATGACTGCATTTTTGTTTTAAGGGCTTACACATATGTAAAGAGATATGGATGTTGTTTTATGGAGTTCTGTGTCCTAAAATTTTCTATTAACTTTGAGCAGAGATTATAAAAAAATATAGGACTTTGGCACTCTGACAAAACTAGGATGGGGCCATCAACTGTTTTTGCAATGACAAGAGAAAAAATTGTTTGTAAATATATGATGTTCTCTTTTACTTGTTACATTTTTGCAGAGCTTTGGAAAGAGAACTTGCTTACATATTTTCCTTCTTGCATTTTCTATGTTATGTGTTTTTGCTTTTTAGCAAAAAGAAACCGGATGCATGTGCCATGGGCTCTAGGATAACCTTGCTTGAGCAGAGAGGTTGCACGAGATGAGGCTGCACCACGGTGGCCCCTTTGAATCTGACCCATTCTGTGATTCTGTGAAGAGTATGAGTTCCTATGTTAACCTCTAGATTAATAATATTCTCCATTTCTGTTATATCAAGAAGAGCACAAAAAGCGTGAGGCTACAAGCACAGCAATTTTGAAGCGGTCTGTGTTCAAGGACGTAATCTCTGAGTTTAGGATGAATGAACTTCATATCAGGAATTATTTCTTCACCAATAGTGTTGTTTAGCACTGGAACAGGTTGCCCAGGGAAGTCATAGTCATCAGCCCTGGAGGTATTTAAAAGACGTGGAGATGTGGCACTTGGGATCATGGTTTAGTGGTGGACTTGGCAGTGCTTGGGTTAACAGTTGGACTTCATGGTCTGGATTTTTTCCAAGCAAAGGGATTCTGTGATTCTGTGAATAATGTGGTTTTCTTCAAGCAGTGAATAGGGTGCTTGCTATTGCTGCTGAACACAACCCCTTGATGTTGAAATCTCCAAGAACTCCTTGAAGATCTAAGTTTATGTTTCCTGAGTACTGCCATACAGGAAACTGATGACATGGTTTGGGGCTTTTAGATTGTTTGCATCCTTTGTTTTGTAAGCAGTCACTGAAATATAATCCTTCTATTTTGGATGCAAAATTTCTACAAAAATAAAAAACTTCCAAAAGTTGCAGGTCTGATCATGTAGTAACTGTTTCTTTTCAAGGCTATGAGTCCTATTTGTACTTACATAGCAGAACCTTTGTGCTTCTGGGTTTTCTCTAGAGGTTTTGGTAGAACATTTAGGATGTGGTAACTTGAACTTGGTTTTCCCTCTTCCTAAAGAGCTCTGAATCTCTATTATCAAGACACTGCTGTAATGAGCATGCAATATTTCATTTAGGGAGATGTCTTATTCTCCTTTCAGTCCCCCTGAGATGAGCTCAGTTGGTCAGAGCATGGTACTAATAATATCATGGTTGCAGGTTTGAACCCCTAACAGAGCATTCACTTTGGAGATGGACTCAATGATCCTTGTGAGTTCCTTCCAATCCAGAATATTCTGTGAGTCTATATGAAAGGCTGAAAATCATTTGAGTCTGGTAATAACCACACATGTCAAAAATTCTTTTGGTGGAGTGGTGGGTTTCACTAAGCATATTTCATCAGGTGCAGCACCAACTGCAGAGCATTTGTAATACTTGCTGCTATTATCACTTACTACTTATTCCACAGTAACAGCCAAAGGAGTGAATTCAAACCAGAATAACTTCCACCTTTGCATTTTCAGAAGCGCTGGTCATCTAGTCCTCAAAACAGCATCCTCCCTTCCCCATCCAGATCAAAGCAAAGCCAACCTGGGAACACTGAAACTTAGAAATTTAGCACAGTAGTATGTTCCTTATGTCTTATTTGCTACAGTCTGAAGAAAATTCTATTTGTACTCCTGGAAGAATAACAAAAGGTATGCAAAAAACAAATTCATTTCTAAATAAAGTAGGAGATAAGAAATGACAGTAACACCTTCTCTCTACTGTTAGCTTCCCATGTTGCAGAATGAGAATCAGATTTAAAAGAAGGTGCAAGTTTCTCTGGAGTCACAGGAGAGAGCTGAGGGAGTCTAAAAAATAAGGGATTAGAGATGAAGGTAGAGATCAGTGAAAGAGTCAAGGATTTCTGAAAAAGTTCTGAGAAACTTGGTTTCTTCCTGTTTTAAGATCCTGTTTCGAGATGCATCTGTTCTTTTTTCCCCAGCTTTTTTTCCCCTTCAATACTTCCATTCCATTCTTCTTCTTTCTACCTTCTAAACCGCAAGAGGATCCATAGCCCCCAACCTGACCTAGTGAGTTACCTGACCTGATATATGCCCTGATCTTAACGTGTGATGTGACGAATGAGGTGCATGCCTCCGAGCTGTCACCCTCTCTGATAGCCTACTTCATTCACAACCTGACACTGGGTGTCTCCCTGGGGTTCCCAAGAGCTAACAAGATCTGAATACAGTAGCCTGTGCAGAGGAGATTGTTAGCCTCTCCGATATGTGGGGAAAGATTTCAGCAAAACAGAGAGTTAAAGAGGACTACTGGAAGTCACAGAGAGGCAGGAAACTATTTATCTGAGATTTAATGAACCCAGAAATTGTTTGCATTTTGCTCAGTACAGTGAAGACTGGAAGAGTTTTGAAAAGAATTATTGCATCCACATTAATCAAAAAAGAACTATTTAAAAATAAAGTATGAGGGTAAGGAGCATAGTCTGAATGAGGTGGAAAGAAAATAATGACACATGGAAAAAGGCAAACTTGCGAAGGTTTGGATAAATTTGTATGTTTAAGATAAGCATCCTATTTGGGGTGCTCTTTCTGAAATGGATCTTTCAGCCTTTTGAGTTTTGGCTGTCGCAGATGTTTACTTCACCATGAAGCGTGCAGAAAAAGAGAGGAGGAGAAAAAGACTGATTTATTAATCTGAATTCTTTGAAGGACAAATTAATTGTACTGTGGCACTTCTCTATAAACTAATATTGACTTAAAGGACAGCAGGAAGAGATGAAGACAATGAGTCCCTGTAGCACTTTCATGCCACAGAAGCCCATTAAGCACACATATACTGAAGCAAAGTTAGTTGGAAAAAAGAAATCTATATCCTATAGGTGAGTGAGCATTTGAAATGGTTCTACCTTTTGCAAATACCCACAGGAAAAAGGCTTTGGAGATTATCCCCTTTTTTCCTTTTTATTATTTTTCCTTGCCTTGTTTTTTAAATATGTGTTTTTGCTCCCCTTTTAACTTCAGAAGGTTTTAGAAAAATCCCATTCATAAAATTGTATACATTCCCTTTACACAGAGTTCTGTATGCCAGGCTATTTGTACTAGAGTATAGCCAAGTGCAGCCTCCCCAGGACTCTCATGAAAACAAGACAGGTGTTCTCTTCAGGACCATCCCCAGGAAGAAAACTTTATATACAGTGTTCATTTCTCACCAGAGGAAAATAGTGACTTACAAACTGATCAAAGTCTCTGCTCTCTGTAGACCAGAATAATGAAATATTTTAGGAGGAAATACAAATAATATAAATCTGTATGTCTTTGAACCACTCTCTGATTTATTAACTAAAGCAATGACTTCTCAGCACCATAATTTAGAAATCACTTCCACACCCTAGAGACTCTTCCACACCTTAGAGACTCTTACATTTTCACTGTATGGTCTTTTGCATTAAAAAACTAAAAATTGCATTAAACTCAAATAGGCTCTTCTGTCTCCAAATACACTCATTAGGAGGTTTTTGAATTTAAAAATAAAAACTAAAAAAAACCCAACAAACAAACAAAACCCCCAACCAAATCCCAAACAGCAAACTTTGGAAAGTGAAACCTTGTGTGATTATGTGATCTCACCTTGCACGGTCTGGATTTGAGTGTATCTGCAAAAACCTAAATGATTAGAATTGTCAGTAACACTTCATGGAGCCATTAAAAATGAACATGCCTGCCAATGCATTTATTGGACAGCTTTCAGTGAGCTTGCTAGAAGTGTTCTGCCTTTCCCCCACAGTTAAAAAGAAAAGAAATTGCAGTAAAAGGATATTATAAGAGGATTTTTTAAAAAGGAGGCTAGAGAAATAAATGCAATGGGGAGTTCAGTTGTCATGGAACTAAATATCTCCTATTTCAACCATCTAATCAAAAAGATACAAATGTAGAAGCTACTTACAAAAATCATATGGCTGTGTTAGTCAAACTTAGACGTGTCAGACACCATAAAATAGACAAAGTAATTAAAGCTCTTATAGCCTGTGTGAATGCAGAAGGATGAGAACTGGCTCCAGAAGCTCTCCTTCCCATCAATTACCCAATCCTTCACCATTTCTGTATCTTACCATGTAATAACCACAGATTCTCTGCTTTGGAGGAGAGGATATAAAGACTGTTCTAAATAAAATCCTTTAGGGAAGCTGCAATTAAGACACAGGAAGCGCCACAATAGCTTGAAACACCTTGTGCACCCCAGCGCACAGTCATATCTTGGAGATCAGTGCTGCCTGTGCCCTTGTAGCTCTGCAAACAAATGCTACAACATAGAGCATGACATAAATGCCTCTTACAAACCACTCTCAGAAAAGAATAAATAGGCAAATGAAATGAACCTCAGTGCAGAAAAGATGTTAATAACGTGAGAAAGAAAGGTGAAGAAAGAGAAGGGGGATGGGGGAAGTAGGAGGAAACAGCAATATCTGACTGAAGATCAAGACATCTACTAGCAAAGTCAAACATTCCTGAAATTCAAAGATAGGTGATTTCTATGCTGTGCACCCAGTTTTGGTGACTGTCTAACTAATTATTTGTTAATTCAAATTCTTCTGCTTCATCATTTGCTCCTATTTATCTCACTACTATTTTCATCATCACTAATATATCTGGTGGATTTTTACCAGCCTGAAGTTATTTTCCCAAGGTGGTTGGTAGGCAGTTAATTGCCAGTAGACTTGAACATCCATATGTTTTCATATAAGCTAATTTTATGTCCTCCTAAAGTCCACTGAAGTCCACTCCAAAATTTTTATTAACCAAGCGATTGCTTGTGACTGTTGCTGCCATTAAAAGGCAGTAATAGTCATTTTATAATGTCTGTACTGTGTGGTACCTCTGCAGCTGAGTCCATCCTGACAGGACACTTCCATACATATATGCTTAATAAACCAATAATAACTACTGTAAATTGATGAATAAATTTTAATGCATTTTAATGCATACATAGAAATATATGCATCAGATAGAGATATTGACTGCTAATTTCAAGTTATTCCACAATATAGAAACTAAGTGTAGTATGTACAAACTATATGATACACAGGAAACAGAAAATTAGATTAGATTTTGTACATCCCTAGAATCCTTCAAATTATGTAAATAAACCATCTTCTCTAAATCCCCTTATGGATCTGATGGAGAAATAAATTTGTGATACATGTTTTCTACAGAACACCCCACTTGGGGTATTCTTAGAATCAGAGTGGTACTGGCACGACCCTCCTGTCCATCAACTACCTGGATAGTACAGGGGCACCACCCCATAAGCTGCTGTGAGTGGGACAACACTTATTTTCTACTGGAATTGCTCCCTTTCAAAAACAGTGGTTATGGTCTGTGCTGCAATGACTGGGCCAGAGTGGGACCCAAACACTGAAAATACCATGCTATCACTGCCAACATTTTGCAAGTGAGTCATGTACTGACATCCCAGAGAGGCTTTCAGTGACAATGGCAATGCGACCTCTGGGACTAAGCCCGTCTCTGCAGGGAGAGTTATAAAATGCATTTTTCTTCACAGCCTTTTGAGGTGAATAGAGTAGGCTGTTCAGAAGCTGGCTGTTTTACAGCTTTCTGAAAGACCCTACCCTGCCTATTGTATGAGGAAAGCCTATGCCTTGCACTCAGGTAAAGCTAACTTGCGCCTTTGCTCGTGTCTGTTTCTGCACTTAGTCCCAAATAAGGGACGTCACTCTGTAATCACAAGCTTTGCTCTCTGAGAATCCAACAGCAATTCAACTTGCAAGTGAAGCAAAATGGAAGTTTGATTTGCATCCCTTATTTTACACTCTCCCCTCCCACCTGATTTCAGTTGAGAGAGTACTGAAGTGGTCTGGCATAAGTAAAAGACAAATGTTTTATAGTGAATCATCCGTGTAGCTCATTAAAACAATTGGGTTAGAAGACATTGAACTAATGTATAATCCATGAATTTTTAAGCTACCCTGATCCTTTCTCCTCCATGTAATTGCAAAACAGCACTGAACTGCTGGCAGTAAATGCAGGGGAGATTGTTGTACCTTAATGTTTCAATATGTTGATTAAAGTTGCTATAAAGATACACTAACAAACTGCAGAATCATTTTACCTCCAGTTTTTGCTAACTTAGCACATCAACAAACCAATACTTGCAGACAAAGACATGCTATTTTGTGATGAAATGTTCTTAGACATTGTCTGCTAAATCCCTATAATTAGCATGGCCCCTGGTGAATGTCACTGAGTATTTGATGAAACAGGGCATGAACTCTGCAGCAACACCCAGGGGGGTCGGTAATGCTATCCAGAATGACTCTTGGAATTTTTAACTACTAGATAGGTTCTCCTTATCTAGGAAACTCAGGGGAGAAAGGCATTTGTCCGGTCTAATGACCCCTGTTAGCAGATTTATGCCACCTCCCTCTATACAAACTGCCTTCTCTTTCCTCCTTTTTGATATTTAATTTGAGAGCAACTGTACTAAGAGATAAAGTTATAAAGGATCTAATAAGGAATACTAGAAGGCATATAGCATGAAAATGTTAAAGAAAACAAGCAGCCAAGTTCTTTATTCCATTCTGCTTATGCCATTGTTCTTACTTTTTAAAAGACCACAGGAGCAACAAGTTTTTTGGGTAACAAAAACAAAAGACTGCATGAATGCAGCAGGTAATTTCAAGGCTCCTAGTAGAAATAAAATTTATCATTAAAAGACATCCTGCCCTAGGGAAAACAATACTTTCACTACTGTCAGGGATAGTTGTTCTTAACTTAAGTGATGTACCACAAAACTGAAAGGTGCTGGGAAACAATTTTCAGAATGGTAAATACTTTACAAAGTGGACAAAATTCCTTTTTCTTATAGTTTTTGGTTGTCTGCTGTTTACTAAAATTTACCTGAGACTGAGTCAAAAAACTGTTGCAAAACAGCAGCTGTACTCCAAATCAGGGTTCTTATGTCTCAGGTGAGTGCACTAGCAGACATAGTTTTAGCTGTTGGGACAGTCTGATTTTGAAAGAAACTCCAATGCAGACCCAAGAAACTCTCTTGATAAAATTTTCATTTTGCCTGGCACATTTATCTTAACTTTCTTTTTTCCACCATTCTGCATTTTGTAGCCTTAAGGATTTAATGGCAGCATCAATCTTGCTTTAGAAAACATCATGCATCTTCTGTATTTCAAATGCTGATAATTCTTAGATGAAGAATTATCTCAGAAATGCTCTGGAGTTTCGTAAAAACAAATTTCAGAGCATTGTAATATTAACAGCATTTTTTCCTGAAAAAACCCCTCCCATGATGGATTTAGCTTTGCAAAACTATAAAATTTTTGAAAATCCATCTCTCTCATAATACAAGGGATTGTAGGTAGAGTGAATAAGAAATCAAGTTTTTCCTTTTCCTAATTTTATATCCTAAACCGTGCATGATATCAAAATGATGGAATGAGCTGTAGCTTGGGTTAGGGGGCAGGGGAGAGGCTGTCTATTGTATTAAGGACTAACTCCTTGATTAAACGTAGACTCAAAACAAATAACCTCTGTGCGTGTGTTAACTAGCCTAATTAATCTTCATGTTAGATTAACTTGATAAAATGTTGACCTAATTTGGGATTAAAAGATTACAAGTAACATTTTCAGCTGAAAGCTGTAACATGCCTCATGTCAACACAGTAATGACAGAATTAACCCTGCAAGCCCTCTCAAACCTGTGCACTGGATGTCACTGCTTAAGTAGGGTTTGGGTGACTTGTAAAGTAGGAAGACTGCTATATGTATGAAAAGGCTAATACTGAAACACTGATCTCTCTCAGTATACCCCAGGCCTGCATATGCTGAGAAATATCACAAAGCTAAGGGAGAAAGTAGAGATGCATTATCCATGCACCCTTACAACTTGCAAACTCCTGTAAACTGAATATGTACTGTGTGTTTATGTTTAGAGGCAGAGATTGGACTCAGTAGCAGTAAGAAGATAATAAAAATGAAAACATTTAGGAAATATGTGAGATTTAACACTTAACATTCAAAGGAAAAATCAAAACCAGAAAAGAACTCCCAGTTGTAGCCCAGAGGAGCCTTGTAGCATCAGTTTGTGTGTGAACAATGGAGAGCTCTTTCCTGTAACATGTTTTGATACGATATTTCTAGATTGTATTCTAAAGGGTTGTTTTCTGAGCTGAATCAGAAAAAAAGTTGTGACCGTGTGAAAAGCATTTTGGTGATCACTTTTCAAAGAATAGATTGAAAGGAGAATAAGTAAGGAGAGAGACAAGAACTCTCTCAGTTCTCTAATAAGTTGTTCTTTTAGCTCACGCTATTTTTGTCTCCCTAGAATTTCATATCTGCTCTTTTTATAGATAAAACTGTGCTATCTCTCACTTACCACCTAGGAAAGCAATGGAGTCTCGAGGATGAGCTCTTTTCAGCTTGCACCATCCTTAGGGCTGTGGTTTTTCCCAGAACTGGGACTCAGCACATGTGCTGGCCTCAAACACACACAAAATGCTCTTCCTTTATGGCTCTTAGTACTAGTTCTGAGACTACACAGCTCTGAGGTGGCTGTTGAGGGAGTTTCTCTGGCTTTTGCTTGGGGACTCAGATTAAAATTAAATTTATAAGAAATGGAGTGCAAGGCTGTAGTGCATGTGCTGAAAACTCATCTCTCAGCAGGCCTTAGAACCCAATGGGGAGAGCACAAGAGGCGACACTTTGCACTGCTTCATATGTGAGTGCACAGCCCACCAGAAAATAACTCAGAAAATAACTGCATCCAGAGAGCAGTCCTTGAAATACCAGCACCGAGCCTGCATTGCTAGGAAAACCAGAATATTTGATCACCCTATTTATGATATACGGGTAGAAATAAAAAGAGTCTTTGCACGCAACCTGCACCACAACAGAATAGGACTATAGTTGTAGCTCTCATGCCTAAGAATTGCCTAAAGGGGCATCCCAGTAGCCAGCAGGAGACTGAATGCTGGGAGATGAATGCTGGGAGATGTCCTTCTTTTGAGGTGAGGTTTGGAATCAACAATGAATTTAAACCTCACAAAATCAAGGATGAGCATTGCAGCCTAAAATGTGATATACAGCTAATCAGCAAAGGAGAACAGGTGTTTTACTTAGTCCTTGCATGACTACCTGTTACAGCAGAGCTAACAATGTGGTGGCCATATTTTTCAGTAGCTTGGAGGAGGTTTTTGTGTGTACACCTAAAAAATAAGTCATGCAGACTTTTATTCCCCTAGAACAAGAAGTTATATGCAGTAGTTTTATAGATTTATTTCCATTTAAAATGTATACTCCTTGATAATTTATTATTTTAGTTATTTCTATGTGCTATTGTCCAACTTTTCCTATATGAAAAGAGAACAGGATATTAAAGCTTTCCTAAAGCTGCTATTACTAATGTCACAAAGATGAGCTCTCTGAAGTTTTTTATTGTACTCCCATAAATTCATGACAAAGGAATAAATGACTAACCCAAGTTTGGTCAGACAATTTGGACCAAAGTGGATGGGCTTAAGAGCTGAGTAATAGAATTAACAGTATTTCTCTTGTCTGGATTCCCATGGAATGATGATTTGCAGCCATAGCAAAATCGAATGTTATTCCCATCAGTTCTGAGAAGTTTTATGCAAGCCTGGAACAGACCAGTCTTCAGGAAGAACAAATTGTAGCAACATGCAGCTCCTGGTGGCCATCACTTAGGTAGTATTATTTACTGATTAATTTAAAATATACTGCAAAATGCTGTGCTATTGAAAAAGATGTATTTTCTCAGTAAACTGCTACTGAAATCTTGACTATCATTCACCATTAGATATTGCTTTACATTACTGTGAGCAGCTGCTAATGAAATTCTTCTAGAATTCATATATATATGTATTTCTGTACTTTTCTTTGACATTTGGTCCAAATTAATCTGCACATTTGGTGAGTTTTCACTCTACTTCAGCAGTAAATGAAATAACCTCTTGACAAGTACAGATTATGGAGAGGTTTGTAAGCTATATTTAAAACATGCAGCATGACAAATGTCAAAGGCATATTCACTAGTTCAAATACTTCAGAATGTGAATATGGATATTGTGAGTGTCCACAGAAACAGAATAATAAACAAGTGAATTATCTTAGCTCTTTTGTATATAAACAAAGTTGACAATATACTGTATTGAAAAATTTGAACTTGTAGCACTTATCTTGGGGGAAAAGCAGGCAAGAAATTCAAGGGCCTCATTGTGGACAACTGGTTAAAAAGTAAACCATTTAGGTTTTTTTCCCTTTTAAACCCAATCTTTGCCACTCTATCACTCTTCAGATACTTTGATCTTTAAGTTAAAACAAACAAAACTACACTGCCATCCCAATCTTAATGTTTGGTCATTTCAAAATAGTTAATAAGCATTTGCAGAAGCCTTCTTGATGAACAGGCATAACTAGAACAAAGGTTTGTAATGCCACTAAAACTTTCCTCTGGATTAAAAGTTTATAGATGGAAATGCAATATGACTACTTTTGAGAAGTTTGAATAGTTATACACTGACAATTATGTGCAATTAAATGATAAAACTTTTATCCACAATAAAAATACTAAAGCATATTTTTCAATCTCTAAAAGTTCTATGTAATACTATTTTCAAGAGCAAAGAGAAATCCAGAGAGATTACATGGATTCTAAAAGACTTTTATCCATTCAGAATAAAATGCAGCAACAACAGTGCTTCCAGGACAAAAACCAGCCACCCCGAGCCAGACAAGCAATGAAACGCATGCTTAATATGAAAAGAAAATTTAATGGGTTGAAATTTGACATGCAATATGGCCAAATTAATCCAGCCTGAATTCTGCTCAGTTTCCTATTAAGGAAGAAGTTCTAAAGACCTAGAGAGTCAGCCATCAACACAGAGGATGTGGAGGGACTCAACATGAGTTTGCATAAACATTTTACTCCATAGAGGTATTTTTACCACTTGCTTACTCAGACTCCCAGCTAGCCAGCTAATACTTGGAAAGCATTATATGGAAGATAAATACACTGAGATTATTTTACTGATAGGCTGATGTACCTATGCACACACACACTTATGTAACATCTAATATTAAATCAGCCATACTGTGTTACGTCATCCACCGTGCTATTTTAAACTGAGAGGATAAGACTGTGGCACAGGAGCCAATGTACGGGAGTTCCTTCTTTCCCATTCCTTCAGCCAAGAGGTAGTCTCCAGAAATTTTCTAGAAAGGGTTTATTGTGAATGCAAAAATATTCCTCTATTTTTCCCTCATTAAACAAGGCCACTACCAGCCAACTGGAAATTATAGTTTAACTTATAAAAAAACAATAATTGTATTCATTTTAATCAGAACAACTTCCTATGAAATGTACACTTTATAAGTTAATGGACATGCTGTGATGTCATGCATGCAGATGACCTCACTGCAGCAAGGGAAAATACAAAATTACTTCTAGCCAAAGCTGATTTAATAACAAAAAGCAAATCCTAAAGTGATAAGTAAAAGTCAGCTACAGCAGTTCCTCATATCCTTTCGTCTACTTACTTTTCAAGAATTGAGTAAATGAAGCAGCTAATAAGACTGCTATCATATATAGAACATATATGAGCAAAATATAATGGATCTGGAAAAGCTAGCATCAAAATTTTTCTTACATCACTAATTAGGAGACAGAAACTTAATGTACATTTCATATGCTCATCGAAAATGAACCTGACTTCATATTTTTTATACTGAATAGCCAAAAAATCTGTGTGCAGATATAAATAGACCAAGTACATTTGGATAATCCATCAGCAGAAGAAAAAATCATATGAATAAAAGTTATTTTGCTGCAATATTAATGTTCTAGTATTAATAAATTTATGAAATTTTTTATTCTGTTAACACCTCAGCAAGGACATAATCCAAACAGTTGTAACTGATGAACCACTTTTTCTTGTATTAAGGATAAAATAAAATGCTTTTGGCATTTCAGTAAAAATTGAAGACACTGTGCAAAAAACCTGAACAACTCTGTATACTTCACTAACAAAGGGTAGATCTGCAATACCTTTTTACAGTCTTTCCCTGACTCTAGTTGGTCCTTAAATGATTATTTGCTAGCTTTCTTTTTTAATTGTAAAAGAGGAATTGCAGATGACCCCATCCCCCATCCAAGTAACCTTCTGAAAATCAAATCTGACTGAAGTCCATTGACAGCTATTCTATTGCCAAAGAAGTAATTTTTAGCAAACTAAGTGACATTTGCAAAGACACACACTACTTTAATGAGAAATGATGGAATTCTATACAGTGGGGAAAAAACCTTGGGTTTTGTTGTTTTGTAGTTTGGCTTGTTTTGAAAATGTATTTCCTCTCCTTTAAGATAATGGGTAGTTAAAGTACTGAGCAGCAAAAGAATGGAATATGAAGAAAGATGAAGAAAAGCAGGTAATCTACTGTGTTAGTAATATTGGTAATTCAATTTTTTTAATGGGGGAAAAATGGAATGCTGCTTCAAATATTTCGGAGTAAATTATGATCACAGTAAGGAAATCAAAGCATAGGAAAAAAGTGTAAATTATATTCAAATTTATCCTCCAACACAAAAAGACAGAGAAAAAACACAACCTCTCCCCACCCCCAATATTCTACCTTAGGCAATTCCAAGTGCTATGATTTCTAGATAATTTTTTCTTTGGTTTTTACTATACTATTGCAATTTTATATTTATTGTGCCATCTGTCACAAGAAAGAACAGATATAGAACAGTGGCAAAATCATGTTAAAAAGACTGTCTTAGGATAACAAAGAGAAAAGTTAATGGACATGGAATTACAAATTATTAATGATTTTTCTTGTCATTTCTTGAAAAATGAAAGCTATGCACGCTGTCTCTTTCCCCAAACAGATTGCATTTTATTCCTCTGCAGTTTGTCCATCAGGCTTCACTCTGACAACATAATCCAAAACTAATCCAGAGCATTCAGTTTTCCTTGTTGGCTCTCATGCACACTGCTTAGACAAATCCTGCTACCTGTCAGCCCTCCTGTGTGTGCCAAACAGGCTGCCAGGTTAACCCCTGGGGAAGCCGAGAGACCTGCTGACTTAACCCCTGCTTCCCTTCAAATAATCCACTGTAAATACATAGGACGTTAACAGGCTAACTGTTCTAATCAGGGCTGGATCCCTTAAAATCTGTTTCATACACAACCCTTAAGAACTAGGGATCTAAGCATCACTGCTGGAAGAGGAAAGGATTGCTTCCAATAATACAAGCACTAAATAAGCAGATGGATAGAACACACTGAAAGGTTTTAATCCTCTAAAGGAGTTAGAGAAAATATAACATCACTTCAATTGCCCACCTCATTGCTTTAAATTTTTTGGTAATTGTCAGAACAAGATCAGAAATAATTTAGTATAATGAAAGCAAATCTAATTTATTTACAATTCAGCTTCATGATGGTAAACTTTATACCCAGTGCTTTTTTACTTTTCATAAATATCAGTTTCATAAAAACTAGCTGTTCTTTGTGGAAATCCACACTGAACATAATATAAGTCACTAGCTAAAAGAGATTTTCATAAATAGCATACTTTACAAATAATGACATTTAAATGACTTAACTTTCTAAAGACACAGAATTATTTCCCATCAGCACTTAAAAAATAATTTCTAATGCTTTAAGCCTGAAATAGAGAAAAATCTGAGTTACAAATCTTTCCAAGATACTCACTCAGTACTCAAAAAACCCAAATAAACCAACGCCTTCTCCTCATTGGAATTCAAGGCACATCACTCTATCTGCTGCTGCGGCATCAACAATCCACAGCAGAAAATAACTTGCGTAAGCACGGCATACCGAGGAACACTTAAAAGCCACACTAAGCTCAGCCACATGAGAAATGTAATAAAACATCGCACAGCTCATTTAATGTTTGGAAGGCATGATGTCCAGGCTAATATCTGAAGTGGGGGAAGGTAGACTAAGCCATGGGGAGGGCTCCTGAACTCTGCCACAAACAACTGGGAAGGTCCATTGTGCCTTCTGATAAGAACATTTATTTTACCTCAATTAAATTTCAGGCGTTCTCTTGAGAGGAAGAAGGGAAAATTGTTCTTCCCTCCTACGCACTTACACACATTCACATTTATGCTTTACATATACATGCAAAGCACACATCTCAGTCTCAGGAGTCCTGGAAAATGTTTAAATGGTTTTATTCATTCTCAGAAGTGTTATGCTTGTGGCAGCTAATAAATAGATCTATAAATGCTACAGATTCCAGAGATGCTTAAAATACTCTTGCCGCTTTTAAATGCACAGATACTTTTAAAATCCCACTTTTTCTAGATGTGTTACTCATTCGAATGCTTTTCCTACTTTTTATATACAGAAGCATTAATTCTTAATAAGCTTTAAAATTTGCCCTCATTGCAATTTTTAGATCCCCACCTAAGCAATACAGAAACAAATACTTGGCAAAAAAGTTAATTACTTCTGAAATAAAATGTTCTGAAAAATTAACTAAGGCAAATGGTTTTTCACTATGTTTTTTCCCTCCCAGCTCTTCTCAAAACAACAGTTATTTTGCTGACAGAAAAGTTCATTAAGGTCTCAGGCAGCAGTTTGTCTTTGGGGAGTTGATAACTTTTGTTAGGGAAAAGGTAGTAGTTTAAAACCTATATCTTATCTCTCCGTCACATAATTTTGTTCAAAATCAGAACTTTAAATTTTCTTCCCTATGAAAGCATTTTCCCATATAATTTATTCATTACTAGTCAAAATAAAGTTATAAAAGTGAGATTGTGAATGGATTTTAGAAAATCAGCCCATGTAGTTTTTGATGTTGTTTTGATAAAACCCTGACTCTGAAAGCACATAAAGAAACTCACATTAACTTTTCTAGGACTAAGATTTTTCTCATTGTCTAGAACACATAAATTCTTCTGGCAATCAATTGAAACACAACAGAGTTGGGCATATAACAGCATGGGCTTGTGCCTACTATTTTGTCTACACAAATTACAGGTAAAATACTGATGCAAAATAAATTCAACACAGTTCCATAACAAATTTCAGTGTTATATCCATAGGATCTCCTATAAGATATTGTTTCCTCCTAAAAATAATTTTAATTAAAAGACATTTTGCAAGTGTTCTTAGGTTCTGTTAAAACCCAAAGCATCAGAATTTTTAGAGAACAGCAGTCAGGTAGTTTGTTAGTCGGAATACAGTGCCACAAGACTTACAGAGCTGCCATTCAAGAATTTTATTCATGATTGCCAAATACCATTCAGTCATCAGAAACACTGAGCAAATGTGTTTAAAAAGGACCATACCTCAGCCACCTAGAAAATGCCTGCTTTTAAGCTGAAACACCTCTTTGCTTTTGTATGTACTGTTTTGAATTAGGTTCATAATAGCAAGCAATGTTTGAAAAAGGTCTGTTAGAAAGCTACTAAGTTTATGCTATGGAGAAGTTCATTAAGCACAACTTAAAGGTCTGCCATTGCACTCAGAAATGGAGTTTTAGTGTGTTTGATGATCCAAATATACACGGTTCAGTGGTCAACATTACAACTGTTTAAAATGCAGTGACTAATCTGTAACTTATCAATATATTACAAACCAACGTTGACAATGCCAGGTTCTTTGTTGATAATTTTTCCTTATATAACACCAGCTGGAAAATGTTTCCCTATTATTGATCATGCCACTTATCAGCTATACACAACATATTTCTTTGTACTTGGTGCAAAATCTAAACAATGTGGACTTGGTTCATTAACCTTTTGATATTGGGCAAAAGGGGGAGTAAGACAGGGAGAGGAGAAGCACTAAAAGTAATTTCATTGTTATTTGGATTTTCATTTTAGTTAAGACATCTGAAGGGGAAAAGGGCACAAACTTTATAGGATTGAAATAGCACTTAGAGCCTGGTCTGAAATGTACAGAAGAGGAAGACCTTCTGCTGATTTAATTTTCACTGGTTCAAGTACTGAGGAAAAGGCAAGTTTTGAAAGCTTAAAAATAAACAACACCCCTATCTTAGAGTGGTTTCCCTGAAGACAGATTGGAGGGAGTGCTCGACAAGGACCTGGCAACAAAATCTCTAGAAAGCAGACAGAATGTGTCTTGTAGTGTGAAAATCAAAAGAGAAATTCTGCACCCAATCTCAGTACAGGTATTAAGAAACTATGAAGTAATACTTTTAGAATACTTAAAGAGACCTACAAAAGACTCAGTCCTCAGTATATATTCAGATATAGTCCCCTGTACATTTTTAATATAATTTATAAAGTGCAGAGTCAGACTGAAATTTAGATTTAAGTGTACTTGTCAGATGAATCTGATAGGACTCTACATACAAATATGTATACATCAGCAAGTAAACTGATAAGGAAAAGAAGTTAATGTTGAAGAATCAAGCATAACACTAGCACTTTTCAGTTCAAGTTTTTTGTCTAGGAGGCAGCTCATAATGATCTGATCCCTTCCAATCTCTGCCATTCCTCATCTCCTGCTTAGCCACATCCCACTCCCAGTAACTTGAGCTCTTCATCCCAGTATGAACCAGTGCTCAGACATGTCTTTCTATACTGAAAATTCTCATGTTTTTGCAAGAGGAAAAAACCAGTGATTTGCTTTAAACATTTTTATGTGGGGAGAATCCATATCCAGAAAAAACACAGTTTCAATAAAAAGGGAAAGTAACACAATTGACTTGTAAAGTTCAATCTAAAGCTTGAAGTATTGTCAGTGCCATCTCCCTGGCTGCTCTGTCAGCCTAAGCTAAACACAAAGCCAGGACAATCACGGCCTATAACCAGGAATCACTCTAGAATTAAGGGCCATAATAGCAGTCATTTTGGCTTGTCAGAATTAAGTCTGATATTCAGGTCTCTGTATTCTAATTATCCAGTCCTTATTCTAGCAAACTCCCAGTGCTTTCGCCTCTGTCTCATCACAGATATGGCAGGCACAGCTAGAGGTTTCTCAGTTACTATGGCAAGGTAGATCAACTAGTTACTGTGGGGGAGACACAGAAACACTTTCCTTGTTCCCTTTTCTTTTATTCCTTCATACTTGCATAGGGCTTAAGAATCATCAGAGCCTGCTCCCTCTGGTGCATTGCAGTGTAATGCAGTACATGAGTACAAAAATGTGGGAAACTACTCCAAAACCAAATCATCTTCCAGACCACCAATAGCTAACCTCCCTGTTGCTTACCCCAAGGCCTTCTGCCTTCTCCACTGCAAACTTTTTGATTGCTTCCTCCTTCTTTTTTTACTATGCTACAAGGTATTATCACACTTCTTTTAAGGTCAGGCTTAATGACCGGTAAATAAATTTATTGCATCAAGCATTTTTTGTTTTCTTCCTTAATCTAGCTCTAGCTACTAATCCAACTTTTTCCATTAATATGTTTTACATAAATAATATATTCAGAGCAAGTTAGCATTCTAGAAAGAAGTTACTTACAATTTAAGGAAATGCTTATTATTTTACTTATATTTTATTTATTGTTTTATTTCCCCCAACACATATGCTAGCCAAACTTATTCTGGTCAAGTTTTGATTTAGTTTTCAAAGACTGCAGTGAAAAATTTACATCAAATGATACTTCATGAGAACCTCAAAGATGGCACTTAATAAGCAAATAAGGTCTATTATTGTCATTATTTAAATTAGTTTATATTTTATGTACACCCAAAACCTTTTTTGTTTTTCTCTATTGTGTTACTTTGAAATATGTTGTAGATCTATACATGTTCTTGGAAACATGCTCTCCGCATTTTTCAAGCTGCTTAATTCTGATTAGAAACCAATAACAAATACTTTCCTGGTGTCCTGTTTTTTTTCCTCTGGGACAGAGTTAATTTTATTCCTAATATCTGGTGGCAGTGCTGGTTTAGGGTGTGAGGTTAATGTTGATAGCATGCTGATATTTTAGTTGTTGCTCAGTATAGCTTACTCTAAGTCAAGGAATTTTCAGTTTCCCATACTCTGCCAGTGAGAAGGTGCACAGAAAGCTGGGAGGGAGCATGGCCAGGGCAGCTGACCTGAACTGACCAAAGGTATGTTCCACACCATATAACCTCATTCTCACTCTGTGGACTGGAGGGATGCTGGCCCAGAGGGGCTGATCACTGCCTGGGGACATGCTGGGCATCAGTCAGTGGGTGGTGAGCAACTGTACTGAACATCACTCGTGTTTCTTGGGCTACACCCCCCCCTCCCCCCACCCACCCCTCCCTTTTTATCAGAACGATAATAAATTATTGTACTTTTTTCCAATAATTAAACTCTTTGTATCTCAACCCATAAGTTTTACCCATTTTTTCCAATTCTCCTCTCTGTGCTATGGAGGAGGGGGAGTGAGGGAGTGAGTGAGTGAGTGAGTGAGTGAGTGAGTGAGTGGCTGCGTGGAGCTGAGTTGCTCGTTGGGGTTCTGCCATGACAATGGGTATTGAAATATACCACATATATTGAATTGCATTGCTTTGCAAATGTATCAAACATTTAAATCAAATAAAAAATTTAGTTTATTTCTACCCACAAAGGATGAACAGTCTATCTAGCATGTTGTTATGTAGTGTACTGAAAAATCATGGTAGCATGGGCTACTTCCCATGCTTAGTTCAAGCCCCCTTCTGAAAATATGGTCTTAGCTTTTCTTCCTGCTGTTTCCTACAGTTTCATCTAGATTTTAAAACAAAGGAAGAAGCAGGAAACAATATTAAATCTTAATGTTACATTCAAGACTTGTAACATGCCCAAGGAATTAAGCTGGTCTTTCTTTTGTCTACTTGCTCTTTCCTTCCATGCGCCCTTTTTTCTCTTCACCTTGAAAGGAAAATAGTAAAAATTAAAAAAAAAGAAAAAGGAAGAAAAAAGAAAAACAGATAATGCTAAAAGACAATAATGAACACCATTATTCCTGGAAGTCAAGGAAGCTGGATTACAGGAAAAGCAACAGTGGCTTTAAAGGACTAAAACTGGCCTCAATAGCTGCTGCAAGTGGTCTCTTATGCCTTTCAATTCTGAAATGTCCTTTCCACCCTTTCTGGCAATCTCACCATTGATGACACAAAGCTTCTCTTGTCACAACTTGTTCCTTCCAAAATTGGAAAGCAATTCCACTCTACAATGACATGTGGACAATGTTTGGCAACCCATCTTTCTGCTCAAAGCAATATATCCATTCTCATGCCCTTCACCCTCTTGCCTCAGTTTGCCCTGGCCATTCATGGAGGCTGCCTGGCAGCTGTAGAAACTGGAGTGTCAAATTCTGTAATGAAGTATTCCAGGACTGGAAAATTGGTGTTAATGTTGACCTACGGATTTGGCTAATTAAAGCAATATATATTAGATATTAATATCACTGGCAGTTCTTAGTCAGCTCTCTCAACACTAATTAGATGTTTAGGATTCCACCATATGCAATCAGTGGAAAACATTTGTAGCTCATCAGCAAAGCTTCATGAAAGAAATGAAAAAATACTATCAATATTTTCAGCTACAGTGTTTTCCTGTATTATTCAAATAGAAAAACTGTATGTTGCATGGTTCACAATAGGCTTACACAGCTTCCCTCATAAAAGCTAAAACTGCCCTTTTCTATTTCAAAAACCAATTAAAAAAATTAATATGAACTCAAATTCCCATTGCATTTTTCATTGAAATCCTCTGGGTACTTAATTCTGCAGGAGAGTTTCCATTTTATGATCTCCAGACTAAAGGTAATAGTCAGCTTAAAAATGCTTTAGACTAAAGGCAGTGTCACAAGCAAATATTTATCTCCATTCTGAAAAAGTTGCTTCATTTGTATTAGTCAAGTATTTTGGACTGGGTTTTTGGGTTTTTTGTGTTTTTCTTTTCTTTCTTTTTTTTTTTTTCAGAAAGAAAAGTAAATTGTTCAGAATAAAAATATTTTTATAGGGAGATTTCTGATGTAAGGGTGTAAGTGAAAATGAAGAGGAAAGGGAGCCATTGATTTTAATGTGCAAAATATCCTAGTCACACCAGTGAAAACTAATTACAAAGTGGTTTAAGAGTATAAGAAGTCATAGGATCTGTCATAACAAGTGGAAATAGAATAGACTAAATCACTGCATCTTGTTACATATATTATAACACTGTAACTTCAGCTGAGTTCTCAGACTTAGAGTGATAAGAGAAAACAGTGTGACTACTGTGACACACTCCTATAGGGTGTATATAAAACCCAATCCAGAAGGCCAAATTCAAATTTTACCAACTATGAAGCTGGGTTATTTATTTCATGGGCTGCTACAAAATCTGTTTGGCACTCATGCTCTGTGTAAATGCCAAGGTAGTTATCAAGCACTGTCTCCATTTTCACAGAAGCAATGTTTCCATATTCTTTTGGCAAGCATTGTGCAGGCAAAGTGTCACTGCAGCATGTCTGAACTAGATGTGTTGTACTGTGTTTGTGTATATCAGAAGTGAAACTTTATTTGTCTTTACATCAAGGGCCAAATGTTTTAAAGCTTTTAAATGAAAACTGAATACTGCCTGCCATGCACAACTCGAAGTGGTAACCACTTCACTTCTTGCTGTATGCTCTGACTAGTGTTCATGTGGATTACATTTTAATATTAGGCTGGAAGCTTAATTATAAAGGATTATTAGCAGATCATGGGAGTATTGCAGTGAGATAGGGTCATGCAGAGTAGAATATTAAGAGCTGCTGTCTAATTTTTGACCACTTTCTCCGTATCATTTTCGAATGATCATGCAAATAGAGCTGCTCACAAAACCGTTCAAGGCATTTTCTTCTTCTGCCTTCCTCTCAGAGGTCTATTGATGGATCTCCTGAAGCAATCTGATTGTTTTGCTGGTAGGATTTTTGGGACAGGGATCATGTGTTTCCTTCGAGCTTTTGCATCCTGCTAAACATACTCCTGAAGTCAGACAGATAATAAGATGCTTTGTATGTGGAAGTTCTGTGGCGGTAAAGGCACTTTGGAAGACAGGAGATAACATGTGTGAGGGACGTTGGAGTCAAGATAAAATATGTGTGCATAGAAAGTCAATCTGAAAATAGGTCATAATAAAATTGCAGTAGAGTGTAGGTCTAGCAAAGGCAGTTAAGCTTTATTCGATAGGAGTGATCAGAATGCAAGCAACACTATTTTTCTGCAGAGGGATGCAGCGTGGTTTTTAAATAGCACTTATGTTGGCTTTTGTCACATTAACTGTGGGAACTCTGGTGGAAATACATTTAGGTACTTGAAGACCATAAGTTCAGAGATAAGCTTGGCCGATACCGTGAACAGCTTGCCTGAGAGGTAAATTGCATGCAGAAACTAAACATGACAGCCAAAGATAAAACACTTATTATGATTAATACCAGAAGATGTAACAGGCTTTACTTACTGCAGCCCCAGGAAACCTCACTTTTACCAGATAATGTTTACAACTCCAATTGCACTCACAGGGCAACCACATGCTTTTTTAGTAGATGGTCTCTTATCTGTGAAACTTCTCACCCATGTGAATTTTAACTTCTGCATTATTCATGTGAATGCTTTAGGAGATTTACAAGTCTGTAAGATTTTGTACACCTACTGAAAACCTAAAACAGTCTGACAGCAAGACAAATTTTTAAGAATGCTGTAGATGAGGAATGGGACAGTGCTCTCGTGAGCGGTTTATATTGTGGAGATTGCTAAATGAATATTAGCTTATGTAGAAGGTGGCAAGTATAATTTACTTCCATATGTATATTTTTCCATAAGTATCTGCACAAATGACCACACTGCATTCATCTCCTATATGACAAATAAAAAGGAATATTTAATTTAAATGCAATAAAAAAAAGAGAATATCAGAATATTTTCAGCACTATTTCAGCATATCTTTTAGTTTTCTTTAGGTCATTCTAATTTAGATTTTTAGTTACATTTCTGAAATTTATTTTGCTTTTAAACAAGAACAAATCCTGGGGTGGAAAGATATTAATGCCACTTCTTTTAGCTCAGCAGAAAAACCAAATTATTCTTCTACCTTAAATTTTGTTCCATAACCTGATAATAATCAGTACCTATACAAGAGAACTATGAAGCCAATATAAACCAGTAAAACACCACGAGGGAGATTTCCTTCAAATATAGCTTTCAATGTTTCAGATGAAAAGAGAAATTTTATATTTGTTTTCCTTTTTATACAGAATGAGTAACAGACAATGTATAAAACATTGGAAAGGAATATGAACGTGACAGACAACCCATATGGAACATTAGTAGAGGAAAGTGCTTTCTATAATATTTGAAGTATTTTGAGTTACTTGGCCTATTCTAAAGTTCGAATCCATAGTGGCTGTTAGAAAAAACAATTTATTTCCTGACTGCTGTACATCGGACCACAATGGCATTCTGATAATGATAAAATTATTTAGATAAAGTTCTGAGAGGACTATTGAACTTTTTAATAGTGGTTTTACAAAATTATTTAGATACCCAATCATAGGATACCTATACATAAGCCAAGGAGAAGATCTCACCTTTTCACACATACACACACACACACACACACACACAAAACAGAGGATGTATAGTTGAAGGAGGAAGCAGCAGGGACCACATGCCCTCCTAAAAATGCTCCCAGAGCCAGGAATCTGCTCTCACTCAGCCAGGAAGACAGACTGACAGTGGTGATGAGACATCAGCAACTCAAGGAAAGCAACCACAGCCCTTTCTGTGTGGCAAATGGAAGCAGAAAGCAGATTGATAAGAGCGGAGCTGTCACCCTGGGACTGCTCTCGATCAACACAAGCAGTGCTTGAAAAACCATGGGCAGCTGGATGACTGGAGGCTGGAGACATCACCCCTCCACGCCTTCATCCCTCCAGCCCCCTGTGACCCCACACTGTCTGCAGGGCATCCTGCAAGTGGAGCTTGCCTGTGACCTGGGTCAGACAGGGCTGATGTCCCCGTGTCACTCCCAGGCCCTTGAGAGTGAGGAAGGGAGCTGTTTTAGCAGGTTTGAGTATAGCAAAGCTGCATGTGAACTGATGTCTTTCCTACCAGTCTCCAATGGCCTGTGTGACACACTGAAGAGTCTAATAACAGTTGATTTTTTTTGCTTCTCTGCCTAAAAGAGGCAATAAAAAGGAAATTAATCTTAGCTTGACTTAGAAGAACTTTTTAATTTATTGAGGAAAAAGCAGTGAAATTTATTTGATTCCACAATGACAGGAGAACTATTTCTCCTTGTTTTCTTCTGTTTGGGACTGCCAAGGTTAAGCTCTTTTTCAGAAAGCTAAAGCACCCTAAACAGTGCTATAATTCTGAAATCACAAGCATAGTCACACATCTCCTTACTAGTCTTTCCCCAAATGAATAGTTCAGAGCTTCCCAACAAATGCAACCTGTTGCAACCACCTATTGTGGTTTTCATTCCACAGACTCCTGTGTGATCCCAAAATGTTCTCTCTCTTATTTTTTCTGATCAGTGAAGTCCTGCATGAAACAAAATTTGACTCCGTTCCTGTTCTCTTATGACACTGTGCACGTATGAGCAATGGAGAAAAAAACCTCACAATATAAACTCCAACACTGTAACAGAACCAACAAGACACTATCTCCAGAGAATATATTACTTGTAGAATAGGATTTTATTTATCAGCTTAGAGGATTGATTAAATTTCAAAATCAAACTATTCCATATGGGTTAAATAATTTTGAATTTGTATCAGCCATATCATTGCTGATGCCATATGCATATACAGTCCTCAAATTTTTATTTGCACAAAAAAGCAGCAATAAATAATAAAATACAAAACAATGAGTCAAGAATTCCACACTTCTTGTTTCCTTGATGCCTTTCCAAATTTTTTATTTTTAGTATTTTTTAACCTGTTCTAGTAATTTGTGAATATAGCTAATAAACAACCCTGTGCTCCATATGTTTATCCACTAACTTCAATAACATTTTCAGTGGGGAGGGCTCCTTAGTATGATGCTAAACTTCTGGTCAAACTGGGCCATAAAATCCACTAGTAAAAGAGGCAGCAGCATGACAGCCAAAGCATTAACCTGGTATTCAAGAGCTCAACCTCAAACACCAGCTCTGTACATCTATAGCCTAGTGAACCTGAGCATCATTCCTTGCTTTCTCTTGAACGTTGTGCCATGCAATGGGAAAAATTTCTCAGAATTCAGTCAGAATGTGTCAGGTTCTTCATGAGATGAAATGATATAAAGTTTTACAAAACATTTCTCCCCAAACAGAAACAACATAGTATATAACTTCCTGGCAATAACTAAACTCAAAGATTTTTTTTCCTTAATTAAATTAAGCATTAAATCAATGCAGCAGATTTTTTTTTCCTGTTTGTATTTTTTATTAATTAAATCGGCACCATCTGCTTCTGTTTATCTGTTTCACAATCCTTTCATCTAGCATTGTATGTTTATATTTTAAATGCATATTAGCTTTTATGATGGATTTTGTAACTGCAGAATGGTGGCTGCAAAGGCAGTTGGCCTGAAAGGACAGCTGAAAGCTACAAAATAGCAGCACAGAAAGCACTGAAGCACAGAAAAATAAGGGAAAAAAATAATCTTACAGAATTGTAATCGAAATAAAACTTCCTTAACAAGAAGTCATTTAACCACAGCAGCATAACACAGAGAGACCTCTTCTACATGAGCAAGGATGTGGGATTAGTTTCTATATACCCACATTAATAATTCAGAATACAAACAGAAGAATTTCAGATCTGTCAATCTAACACATAAAGCACTCTTTTTATTAAAATAGTCAGCTTCCCCCCCAAATGGCTATTAAATGGTTCTGTATCCTATAGTAGAATGCAAGTTACAAAAAAAGCATGTGTGTGTATAATATTTACTCATGGACTTGAGCTCTCATCATCTGATATCAATTTAGTCTTTATTTCTATGATTTTTCTCTCTTAGAACAAAAACCTCTACAAATTTCCTGAAATTGCACATTGTATCTCTAAGTACATAGATCATTATACAGAGTCCTTAAGATGAGACTAATTTATCACATTGCATTTCAGGTGGTACCATTCTCCCAAACTGAAGCTGAGTGCTGTTTACTGCAATTAATGGAGACAGCCTCATAATGTTCTTTCAGCATGAAAAATATAAGTGTAATAACCTTTAATGTTGAATGGCTGAACAATAAAACTTTCTGTGCTGATTTATGTCATGGGCAGTCATAACCCACACAGTTTTGAACTACAATAAGTGGTAGAATTAATCTATCAGAAGTTTTCGGTTGCAAACACATTTCTTAAGAATTTTTGGGTTGTTCTGGTAACATATTTTTAATGAAGTTATACATAGAAATGAGAGACTTGTGGTAGGAATTTAAATAATTGTGATTTGATGCAACACAATAAAGAAAGTAAGAAAGTCTTTTTATCTTGTTATATAGAGGATACAAGTGATTTCTGTACATATCAGTTATTGATTTAAAGATAAGAGATAAAGAAAAAGCCAAGAGGAATAGGGGAATAATTTCTCAACCAGTACTGATTGACAGATGGCACACAAAACCCCACACCTTTTCCTATTTTTATACAACTCAGTGAAATTTGCCTTTTATAAAATTTCATTTGGAGGAGGCTTAGCCGTCTTAGGCTGTTTTGTTTTTTCATATCTGGAAAGGTAAGAGCGGTAAGCACATGTAACAATATAGTAACATGAACTATCAGGGTGACCCTTTCTCCAGCAGTTCTCTCCAGGCCAGTTCCAACTGCAAATACCAAGCTACAGGTGACATTTAGTAACAGAAAGACTCACACAGAATGAGCTTCTAGAGAGGCATCATCTGTTTTTCTGTAAAACTGTTTTGGAGGAAAATTCCACTGCACAAAGGCCATCCAGTGGGCAATGATCTTACTGAGCAGTTCTCACATCACTGCACATTAGCAGTAGAAAAATGACCTTGGTATGTAACAAAGCCAAGTCTCCACACGGATTTGGAGAAAGAGGAAGGTTTAAGGACTGTACTCTGGCTCCTTATCAAGTTTAAATCTTTACCAGACAAGCTTCCAGTGGAAATCTGAATCCACAGGTTCTGAAGGATCACCATTTCTCCTAAATTACCCTCAGACAGCTTGAGACAGGTCTAATTTCACTAAACAAGTGCAAGCCATCCTTTTGGCGTGCTGCTTCCATGTGTCCTGAGCTGTGATGTACATACCACAGCCATTCTCGCACCCCTCTCGAAAGCGTCCCACAGGTGCAGCTACAGCCCTGCTGTTCAGCAAGTCAGCCAACAGAATTCCTTCCTCCCCTTGACACATGGCAGGTTTGAATGCATACCTTTCATTAGCTCCATTCAGCAGTCCATTCTGAACTGTCTTATTCTGAGTATAAAGAGATGCCAAACCTTCATACTTCCAACTCTCTGTCACTGGCCTACAAATAATCTTAAGCTCAGTTTATGTCTTCCTGAGTAAATATATACGCAGGTTTTGCTTCTGACTACCAGATGTATTCTTTCTTAAATGTGGAATCATTCTAATTTAGGATCTAGTCCCATAAAAACCTGCCACCCTGCCTTTTAGGCCTTGCAAAACTTTTTTATTTATTTTCATCGTAAGAACCATAAGCCTGTCAGAAGCTTTTTGAAAGAATGCTCTGTCTCGGTAGCCAGAAGTTACTTATCAAACCTGAAAAGGACAGTCCTGAAACTGTATTTTATTTTAACCTACTTGCTAAATCTGACAAAATATATTAAGATTTCTTATTTTGTAAGTTAAGAATCAGTTCCTTCTTCATTGTACTTCAGAAGTTCCACTGATTCTGGTAGAAGATCTGTGGAAGAAAATTCATGGGACAGTAATTTTAGATTGCATAATACACTATTCTTCTGCTAAAATCTATTATTCATTGACTTTGAATGCTTACTAAATCTCCATTTTGATCACAGGCAGGAATAAAGTGATACAAAACATAGAGCTCAAAACTCTCCAGATTTAGGCCAGAAAAAACTGCATCTATCTTTGAACCAGATATTTTGTGACTTGAGCAGGAATTATTAATAAAAAAGAAAAAAAGTATTAATTAATTGGTTCTCAGCTATGCATGGATGAATATCTTTATTCAGTATTTCACCTTCCGCTTAAGTGCACAAACCAGAAAAATAAATATGAAAATACTAATAATGATATTGTTTTGATTTACAGATGTCCAGGCCTTGGCTGATGACAGAGAAACTCCTGGAAACCTAGACACAATGTGGTTCTACTTCCCCTCCTAGAAATGAAACCTCCTAATGTGGTTTTGAGCTAAGCTGAAGTGTTCAGCATGGGGAGAATCAGAACTTCACTGAATTCACTGAGAAATTAGGAAGCCAAAAGATTCTTATTGTCCACAATATTCAAGCATAAATTAGACCTTACACATATACTTGGGCGAAGACCTGAGTGTGCTGTTTGACTAGAAGCTCGACCTGCCCCAGCAATGTGCACCCTTGGCCCAGAAAGCCAAATGTGTCCTAGGCTGCATCCAGAGAAGTGTGGACAGCAGTGGGGGGCTTCACCTCTACTCAGCTCTCATGAGACCCCACCCACAATGCTGTATCCAGCTGATCTTTAGGAACCCTTCCAACCCAATCCATTCTATAATCCTGTGATACAGCCCCAAATTAGTATATGAGCACACAGACATGCAAATTATTGAACATGGTAGGTGAACACTGGGTTCACTGCAGGTCAGCTTTCTGTACAAACACAGGACCCAGCACCTCCAGGACTCTGGAGAGCAATCCTGCTTGGCAACCTACAGGTTTAAGAACTGGAATTCAGAACTCCCCCACAAGCACACAGGGGATGCACAGTAGCTGCAACATGTCTGACATGGCACTTATGTGCTGAGAATCGATCGTGGAGGACTGCAGGACTGCACTGTAGGTCACTGCGGCCTCCTGTCTCAAAGGAGAACTGCAAGTAAGTATTTCTAAATTATTTCTAGGATTATTAAAGCATGCTCTCCATACCAGATGTGAGCTTTAACATGGCAGCTGAACTCTGCAAGTCTACTGGAGTGCATTAGAAGAGTGGGAAGCTCCATGACCACAGGAGGAATGTGGGGCTTGCCCATTCCTGCTCAATTTCAAACAGCACTTCTGTGAGTGTTTAGGAGACAGAGACATTTAGCTGTACATTTCTCTCTCCTCCCTTTACCCTCCCCCTCGTCTTTATTATAGTAAAGTGTTTCATGCGTTCCCCACAGTATTTCCTTTAACAAAATTCTTCCTTCTAACTCAGAGCCACGCACAACCTGGCACTTGGGGAAAATTTTCTGCTACTTTACCATATGCATCATGTCTAAAAATAAATCTATGAGCTTTTTCGCTACAAAGATAAAAAGGTCATCTTTCCTCTGCACAAGCTTTTGTTCATATTTGAAAATGAACTGCTGTGAAACATGACTTTTTAAAGTCTGTTGTGAAATGTCCATAAATGTAAAAGATCAACTGATTCAGACCTGCCAATTTATTTTATCTTACTGACAACCAGTTTTCTTTAATGCAATTGGGATCTGATCCTAATAAGTGATATTACTTTTAATGAGGTGATGCACAACCTCTCTTTCTCTTTCATTTTTATGTGTTTATATTACAACTGATTTCTTTAGGTGAATGAATTTATTTCTGGGTGTAGGCTTTTTTACTTCACAATTTACATATCAATTGAAATACTTCATACTGCAGCAGTAAGAGTATCTGTGTAGACTTCTCATTTTTGCTGATTTTACTCTGAGAGTCTGGCTAGCTTCACAAAGTATCCAGATAAGGCAAATTGCTCATGTCATGTGAACTACCTTACAGAAACAAGTTCTGCCAATGGCTCTAGTGTATCTGTGCCAGTAAACAGCATAATACTTAGAATTTATTATTTAAATTGGAATACACTTTTAAAAAATTCCAGTCAATAAAGAATACAAATAAATTATCACGTTTCAGTTTGGGCTGAAAAAAATTGGTGAATTCTATTTGTGCTGGAGTTAGCTGATGCATCACATTCTGAGAAGTATCCTGACATTTTCTGAATGAACTGATGAAATTAGCATGTAAACAAAAACCAAGATATTTTCCTGTATGTTAAAAAAGCATTGCATCATGGGATACTTTAAAAATGATTTAGGAAGGTTGCTGCTTTTAATTCCTTTCAGAACCAAGCATTTCTAAATAAAAGCTACATGGACTCTTGAATGAATTATGTCCTTTGTCAAACATTTCACTGCCAGGTCACAGCCCCCCATGAATCAAACAGGTTTGGTGAAATCTGTAAATGAGTATTTCACTCTCATCTGAGAGGCAGAGTGCTATGAGATGGAGGGAGGTTTATTATTAAAATATGGCTTTTAGGCGACAAGACACAACCAGTCTAAATGACCTGGGCTTTGAAGGTGGAAACTGTGAGTGACAACAGTAATGACAAGGAGTATCATGAAAAGACTAAAAACCAGTTGAATTAAATCCTACCAGGAGTCTGATTCTATACTGCTTCACATCATCTCCTAGCCACAGACATCCTTACAAAGCCAGTATGAAATTTAGACAGGTTTTTACCCTGATTTTACACTAATCTCTCACACTGAAGGACAGACAAGCAGCTCAGATTTATATTTACATTTGTTTTGACTTTCTTCATATTTGAATGAAACATATACTATAATCTAGATACATGTTTTTCATATATAAGAATACTATACATAGATACAAAAGATCTAAATGTATATGTTTTAAATATGTATTTAGCTACACACACATATATTTCCCCTCTTTATTGCTGAAAACTGAAACTCTAAGAAATCTTTTTCATTCAAATAAATGAAGAGCAACTTGAGTAACTAGCTTTAGTCTGTATCTACTGGATAATTTCTGATGTTTGCTTTCAGTTTTAAGCCATGCTTGCATATTATTACCAGTGACAGTAAAGCACACATTTGTAGGTAATGCTCTAATCTCACAGACAACTCCAGTAATCTTGCCTGTGAAGGGCTTCTGAATGAAATTGTTTTACTGACGATAGGTATGTGAAATATAATAGTTGTATATAGATGGCAAAAATCATAGAACCATAACTTAGGTAAAGTAAAAGGAAAAAGGTAAGCAGTCAATGGTATGCAAATCTTTGCTAGATCCTCCCTCTAATTCGCAGGCAAAACAATTTGTTGCTGCAAAGAGACTATTCTCTAAGCCTGTGTTTCCATGGGGAACTCCCTCTGCAGGAATTCAGTGTGACTTTCCCATGTTGTCAGCAACACATACACTTCTCCTGTGTAGGCAGCTCTCTACAGCACTTTTGTACTCTTTTTTGAAAGTGGGATAATCCCTCCAGCCTGGAGCTAACTTCATTATTATGTGTGCATGTGGGGAAGCTAACCTACCATAGCCAATACTTCATACATACACAGCTTACCTAACTATGTAGTAACATCCCTATGTGTAGAAAAACTATGTGTAACATTGTGGAATAAGACATAGGAAAGATTTTCTATTCTAATTTAATTCCTGTTTTTCTGTATTAACCTATAGGCTTCAAGCCCATTAGTTTAACGTGTTTTACTCACACAATCTCCTTGCTTTTTGTTAGCTGGATAAATTACAAGACTCCAACCCAGGAAGAAAATTTGATGTAACTGTAAGAGGCTTCTTTTGCAAGTATCTGAGTTCACATTAATAGATGTATGGTCTAACATTAATATATCCAGATGCATAACGTATTGTCATGATCTAGTCGTTTATATCATAATCTAACTAGTGATCTAGTCCATTACATTATGAAAACCTCTCACATTCAAGTCAGTCAAATATTAAACAGAGAATACCTGTGAATACAAGGGCAGATTCATTCTGTCCTTTACTCTAGGACCAAGTTACCTATGTGAAAATACATGACTACTGATCCTTTGCAGTACCCATAAACCTCTGTAATCATTAATCTGAAGAAACATGAATGATCAGAATGTAGGCACAATGCAGTACAGTTAACTAATGCAGCAAAAAAACCCAGCAGAAACAATATATAGGCCTCTGGGAATTACTCCTATACCCTCATCCAAGACGTAGGATTAATTCTGTTGATAGTTTGTCAGTGAGTGATTCACTGTTTCATTGGAAGCACCAATAGAAAACAAAGCATAATGGAAACACTTAGCAGGTTTTGACACCCTGCTTTCATATCGCAGAACTGGACAGGCTGAAAAGCAATTCTGGAGGCCTGTAGTCTGATCCCCCAGCCCAAAGTAGACTGAGCCAGGACAGATGGCTCAGGACCTACCTCCCCCAAATCAAATCTTGGTTGTTTTTTTTTTTTTTCCCATTCTTTTCTTACCCATCCTCTCAGCATTTTGAGTTCTTTGTATTTCCCTTCTCTTGTTATGAAATACTCAGCTATATTCTGTTGCTGAGCAAAAATCACCTTTGAACCACAAAAGCTTACTAGAAAGTCCTGGTAATTAAGGTTCTTATGTTCTCACATTCAAAAGGTCAAGCATTACATAAATAAAAAGATGCTATGAAACTTACAATATAACCACAAGAAGTGGCCTTGCCAGTGGAAATCAATGAAAATTTGCATATATTCAGTGGTCTACTTTATGTGGCTAAAGGCAGTCTTTCCAGTTCTAGGCTTCATGTTACACCTTATTGAACCGAAGAGACTGAGAAAAACTATTGCCTTTCACTATGTAATTTCATACTGAATTTCAGAAAAAAGCTGCAGCTACAAAATGGGTGGCATGAATTAAAAAAAAGATTCAGTGGATGCTGGTTTGGGGATAACTCTTCTTGTTCTGCAAAGCTCTACCAACAGCTCCCACTTACAATAGCACATTTAATTTCCCTATGTTTGATAACTGGATAATCTTTGTTGGGCCAGCAAATTTTGTTTGAAAACCTGAGAATTTTCTCAGAAAGAAGCATCAGAGAGAAGCTCCCTCAGAGAACTTCAAGGGAAAAAAAAAGACCAAATGAGATTCAAGATTTAACAGGACTTAGAGGAAGATCTTTGACCATGGGCCAGTGTAATGATCTTAATCCAAACTAGAATAGTAATTGAAATGACAGCATGAATACCATGCTCTAACATACAATATTCTTGTAGTAAACCAAGGTAATTAAAAATGAGGATAGTACTATTAAGTACTTGGCCAATAGTGAAAAGTTCCAGCATAATTTAACTAAAAAAATTTAATTTGTTTTATATAAAAATAAATCTTATGAGAACTTTAAGAAGCCCAAATCCAATTTTTAATTTGTACAAGAATCTTTCCTTCATCCCTAAAGGGACTTCTTCTCTCCCAATACCAGGAAGACTAGACAAACACACAGACAGACAAGAGAGAGGCAAAGACCCAGTCCATGAAACTGTACTGTGAGAAGAGCCCTGCTGACATCAGAGGGCTGCAACATGCATAACATCAGTAAGTTCCTGCCAGCACATGGGTGGATACCAGACATCAGGATGCCATCCCACTGCCAAGGCTGGGCTAAGAGGGGCTCCTTCCAGCACAGCTCATCTTGCACCTCTGTTTGTCATGAATTGAAGCTGAATAGATGATGTGCTAACCCAACATCTGGCCATGGGAAGTCTTTCCCCTACTTGCCTCCAAAGGAACCAGGGCATGTTGCAGGTGCAGAGTTGGCTGCAGGAAGAGCTTTCTAAGATGGGAGGAAGATGGACCATCTTTCACCCCAAACCCTGACTCTGCAAGGCTTCAATAACTGCTTTAACTTGTGCAGAAGGTCAGATAACTTAATGAATTGGAAAAATACAAGCCACCATTAATGAGTCCTCACATCTGCGTGGAAGGAATTCAGCCTCAACTGAATATATGTGGGGGCAGAAAGGCAAAAGAGATCTTGCCAATGAGAATAAACACTATGAAAATGGAGTCACTGCCTTTGTTTTTCTTCCTTCCCTGATTAATGTAATAAATAATCATATTAATACCTATAGTCCAAAATACAAAACAGTGCAACATTTTTCAAAAAAGCTAAATGAAACTATTAGGCGTTTCTTATTTATTGATAAGGAATAAGCTTGATAGTTGCTGATATAAAGCAGCAGGCCAGGACTGACATTAACCAGCACAGACTGTGATGTCAATGTTATAAATCATACATGGGAGTCTCGTGTTATTCAACATCCTACAAACTGGAGCACCAGCCATTTTTTTTTAAGCAATAAAGTTAAAGGGTAAGTAGGTTACTTATTGTGTTACAGCACTCAGGCATCAGCTAGTAAGCACTTAAAAATGTACAGATGGATATTGGGGTGTCTGAATCAATTTGTAACTTCTGAACTGAAATTATAGAACCAAGCCTAAAAAGCCATGTAGGCTGACAGAGATTTTGAAAAGTAAAATGGAAAAGGTACCATTATATAATTTTATCTGTGAAGAAGAAATGCCATTAAAAGTCATACTTGGATTCCAAAGATATAACTGCACCATGAAGCTCATATAATATTTTTTTAGAGGAACTATAGGTAACCAACAACTAAAAACAGCTATAGGATACTCAAAACTACAGTCTACTTCACCACATTCAAAGTTCTTTTAGTTTACTGCTTTTAGTGATAGGAGAAACCCAGAGTAACAAAAAATCCTCCAAACCAAACAAAACAAACCACCTTTTCCTCTCAAGCAGTGCTTTATAACATTTTTTAAATGGAGGAAATTGATGAATGTCATTTTAAGTTCCAAGGCGGCTCAGGGGCAGGAATAAGCAAAAGAAGCAGGTAAGTTAGAAAGTTCCCTGTCATTGGAGAGGAGACATGAGCCAGAACAAATCAACTCTGATCTCTTTTCTCTTCAATATCTTTGTTACTGTGCTAGGGTAAGCAGAAGGAGGAATGTGGCTACTGAGGGATTGGGCAAATATGCTCCAGTCTGGTGACATAAGCAAGAGTTAAAAACTGCTGCAACTCCATTGCAGCCATTCCTTGTTTCAGTTTCATGCAAAATTTAACGTTGGTATTCAATCTGAAATTGGCATACAACAAATGCTCAGCCTCTCCCCAGACTGACTTAACTGTGTGCATGGAATCCAGGATTCCAGGGCCTTCATCATACCCAGGCACTTGCATGTGCAATAGCAGCAAATGAAAATTATGCATCTGTGCTGTGTCAGGGCATGTCCTTCACAAGAGGTCAAAAGGAGATCTAGCAGAAAGGGGGTGGCCTGCAGAGGAGTTGCATGCTACAAGGATGTCATCTGAGTTTGTCTTTAAAAAGCCAACAAAGCAACCTTCCTGTAGACAACCCTCACAGCACTGGCCCACAGTAACTGCTAACTGCATATTGTATTCATGGACTATAACCACGTAATAAAATGGAACTTTTCCCCTGAAAGCAGAAATCTTGCCAAGTGGTCCAGAAGCTTCTCACAGTGGCTTTTCTTGCTTAAGCTGCTTTTACTTTTTTTTTTTCTGAAGGTCTTGTGTGACCTTGTGCAATCCTATCCCTTCACATGCTGACAGAATGATGATGGATCTATTCTTATCCATATGATACATCTAATGACTGATTGAGCTAATACTGCTTTTCAAGCCATACAGATCCATTCTTCTAGGGCTATTGTGTTGTAAACCCATTGTTACAGGTTTCATCTTGCAAATAGTTGCTTTTCTTTTGCATTCAATGGTCGAATTACATTGTTAATAATTTATAAATGAAGAATATCTAAAACAATAGCCTCTAAAAAAACCCAACTACTGACACCTTGAATGATGATGGGGAGATACCGAGGTTTCCATTTTGGAACATACCAAATGCAACACTGATTTTGTGTCAGGAAAACAGGTATGACTAGTCTCTTGGGAAATGTTCATAGGAACAGGTCCTCATTTTACCATGTTGTGTTCTTTTGGGACACACTGAACTTCCTGGAAAAGAGCTTGCAGATCTACTTCTCTGATTAAGAACAATCCTACAAAGGCTGGCTGCATAGCCTGCAATGCTCACATGCTTGTTAGAGTTTCAGTGGAATTACTTCCCTTCTCAGAACTTCATGTTGCTGTTATTTCTATTGTTTCAGGGTATAACTAGAAATTTTCAGCATCTCCTCAAAATATTTTTTAGCCAAAGGCCTTTCTTTAGTGAGTCCTTATTACAGACAGTTGTTTTCATACCTATGTTACTTTGTGAAATTCAATCCACCATAAGTCCTTTACACTACATCCAGCTATAAAATCTCTTATTTTTCAGTTACACTAACTGATAAATGAGAGAGATTTACTTCAGCAGTTGCTCGCTCCCTTTAGACATAGCAGCATTACGTTGTTTTGCTCTGCTAGCACCTCTGTACTGGGTTTTCTCAAAACAAAGCTTTGTACCTGCTTGTAACTTCCAGCCAAGGACTGTGAGCAGGAATTGGGTGCTCAGTTCCCTTTACAATCCTCAGTGCTACAGGGGTGTGTGCACGCACACACACACACACACACACACTCTTATACTCTTTTATCCTTTCCTTATCTCTCTCTCAGCTTTGGCTCATAATCCCCACTTCAGGCCACTTCCCCAAGTCTCTCAGGAAAACATGCTATTGCAAGTCTGACTTCATTCCTGCCTTTTTCCTCTGTAGCAAAAAGCCTCTCCTTGACAATCCTTTTCATCATACCAGTACAGAGCCCAGTGTTCCTGTTTTCCACTTGGAAAACTGATGCAAACTTCCTATATTTTCATTTGATGTAGTAACAGTAATTTTTGCTGTAAGACTCTTCAGCTTTATTATTTTAGTATATTGAGTATTTGAGAAAACTTCTCATGAGTCCTCAGCTGTTCTGCTCCCTCAACGACACTTTACACCTACCACAGTTTAAACTGACAGGTTCAAACAGACAATGCATTGCAAATTATTGCAGCAAAAACAAAATCCCACCAACCCCATTAATTATAACATACCAGCTCAGAAAACAAAGAAAGGGGTTAGGTTTAGACACATGTTTTAGTCCCACTTAGCCCAAAATAATTTTGTCCTAAGTCCTAGTACCACTACTCCTTCACAGTGTAACTTATTGGATTCACAAGAGATCTAGTCTGTAGATGCGTGTCATACTACAGGAAAGTGGAGGTAGAATTATAAACTTTTCTGAGGCAACTGCAGCCATCTGCTGCTGTCACTATGATCATATAGGCTATTTGGTTATGCACAGGTCATTTCCTGGGCAGTCATAGCTCATCGACTCTGCCTGTGAAAATACCCTTTTTGTTTGCAGCCTTTTCAGCCCCAAATCAGATTAGAGCAGAAGCATTCTGCAGAGTACAGACAAAACCTTTTCTCATCAAACACTGCTTTTCAATGTCAAAGTCCACAATGGAATGATATTAGGTTGCACCTCTACCTCTATCTGATGGTCTGGGTTGCCAGGAGTACTTGTGTCTGCCAGCCAGTGTTCTGCAGAAATTTTTGAACCTGAGGTCCGTGCGCTGTGTCTATCAGTCATGCAGTTATCTCCTGTTATCCTTCCAACAACTATCAAAATCCAGTGACTTGTTTCACATGGCACAGCATCCTTACACAGTCAAGTCCTGTAAATTCAAACCTGTATCAATTTGAAACCAGATGAATATCATAGCTGGCAATCTTGAATAGCCCAGAGAAAGCCTGGTTAAAGCACAGTGCAATGTAAGTAAGGAGCAAAACCATCTGTTTGAAGGGTGTAATTAAACACATGCCACATGCATAACGAAAAAACACGTGCATAGGCTCACTTAAAAATGAAGATATATAGATATATATATATTAATATATCTACATGAATCTCAATATATACCTCATTGATGGCTAACTCTCAGATTCAAAAGGCACCTATACTCCTCATGAAATTCAGGCTTTATGTTCAGAGAGAAATCCTCATTCTTCATCCAAAACATTTTTATCCCATTATGGGTGTAAGGCAATATAACTGTACGTCCTAACCAAGAGATGAAGTGAAGCAAAGCTGTGCTATTGGCTATGATCCATGTTTCCCATAAGAGGAGGAGTGTTTTGATATGTATAAAAACAGGCTTCTCAAGACTCTAAGATAAGACTTTTCTACATTTATTTGGGTGCAAATGTATAAACAAGTGTTCACAGAATTTATACTAGATAAGCTGAAAGTGCAATATTGTTCATTGATAAGAGATGTAATTTTACATACATTTTGCGTTACTTTGCTTTAAAGAAACTTTATAGAAAATATAGAATAGACTCTGTCTGAACAGAATCAATTACTCTGAAGAGCTTCTACAGGATAGTGAACTAAATTGTTTTTGTGGTACGGTAGCTTAGCAATAGGATTGCAAACTCCAGGGCACAGCAAGATTCACTAAGATATATGATAAATTTAATTGTTCACAAGAAAAAGGAAATCAGGTAAGTAAAACCAGTTTTGCCTTGAGTGTACCAACCAATCCAGTGTGCATCATATGAGGTTATGCTTATTGAAAATGTTCTCAAAAGTAGGAGAGTACAGAGGATAAATTTAGGAACACAGCAGACTTTTAAGTTGCTGCTGAGGGTTTACATTATTATTCAAAAGAAATACTTCCAGCTATTATGTTTCATGAGAAAAACGTCTTTCTTAAAGTCTCATAGAACAATAACACATATGTCAATGAGTGCTAAACTAGAGTGAAAACATAATGACTTTAAAAGTTGAGCTCTTAAGCATTTACTCATAACTAAAGCTTGTAATGAAAGAATATCACATTATGCAAATTGACCCTGAGGGGAGCAGAGGCACAACAATGCTCCTTAACATTGTATGGTTTAAGACTTCTGGCCTTTAATAACATGGGAGAGGTTCAGGTATAGATATCATTTTTATGAATCAGTATTTACTCTTCTAAGCTGCCTAAGACACCAGACTAAAGCATTTGACATAGGAAGATGTGGCATCAGTACTCTTAATTTCAATTAAAATCTTTTGTTGTTGTCAAACCATACATTTGTGCAGACTTCAGCATGCAGAATGAAGTCTAAGAGCAGTATTCCATCCTACTGATGAGTTATAAGAACAGCAGTGATGGTTCAAGGTTTCCCAGTATTCAAGTCTATTTTCATGCTGTTCATTCACAATATGTGTGCTAAGCACAGAACCAGCTGTATCACAGTCTCTACAAATGAAACAGGGGCAACACTTCCTACCCTGAAGTCTTGTAGAGCAGATATAGAAGAAAGGAAAAAAAGAAGGTGAGTGATCAGGAGCAGAAGTGACTATTGACCTCCTCCAGGTTAACCATGTAGGTGTGTGACAGAGAAAGAAATCGAGCTGCCACCAAGGCTTCAAAGGAACAGTTGTGTGGCCACGTTTCTCTTTTGAAGTGATCATCTGTGTCATATCCCTCACACCAAGCAGCACTGCTTTTCCCTGTAACCTATTCAGCACATTGGCAGCACAACAGCCAACAGACCTTCCCAAAATAAACACAGCTCTGTCAGCAGCTGTTTTGGCAGCATTCACACTGGACATTAGGATGAGCAGTTGCTTTCTTGCAGTGTCTCTTCCAGGCAGGTTCTCAAAACCCATCTTAGTCCCTTTGCATCCCAAAGGATTCAACCAATTGCAGTTTTCTGCTCTAGAGATGGCACGGGAATTATTGATGTGTCCCCTTCATTTTTGACAGGAGGCACATATAATGTGAGTTTGCTCTCTGGTCTGCCTTGGTTAAGGAATGCATCTGTTATTTTATTCATCTGTATTTTGCATGCAATCCTTACACAACTCCCAGAAATCGAAACAGACCCACTTAAAAATACTTTGTGGAAAAGTTCTATTACTGAAGGTAGTAATGAATCAGGACATTTGGGAAAGGAAGAACAGCCACCCAACATGAGTTAAATTTAGACTGATCATTTCTATGATACAAACATAGAGCTTTTTAGGATTGCTTTGAAGACCTGTCGAGGTAGAAGTGACAGTAAGAAGAGGGCATAAGGAAAAGTCAGTCCGAAGTGTTAAGAATAAAATAAGCTCTGTGAATATAACAGCTTCCTCTGTGAAAAAAGGTTAAACACAGATCATTGTTTTGTCTAGTGATTATTATTAGCATAGTGCTTCCTGCAAGAAAGTATACCTAGCTGGAGCTGTAAAAGCAGCATTAGATAAAGCAGAGTGCTCACAACTTAGCAACAGCTTTGAAAGTATTGTCAATAAAACTACAGTTTGAAATAGGGCCAAGTGATAGTACGTGATAATACTGCACAATTGAAGCAGCACTTCAGTATCTAATCTTGGGATTAGAGCAGATCTGGACGTTCACACTATTGAAACCATGTCAAGGCTGAACTTATTGCTCTCCTTGGCAGATATAAATAACAGCTACAGATTATTGGAGGCAAACTTTGATATACTTCACCAAAAAATGCCTATCTTAAAACCATGGAAGCTTTCTTTTTCATCCACCCGCCAAAAAAAAAAGAGAGAACATTCTCAGCTGCAGTAGATGTTGAGGCATCTGTTTTCCACTATCACTGTGTTTATATGAATGTTTCTAAGGATCCAGCTCCTTGATATTATGGTCTTGATATTAAGTTCAGTTGAGCAAAAGACCTGGCTACAAACCAGCCTTTTACCACACACAAGGTCTTCATATGCATGAGACAGTCATCATATCTTCCCCTGTGGACATATGATATTGTAACTATCAAAATGAAATATTCAGCACAGAAAATAACCTTCAGAAGTCACACAATTTTTTAGAGGTAGAAGTATTTTTTTCTTCTCAGTTCAGTATTTTTTTCTTTTCAGTAAAGAGGAAAGATCCAAAGACAGGATTTGTTTGGAAATCAGGAAAGGGAAACAGAAAAGTGAAAGAGGAAAAAACAGCTTGGAAAAAATGGGAAGATGCCATATTGGAAAGCAATCTTTTAAACACAGTTTTTCAAGCTGTGCTTAGAAGCTGTCCAAGACACAGCCTAGAATATATCTGTTGTACTAATGTTTCCTTGTCATATTTGGTTAATATCATGCATGTGATACTCTAAGTGCAGCTACTGGTGTTTTTTGCCAGCTACATGACCCATATTTTAGGCAGAAATTGTTTATATTTTTTTTTCCTTTTATTACTGTATTTGCATGGACATTTCAAAGTGAAAATTATTGCCATAAAACATGGCTCCTTTTTTTTTCAGCCTGACTGACAGATGCATCTGTTTGAGCAAGAACAAAACTCAACTCTATTAAACCAGTAATCCTTCCATATGACATTGTCTCACAGCACAGATGTCCTTTCATAGGATTTCTGTCAAGGGGACAGCTTGCCATTCCACACTGACAGGTAGGGCTGGGGATGATCAGCAAAGAGATCAGAGATTACTTAAAGAGGCCTTTCATCAAATTTAAACCAATTTTTATGCAATTCACTGTGGAGCAAAATAAATTATTGCCCTACAATAATTGCTTCCATTTATACACACCTAAATACTACCAAATTTTGGAAATGTGAGATCTTCCTAAATGGACACGGAGCACTTGCCATTGACTCTTCAATGTTTCCCTAGGACTTCAAAGTGGGGATTTTCCTGCCTTGCTGGAGCCAGAGTATCTAGGATGTCTTACTTAAGATGGAAAAATATGCAATATAGTCACAAATATTTTACTTTTTAAAGTAATTCTTAATATAGTTTCCCTATGCTGAATATAAAAAATACACGGTCTTGTGATTTAAGGCAATGGTTTTATTAGCTTGCACATGCCTTGTGTAATTCACCTGCAGCTTCACCACCCACAAATCTTTTCTTATGCTGAAATCAAAAATCTGCATGGACTAGAGCATAAATTGTGGTTTCTGTAGGAAAAATGCAATTTGAAATTATAGTCAAGAAGCCACAGTAATGCATGTAGTGGATAAACAGGCAAAAAACACTGCAGGACAATGAAATTACTTATTTGGGGATGCTTCCCTGGTGTACTTGATCCAAAACTGGCTGTAGCAATGTAGAAGTATGGAGATTTTTGACAGTCAAAAATGTGTGCTTTTTCAAAGCATGAGGTCCTTTGGAAATTTTTCTCTTCTTTTGAAGAAGCTCCTTAAATAAAGGACAACACATTTCCTTATTCTGTACAAGAAAATCTCCAGGCTAATTGAGAAACAATCAGACTTTTACTTCTCTGTCCTTTGGTGTAAGGGGAGAAGGCTTTCAAAAAGACATATTCATTTCATTTGCCACAAATTAAATCCAGATTTAAAGCTTTTCTCCAGCCCACTACTGTTTGGTTGCTTTGGAGAGAAGTTACAGCAGTGCCAGGCTCTGGAAAGAACTTTAACATGTGTTGGCAATCTCGCAAACTGAATTTAGAGTCCCTCAGATTCAATACTGATATATTTATTAAGAGCAAGTCTTGCCTGAAGCTCTTTATGGAGGCTTATAGTAAGCTACTGGCACTGTTTTCTAGAGTGAGTTTCCTGCTTTTTATTCCCGATGATGTTTAGGGCAATGCTAATCCCCTTCCTAGGACATCCCACTGAGATACAAGTCACATTTTTAACAGTTGGTAGTGTTGACCATGGTTTCCAACAGGGCCATGCAAATTGGTTCCTGGAATCTCCTGCATAGCCTTTCATTTAGAAACATTGCTGCTGGTTGAAGAGAAAAAGTAAAACCAAAATGAGAGTGAAATAGGATTTCCTATAGATAGCATTTTTGTACACAACCTGTATTCACACAAATTTCATCAGGACAGTGCAAAGTGTAAGCTAGAATAGACTTCTTCCCCTTTTCTACTCTGTAAACAAGGTATATTGCACAGGTAATCTACTACACATCTTAAAATATGGAAGTGACCCTATCAGGATTGTGTAGCAGTGATTTATTATCAAATGCTCAGGTAGTATGAAAGACATAATTTCATATATTAGAATAAAAATATCAGAGGAGTCACACCAATTTCTACAACCTGGATATCTGTGGTCTTCACTACCAGCTTTACAGGGTCTGTGGCAATTCAAGCCCTGTATGTGCATATAGAGGCATTCAAAGACTTTTATGAAAAGGAAGCAGCATGTAGCAGCAGGCACTCTTTCATTTCTTTCATTCAGTTTTAATCACCACCTCTTTCTACACTGGGGGATCCTGAAACCTCCTGGCACACCAGAGAGATGAGCACAAGATGCCCGTTCTGCATTTGCAGTGGACTGACTTCATGTTTCTCAGCTTTAGACACCTCCCCTTTATTGAACAAGACTCAGAAGATACTTGTCTGCTTCAGGGATCTGAAACTACAGAAAAAACACTGGTTCTTCCAGTTTTCAAAGTATGTAGGCAGCAAATGCAGCAGTCAAGTTCACAGCTTTCCTTCCTCTGTTCTCTCTTTGCTCTGGAAAGAAAATATACTTTCACTCTTTTATCACACCAGTCAGACTACGGATGAAGTGTAACACTGCCATGGTGCCATTCCCCTACTGAAGAATGACCAAGTGGAATGAAAGGGGGGAGAAAAGAATTCTTAGATAGTACCACTGAAAAAACAGCTCAACCTCCTTTACTCAATGTCTCTTCACTTAAATACTGACTGCCTCTTCAGTGACCAGTAGGACCAGTTGTTGTATCAGATACAAAATCAGAAAGGAGCAGTGACCGCAATTTGGAAAAGCTTCCTATTGGCTTTGGGGGTATTTCAGTTTAAGAATCAAGTGAAGTAGTTCCCAGTTTATCAAGTACTAAGCTTCATAAACATTTTAGTATTAAGGCTCGTAACCATTTTCAACCATTCTGCAACACCTTAATTTTTCACAGGTTGTGATGAGCTTGATGAAAGAAAAGTTCTAAAGAACTAAACCAAAAGCCAACAAAAACCACTCAACACATTCCTGCTTGGCTCAAGCAGTGAATGCACTCTCAGATGACCCCTTGACATTTCCCAGCCATTGCAGAAAGGGCTGTCCCCTCTCTGGAAATAATCTAAACACCGATCCTCCTAACTGTCAGAAAAGAACCAGAGATTAGGAAAAAAAAATCTTTCTCTGATCAACAACCATCTCTTAAAAATGCCAACACGTAGCTAAACAAAGGTTGAACATAGTAACAAACAAATATTTGTGCAAAGTAACACCCACAAAAGCAGAAACAGACTGGCTGTGATATGGTTATAGGAAAGAGTCTACAGAAGTGGTAGGATTGTGAAAATCAGGTTGCCTTGTTAGGTGTACCTTTTGCCAAAGTGGCAGTGAAAACCTGAGATCAACATTTATCCTCCAAGCAGGCTTGGGAAAGCTTATCACCTTTACATCAGTTTAACATAAATCTATGGCAGCATAGGATTTAAAGTCAACAAAACTACAGATTTAGCTTTAAGCACAGGCAGAGACAAGCAAACAGCTCTGGTGTTAAAGATAGCAATTTGCAAAAAGACACTTGTACACAGAGAAGACTGAATTCAGAAAATAGTTGACCTAAAAAAGTACAACACCGTCTAAAACTTTGGGACAGAAAAGACCACAAACTACAGGAAAGATTGAAGTTGGATAAGCTTATAGTAATAATCATATTGGTGTCTAAGCCCTTAACAGAGAATGGGTATCATTAACTGAGAATGAGTATCTCTAACAGAGCTACTGGGTTTACAAAAGTGAGAAAGCTAAGAACTGGGAATACTCCTACTTTGGTTTTGTTGCCCCCACCCCCACCTTGTAGAAACCTCAGTCAAAATTTTTTAAGAGTAGAACACACATCTGTCAAATCTAAGTCAAGCATTCTGTACATTTTTTGGGATACATTTTTGTATCACAAAAATATCAGGGATAGTTGTGTGGAACCTTTAGTACAACTGTGGGGATAAGATTTTGAAAAAAGAGAATTTATATTATGGCTAAGTATTCTGGGTATTATTTTAAATAGGATGTATACAGATGGAAGAAACTCCACTTGCAGTTTCTCAAAGACAGGCAATTATGCAGTACAAGAGAGAATCAGGTTATGTGTACTGCTAACCTTTTCTAATTTAATGCAATGTTATTAAGTAGTGAACGTTTTTCAGTTTTCCAGGAACAGGGTAGCTTCTGAGCTACTGCCCTTATAGAAAAGGCTTTAATTTTTTAATGCTTATGAAATGACATTCACCCCATTGAATATTCTTCCTTTGTTCTCAAAGTTATCAACATTTCCATCACTGAGCTTAGAGGAAAAAAACAACTTTTGTGTCTAAAAAAATTTGCATTATGGGTGAGGAGAAATGAAAAATGCACTAGAGTACAAAAATGGACAACAAATTACTGGAGATTTCTTTAGAATGAAATGAGAAAAGGGGAAAGAAACATCAAATTAGCTCTTTTACCACTAACAGAATATTTGTTGTATACAGCAACAAAATATTATATGTATAGGTATGATCAGAGTTCCACAAGTTGTTTAAAGTTATTCTTTTCCACCTTAGCTGCTTAGACTTTTTTTAAACTGTGAATTATCAGGAAGGTGAAGTGCCCTACACTTCTCTCAACCAAATTGCTTAGTGCTTTTTAAAAAAAAATCTTAAAAATAAAGAGTCCTAATTTATTCATAATAGAACCTGAGCTACAAATGTTGATGGTGCCCTAGCACAAAAATAGGACATCTTTTTTTCTAAAAAATGGAGAAAATAGTAAGATGTCAAAAGATGTTAGGGAGGAAAATCCAAAATTGCAAGGAAATGGTTGGGTTATTAAACAAAAAAGAAAACAGAGAAGATATATGAAACATCCACATATTTTGTCAAAACAGAGGGGCTTGGAAAAAATACTGATTGTTTAAACACAGGCTTAAATGAGAAATAATCGAATGCTAAAGATGAATCAAGCTTTACTTCGCACCTGACACTGCATGACATTGTATCCTTTTTTCTCATAATTAGAGAGATTTTAAGAAGAGGTGTCACTTGAAAGTTGAAGTGTTATCAGTTGGTCTGGGAAACATCTGTTCGAAGGAATTGCTCTGCCTCTAAATTTTTGTCTGTTGCTGTCATCAGTTGAAGTCTCATATCTCATCTCCAAGAATTACAAGCCAGAATTATTGAAGCTAGTGTGAAAGAAGATGGGAAAATGTCCGCTGTGCAATCCATCATTCGCTTTTTTTAGGGTGTATTTAGATGTGAAAACTTACTGTCTTGTATAGAGAAGTACTGTTGAAAATATCAATGTATATTCTAAATTTTGGAAAAGGTAAAAGTCTGGGGGATCAAAAGTTTCCAAGAGAGAGACTTGGGCACAAGGACCTTTCACCTTGAAACAGCAGTGCAAGTGTAGCTCACTTAAAGTACTAGAGATGATGTTTTGAAGCCTTTTCTGTAGCTCCTTTGGATATCAGTTCTGACACCTACCCCTACCTTTCCTTAGCTGGTTATAGCTCACAAAAAGCCTCGTATGGAGGAAGGAACAGCAGGAAGCCTCCTCTTCAGGGAAGATGCAACATTTGCAAGTCAGTGTGAGAAAACTCATAAATTGCATGAGACCTGCTTCATAAATAATCTGGTACTTCTGAAGACCTGTATGTCCTCTGATAAATGCCAAACTCCCTGTTATAAATATATCCAGTGGATTCACAGATCTTTATTTCAGGACTCCTTACCATATTTTCACTGGCTGTTTGAGCCCCTTTATGAATTTCACATGTGTAGCTTGCTGTAAACCAACTGCTTATCTGTATATTTTTGGAGAGCACTTAAAAATAGCCTCAGAAAAATTATGAATCACTGATTAAAAGCATTTCACTTTAAAACTCAGAATTTAATTATGGTAAGATCCATGAAAAGCTAATGCTTTTCAAGCATGAGAATAGCATTTAGCAGGCACCACCAATTCATAGACCAGAGAAAAGAAGACATTCATTTATGTCCCTATAGCACTTTATATTTTCAAAGTCTTCTGCAAACATTACTAATTAATCCTCATCTACTCTTGCCAAATATGCTATTGTATTAAGAATTCACCTAACATAACCTTAAATGTTAAACAAAGCAACAGAAACAGAAATGATAGAGAAAAACTATTGGAGCAAGGAGCTGGGAAGTATTAAACTCACTGTTTCATGAACATTTAATAATTTTCAAGGTAATAGCTAAATTGATCACTGATCAGAGTACTAGAGCACTGCAGCTACACCAGAGGTAAGTCTGATTCACTAAATAGCATTTCTTATCTATGAGGAACTCTGCAGCATGCTGTTTCTACAAAGATGAATTTGATTTAGTGACAATGGTCTCTTTGTTAGTGTTTACAGGTTTAAAGGATTATTGAGCCTTTCAGATTTCAAAACAACAAAAGATCCTAGAGGATTTTATTTTAAACTCCTGTTTATTTGCTAAAATGTGAGTTAATGCAATTTTTGGATATGAAATAGACAGTGCTGAGTACTCTATTGCTAAAGTAGCATAATCTGAAAAGTGGGATTTAACAATGGAACACTAGGATTAATCTCTGTCTCTCCCATTCAACTTGTCTTTGAGAAGCAGAACATGAATCACCTGTGATCTTTAAAAGACATTCTCTTGTACTCTGCAGCATACTAATTGTGTGAATACTATATTTTGCTGAATACTGATGAAGAAAATGGTATAGACACAACTCAAAATTATTAGGTACAAACCTGAGTTTAAGCAAATGAATTCTCTTATTTTCATCTTGTTGAAAACCAAATATGAAATATACCTAAGAGATACAGACAACAGCTAAAATACAGCTACATAACTACAAATTCAAAACACATAGTAATTTAGAATTATCTCATTTAGTGTCAACATGTTAAAAAAATGAGAAGAGAAACACAAATGCATCTTCATTTTTTTTTCCCCAAAGAGTTTTCATGTGTTTTGATTTTAATGATGTAAACAGAAATTAAGCTATAATAGCCTGTCAATATTTCAAAGTTCTATGTTCATATATCATCAAATTCATGAGATGGCCCAATAATTAGCAATACCTGTTTCATCTCCTGAGAGATTGCTTTGAAAGCTTTTCTGTAACATGTTAGCAGGGGGAAAAATTCTGAAAATATTGAGAACATTTATGGATTTATTGACATTAAAACACTACATATTATAACTACATCCACAGACTAAGCAACTTTTCAAAGCTAGACGTACTTATTTGATGGGTGTCTTTTTTTTCTTTTTTAAAAAAAATTTTACAGCACAGCCAAGGAGGAAAACAATCAACTCCTCTACACCTGCTGTGTTATGTGTGCACCTTTGTATCGACATGACTCATATAGAAGCTCCTCCTGAGCAGCAATATGCCTCTGTTTTCCAGTGTAACAGATAAAAGAGTAATAAAAATTAAAATAACAACTACAGCAAATAGTGCAACTGGCACTATTAAGAGAAAGGTATACTCTCATAACAGAATTGTTAATATGAGGGCAAGGGCAGTGATTTTATGACAGTGTAGGAGTTGAACATGAATGAGTCAGCTGAACTTTACACAAGCTGATGCAATTAATAAAAATCGTTCCTTGAGTTTTGCAACAATAGTGTAATGGGATCAATGGTTTCCAGATATACAATTTCAGAAAATTATTATTGATCTTGGTTACCAACTTCCACACAGTTTGTTTAATGCTACTGCTTTTAAATAACTTTGTCTATAGAGACAATATGGTTGAGCTCTGACAGACAGAATTTCCCTTTTATTCCATGAAACTTCTCAAAAGGTGTCTTTAGGCTCAAGTATAACACAGAGTAGGACTGACACATCATGTGAGACACTCCTCTTAAAAAGAAGCTCCAACTCTAAGTCATGCTGGCTTTTATTGGTTCAGCTACAGAAAGACCTCCCTCACTTTCTCAAATTTGTCCATATTTTTTTTCTGTGGATGATTTCCATTCTATGGAAAAATTATTTTCTTTGAAGAGGCTTGCTGCCTGCAAAATCTATAGAAAGAAAACTAATAAAACACAAGTCACAGACAGAAAGCTTGAGTGGTCAACTGCCCTTAAATAAGGGCATGCATATTAAGCATACTTGAAACAGATGTTCTGTCTGTGCACATCTGGATTTGTGTTGAGAGTGTCTTCTTCTGCCTGCTTCCAACTGGGGATAAGAGCCAGGCTAAGAGAAGTTCACAAACTCTCTGGTCCTGATGCATCTGCATGTAGTCGTGACATCCTTACTAAGCTTAATTACCATTAGTTACAAGTGACTAGTGTTATTTATTAATTACTATTAAATGCACTGGGAGCCTAAACCTAGAACAAATATAGAGGGCTAATCTCAATTAAAGATAACAGAATGGTGTAGATCAAGGAGGCAGGGAAACCAAGTCCAAGGTGACAATAATGTGTTACCTGCTTTATAATGTTATACAATAAGAATGGTTATAAGATATTCCAGTTCCTAGTATTAGAATAATAGAATCTTGGAATATCCTGGGTTGGAAGGGACTCACAAGGATCATCTAAGTTCAGTTCCTGGCCCAACAAAAAACCCCTAAGAATCACACCACGTGCCTGAGAGCATTGTCCAAACATTTCTTGAACTCTGGCAGGCTGGTGCTGTGATGGCCTCACCTCTCCTCCTCCCCATTCCTTGTTTAACTATTCCTCAAATATAAAATTTTTAAATATGCCAAGGGGTCATTGACATCCCGGCATAACTGGAATCATGAAGGAAAGCAGTGAGAAAGCTGTCACAGGATGCAGTACACCAAAGCCAGTGGAGATGAAACAAAGCTAACCAAGAAAGATCAGGTTAGAGAAATGCATAGTGTATGCTGAAATAGAATCAACGAGAAGAGAGTTCTAAGGTTTAGAGGAAGTGAAGGAGTATAATCGGCAGACAGGAGAGATGTCTGGAATTTTTCTTTTGCATTATTATTTTAAATATCAATCTAAAAGGATATTGTGCAGTGGCTCATGTGTTTGTAATTCATTGTCTGCTACTTGTGTTTTAGCATGAGGGGTCAGGAATCAGTCTCCTCCACTTCCTTCATGACCCTGTCTGCATCCTTGGGCACACCACTTTACATGCCTTCATTTCCTTATGAAAGATATATTACAAGAGCAGTATGCAGCATTTGGATTTAGGACTAATGATTCAGATTTCAGAACCAATAATACTAAACATGCAACCAGAATGTTCAACGTTTCTTCAAAGCACCCACTTGGCATCTGAGCTGAACTCCATCAGGAAACAGGGGAAAAAGACCCTGGAGAAACCAGGAAGCTGCTGACAAGTCTGTGCAGGGGTGTCCCAGCTCTTTTCCAATTCAAGAGCGTATGTCACCACTTTTCCACTAGGCCATCCTCAGGAAAAAAAAATTGTGCTCCATATGTAATTAAGGAGACTGCATTCTAAAATTTCTATAATTCTTCTTGATTATTCCAGTATGCATGGACCCATGATAAGAACTTGATATGCAGAGGCATTTCTAAAAAGGTAATTGTCTCCTAAAAAGATGGAAATTCAGTGGTTTTAGAATTGATCACAGAACTGCCTCTCTTCAGGAACCACTAAAATATTAACATTGTTCAGCTATATAATCAATAATCTTAGAGTGAACCATATGCTCCATTATGCATTTTGTACATCATTTACTGATACTTACATCAATGCTCACTTACACCATGCATAATCCCCTGCCTCCCAAAATTTTAAACATTAAAAAGGACATGGAATTTAGAACATAATTCTAGTTTTCTTAACACAAGAGCCTATGCTGCAGCTCGTAATGATCCAGGCAAAGACTAGATTATGAAAATCAGCATCAGGAAAATGCAGTTTTGATGGTACATAAAACAGATGACCACCCACGACCAAGAGATGTTGGTCTGTAAATCCATATGGGTGGCAGTGGGTGAAAACCAATAGCTGAATCTTTATTGGCACTGCAGCAGAACAAGCTGGATCTATGGCTGAGTAAAGGTGGGTGCAGAAGCACCTCTAAGGCTCACATGCTGCTGGATAGGTTCCCTAGTGAAAAGTCCCACATCAGAAAGCTTCACCTGTTCCAGGAAGCTTAGACATTAGAGGCACCATTCACACACCCTCTGTCACCTGAGTTGTATACCATGTTGGATGAAACAAGTTTTAAAACTTTTAGTCAACCTGCTGCATGATGTCAGTTGTGCTCTGAAAGGAACAGAAAAATTTCTAGGCACAGCAAATCAAAGACAAGTGATCTAAATTTTTGGAGGACTGGAAGAAACATATAGCATGCCTCAGCTTTTTTAAAGGTGATCAAGTTGCATTGCACAGGTAGTGTACAGTGAAATGAAACCTGCTGATACTAAAAGACTGAGCTGGAACCTGACACAGGACAGGAAAGGATATATCTGTGCTTCAGGACTGGATTAATTTGACAGTTACATTTGGATGTGTGAAAAGCATTTGAGATCTACTTTTAAGAGTGTGTTCAGGAATGAAACATATGTGTGGAAATGAAGACTTAAAGGTCCATCCATCCCAAGTTTTGGGTCACCTAAGATAAAAAATGGCTATGTGACAGATAGCTATGAAGCCTTGTGAGATCTTTCTGCCCCAAAACAGAATGACTTGTATCAGTTCAATGCAACATTTTTCCACAAGCACATTCTTCTTGCCACATTCTTTGTAAGTTGAAAAATTTTGCAAAACACATTTTGGACTACTTAAAAAATTAAAACTCTCCAACCCCGTCATTAAATCTTCAAACCCTTACATTTAAAGTCCATATGTGCCTAGGTTCTGTTTCCATACTCTCTTAACAGATCATTTTAAATCTGAAGCAATTACACTGCATCCCTTTGGTGATGTTCTCCAAAGGAATGTTCTTTTCCTGTCCTCTCCACCAAGCCTCAAAAAAGAGGGAATTATATATGGACACACACATATGTATATAAACATATATCTCAATAAGCATTTATAGCTGTGACAAATTTATTCTTACTGTCAATTTAATACATCTGTTTTCCATTTGAATTTGATATAGAGCCTGGTGTTTTCTATTAGATCACATAAACAAGTGTTTGATTTAAAACAGGATTACTTTTCTTCACAGAGATTGAGGGCAGCAATAAACATCACTCTTCCTGAGAATACAAACAAGGTGGTAATTCCATTAAATATAATTATCTAAATAACAAAAAAATTAATTAAAGAATTTAAAAAGCTTGTCTACAAGTCTGTTCTGTCTACCGGTCTTCTGGACAGAAATTGTTCTTGCATGACTGAATTTTCCAGTGGATTACACCAAAATGAGACATATTTCATTTTTCCAAGTGTGCATGCTTGGAAAGATCAATCAGTTTGCTGTCATTAGCAGCACTGATGTGAAGCCCAAAGCAGAGTAGGCACTTCACCACTCTACTGGATGTTCCCTTTCTGTTCTAGACTTTCTAATTGCTTCATAGAAAGACAAAAAAGGCACTTTTCTCTTAACTCATAATTTTACTTTTGAAAAAAAAAGGAGAACTGCAAGTCTGTTGATGTAGCTTTAAAATAAAAACCTTAAAGAATTTAAGTGAGATCATGTCATCTGACAGGGAGGAATTAGGCCATAATCAAATTTTAATGGGAACAAACCCACCCTCAAAGGAGTAGTACATTCCTAAACCAGAATAACCTCATCTCAGAGAGGGATACTTCATTTGTGAAGCGTACCTTTACAAAAAGGGAAAGCAAATGTAGATTCTGGCTGACAGATGTCTTGGTATTCTGTCCCAAAAGCTGGCCCATGTGGGAGGACTGGGCTGTTACTGAGCACTACCACAGCATTCACCACTCCAAAAGCAACTATGCAAACCTAAGGTACCTTCGGTTTTTCACCCTACCTAAGGCCCAGCCTGTCCAGATCCCTCTGATTACTCTTCCTACCCATCAGCAGGTCAACACTCCCAGCTTAGTGCAAACTCAGTAAGGGTGCACTTGATCCCCTTATCTAGATGATCAGTAAGGACATTAGACACAACAGGCTCCAACACTGAGCCCTGGGGACCCCCATGAGCAACTGGCCAGCAAATGGACATAACTCCATTCACCAACTCTGGGCCCACCCATCCAGCCAGTTTTTTACCTGCTGAACAGTGCAGGCATCCAAGCCATGAGCAGCCAGGTTCTTCAGGAAAATGCTATGGGAAACTGTCAGAGCCTTGACTACTGTCCAGGGGGACACACCCACAGACTTTCCTTCATCCACCAACCAACACCTTGCCACAGAAGTAGATCAGATTGGTCAAGCAGGACCTGTCTTCCATGAATCCATGTGGTCTGGGTCTGATCCCCTGGTGGTCCTGCATGTGCCATGTGATGGCACTCAAGATGATCTGCTCCTTCCCCAGAAGGACACACCTGTCATTTCCCAGATAGTCTATCCAGCCCTTCTTGTAGATCAGTATCACATTTGCTAACCTTTCTTGCTGATCAGGCTCTACACAATTAAACTGAGCTTCATCTACATTCAACCCAGACAGTAAATCACTTGGAAATATACAATGATGGAATTAAACTAATATTCAGCCTATTAGGAAGAGTGCTTTGACACCACCTGTGCCAGAAATAGATCTGCTGAGCTGCAGTGATTTACAGAACCACTACGGTTGATGGTAGACCATCTGTGATTCAGAGACAGAAAGGGAAATATGAAATAAAAATAATCAAAGTATGAATGAGCTAGACCAATGGCAAAATTCAAAAGGAGAAACTATTATCTATTTGGTTTTAGTACACCTCAGTTTAATATCACTAGATGAAGAATTGTGGCTTCCATTAGAGCATCTGACAAGAAAGAAAGAAAGAAAGGCACAAATGAGATTTACAACCTGGTGTTTTCATTTTGTTTCTGCCAATATTGAAGAGATTATGCAAAGCAATAAAAAAAAAAAAGTTAGAATCTATGCAATTTATAGCAACTTGCAAAATGACTTAGTTGACCTTGTCCTAGAAAATGGCAAATAAATTTGAATAATAGTCAAAAAATCTTGAAATCTGGAAAAAAACAGGAATTTTGTTGCCCTGTGTAGATACAGAATAGGGAGGTTTTTGTGACTCTACAAAGCATCTTTGAGTGGATGAAGTAGTTCATTTTTACACAAGAAATGGTGAGAAATAACATGTACACTGGTCCAGTTTGCACTGCAGTAGGCATGAGGACAGATCTTTTATAATCAAAATGAAACTGAGGGGCTCTGAGAATTTCACAGCCTACTGGCCTTAGGACTCTGGCTGTCAGTCTACACCTTGACACTGGGACCCAAGTAACCATCTGCAAGAAAGCCTGGGAAAGTTCTCATTAGTTCTCAGATCCAGGAGGAAAAATATAAGCACTTACAAATTGTGGTGTGTATTTTACTGTGGTTAAAAAGTATTTAGGAATAGCATTTTCTTCTAGTGAAAAACTCAAACTAAAAAAAGTAGCTACAATGCCTAATAGATATTTAAGACCCCCCTCTAATGTTTTGGGAGGGTTCTTGGTTTTTCTGAAGCTTCATATGTTCACACCTAGGATTCAGATTCAGATTCATCAGGATTTAGATGTTTCCTGATGTAGCACACAAGATGTAGAAATGCAAACTTTTGCTCAATACGTCACATTGGACTTTTAGTCACAAATGTAGTAATGCAAAGGCTTCAGCTTAAATGATTAAGTACTATTTATTATTTTTTTAGGGGCAGTTTAGCTTGATAAAATTTAATCTCAGCTCAATAAATTATGATCAGTATATTTATTAAATAGAATGGTTTCCATAGTAAAGCTAAGCTAGTGGAAAAAAATGAAATGGGATTTTTGTTTGTGGGGAAAGGTAGTAGAGCATATGAAATGTACCTAAAACAAATGGCAGCATTTTGGAACTTTAATTTGGGAGTAGCACTTTGGAACTTTTATTTGGGAGTATCCAAACATTTTTATACACTCAGCTAGGACAAAAACATCTTTTCAGAACTGTGCTGGTTTTAAGCCTCATGAGACCAGCTCACGTGGGTTCATTTTGCCTTGCCTTCCAAGGGTGTATTCAGCACAGAATCACAGAATATGCTGAGCTGGAAGGGACCCACAAGGATCACTGAGTCCAACTACTGCCCTTGCACAAGATTACTCCAAGAGTCACACCATGTGCCCAAGAGCATTCTCCAAACACTTCTTGAAGCCTCTGAGCCTTGGTGCTGTGACCACTTTTCCCTGGCGAGCCTGTTCCAGTCCTCAACCACCCTGTGGGTGAAAAACCTTTTTTCTAATATCCAGCCTAAACCTCCCCTGGCACAACCTCAGGCCATTCCCTCAGGTCCTGCCACTGGTCATGACAGAGAGGAGATCAGTGCCTGCCCCTGCTCTTCCCCTCACCAGGAAGCTGTGACTGCAATGAGGTCTCCCCTCAATCTCCTCTGCTCCAGGCTGAACAGACCAAGTGAGCTCAGCCACTCCTCATACGGTTTCCTCTCAAGGCCTTTCACCACCTTTACTACCTTCCTTTGGATGCTCTCTAATAGTTTAATATCTTTCATGTGTTGGAGTTGCCAAAATTGCACACAACAAAACAGGCTTGGGTCAGTTAGTTGCAATTTTTTTTTTTGTTTCTGGAATTGTGACAGAGATGGAGAAAAGATGAGTAAATATGAGTTAGAACAACCTTATATGGGCTCCTTGTGCCACACTGTGACCAGAACTCTTGCCCCAGGAGTTCTTCTGATGTATCACTTAATATTTCCTGAAAACTATAGAGCTGGTGGGTATTGAGAAAATCATGCCTTTATTTCTAATATTTTATATCTCATCTGTCATCCACTGTGGCAAAGAAATGGACTCTTATAGGGTAGATACAGAATAAAATCAAGGTTGCATAGATTCAAGCAAAGACAGTTTGCTTTGGTGAATCACTGCTACTAGTGATATTACAGGACAGAAAAGCAACTGAATGCTTAAAACTAACAGTTAGAAAAATAAAACACTGGTTTACCTATGAACTTGGTATTTTGACTGTGGAATATGCTTTGAGAGAAATATGAATCTCCACATATTCATTCTTTGTAGAGGAAAACACATCAAGTCTCATTTTCGCTGTCTACTATTTTTGAGAAAACTTTTAGTGTTGCAGCGTGAAACAGAACTTCCCACATTCCCTGTGCACATATGTCAGAAATATCAATACAAGTAATTGTTTTGTTATCCTCAAGGAGTAACTATGAATACATTTACATTATACATAATTTATACACGTATTAATACAAAGCTAGCAAGACAAGACATGAAATGAGACACATACAACCAACAGGTCAGTATCTGGAAAAACTCATTTCCATGTTACCCTTGAGCTAGGACACTGGCATTTGATATACTTGTTCTTTACATTCAGATGAGACGGATGTGCAAATTGTAAAGCTTACTGATAAGGAAATGAAAATAATGTACCACGATGAGATGTATTTATTAAGTCATCATCAATGCATTCTCTGTGTGGCAGATGATCAGAAAAATGCTAATTTTAACATTGGAGATGTTACATGGTACACTGTGCATAGAGTTGCAGCAATCTGTCATCCAATAGCAAAGGAATGTTAACACCAAAACATTATGGCTTATATGCACTTAGAACTTTTAGGAAATTTTAAAAAGGAAAAATCTCACTCATTAAGATTACATATCAAGTTCATATGCTTCCAGTGTGAACTTGCATAATTTATATTCTGACTTTTGTGCCTTAAGAAGAGCTATGCTATTGCTGTTGAAATAGACAAGTTTTGTAAACAAAAGGTTTGAATCATAGATCACTAAGGTTGGAAAATACCTCCAAGATCAGCTAGTTCAGTAGTTAACCCAGAACTGCCAAGTTCACCACTGAGCCTTGTTTCCAAGCACCATATCTACAAATCCTTTGAAAATTTTCAGAGATGGCCATGCCAGCGATTCCCTGGGCAGCCTGCTCCAGTGCTTGAAAACTGTGAAAAAATTTTCTATGAAGAAATTTTTCCTACTATCCAACCTAAATGTCCACAACTAATAGCAAAGCTTGGTCCTACTGCTTTTTCCTTGGGAAAAGAGATGACTCCCACCTCACTACAACCCCCATTCAGGTTCTTTTGAACAGATGCAGATTTTTGTATACACTTTTTGTGATAAACCAGGAGCATTTTACCAGAAAGTTCATCAAATGAGTGAATTACTGACAGCTGCCACATTCACACAGGAAGTGAAGTGGCCATTACAGGAACATAAAAAACCCCAAAATCAAACCAAAACAAAAATCAACCAACCAACCAAACAAAAAACAAAACCCAAAAAACCCGCATCAAAAACGCATCACAAAATAAAGAGCATTGAGCACCATAAAGTACATCTAAAGCACAGTACAAATTTACCACACAAAAAGGAATTAACTGCAAGGAAATACATACCTGAAAATGAATTTGTTAACTTCTCTCTTATGAGATATGAAAATGCAATATACTAATTCACAGGCTTTTTTATTTTTTTGGTCTCCTCAGTGCTTCCATAGACAGAAGTGAGTTGATTGACAAAGCTTCAGAAATTAAATCATTGCTGAGAAGTTTCAGGACTTGTAACTTTATTTAATATTTCTACCAATAAGTCTGCAATTGTTGTGTAAATTAAGTTAATATTTAAACCTACTCATAAATCTGGTCTGCATAAAGGTACTTTAGAAAAAAATCTCTCCAAGCTATAAAGCATACCAACTCTAGTGAAAACAATATGTATTTAACTAGTCCTGCAGCTCTGACATGAAGGCTGTATTTTGTTTCTGCTTGTTCATCAGGAACAGAATTGGCCACCAGGGATCTGATCTTTCAAACTTGCTTAAAGTCAAACACACTAAAAGTTACACTGGCTTCAGTGGAACTACCCATATCCCAAAAGCTACACATGCACAAATCCCTATCATCTTACAAATGTGCAAAATCAACACAAGGTCTTTGTGTGGGTTTGCTCACAGCTGATGACTGGCTTTCAATGAAGTAGACAAGCATGCTACATTAGATTCGTGTAGCATGGCTGTTGCATATCTGAGGGCTGAGCTAGAATTGGATCAGATACTATTATATAAAATACAGAAACCTATTTCTTTAGATCTCTACAGGACATGTGACTCTGGGGTGTAGGGATTGACAGAGAGTGGCTGCCTCGTTACTTGGTAGAGAGCTGACAGCTGCTGTGACCTGCTGTGTGCTAATACAGCAGAGCAACAAGTTCAAACAGGTTAATTCCCAGACCTGTTGAAGGAACAGGACCTCGCATTAAATAAGATTCAAGAATGGACTATCAGCTCAGTTTGGGAATCAGCATTGCTTAGATAATTTGCATTACTCAATAAAAAGTACAAATTATGACATACAAAGATTAATGAGATGACTTGCCTTATATCCAAAAGTCAGACAAATTTCGAAGCAAAACCAGACAAATGACTGATGGAAAAGTAAAGATGAGCAGACAACTTTGGACTCCTACAACAAATTTCTACAACTAAATCCATCAGAGGGAAAAGAAATAGAAGGGATTAGAACACCACCAAATTAAGCTAGTAACATTAAAAGAAAAATAAGGACATTGAACAGAACTGTGTCCAAGAGATGCCAGCTGCATTACTACACAATTTCTCTGATGTAATTACAGTTTTAGGGCAGTCGTAGAAAGGAAAAATCTTACATTTGAAGCAAGGAGGATTTAGAGTCACAGGACTTAAATTGACCTGAGGCTGAAAACAAAAAACACAAAAGACTAACAAGAGCCTATATAAAATAACGACAGCCGGGAGAGGATAGAAATAAATCTCCCACCAACAATAACACAAACGAGAAATAAAAGACAGATTTCAAGACTGGCTCACTCAGGCCACAGTGAAATAGCAGTAAAGGCAGTGTGCTAGTAACCTCTGATCCTGGCAAATCCTGCGCTCACACAGCAATGAAAATTTTTAAATGGAAAGATGTAGTAAGACTTGTGGAGCTTGGTGGAGGAATGGACCTGCCTGCAGGGAACAGCCTGGAGGTTGATCTGCACAGACATAGTCCTTTGCATAAATAACAAGCTCACCAGTACACACAAAAAAAATCTCCTATGTTTCTGTCCAAACAGGTACTAAATGCAGGTACAAGTGTAGGAATCTCATCATGCTCTGGAACCTAACTCTTTTATGGCCTTTGAGACCCCCACATTTTTCACCCTGATTGACAGAGAGGCAACACTGGTGGCTGGCTGCATATGGTGGCTGGATATCATTACATATTCATGGGAGAAGCAATATTATTCCCAGCTTAGAAAATTTTTCATACTTTAACAAATTTTCCCTACAGCAAGTTTAAGTCCTTTAAAAAGTTTTAGGAGGGGGAAAGGTAAAGACCAAACTAATAGTCCAGTGTTATTTGTTGGCACATTTGGATTCTATTTCTGTTATAAACACATAGGACCCTGAGAAACTTGCTGTTTTCAGGTGTCTAACACTAAACAGAACATGAATTATGAACCATCTGAAAATAAATACTTTCAGATGAGTATAGAGACAGATGAGTCATTCTGCAATAGAAAAGCTTTATCAACCAATACCTGACCAGTCTCAAGCATATCATGTCTTTTGAACATCACACTGGGTTTTTTTATGAATTAGAATTAAGACTGCTCCAACACGTCTTCAAAGACTGACACTCTGGGACATTTTCATGCCAGATCTACCTCTCAGGTTTGCATTAGCACTGTCTGCCACATTCAATCAGATGCTTACAAAAATCATCCAAAGGTGAAGTCACCAGTGCATCCAAAGGTGAGCATCCTGGGCAACACAGCACTGGTGGAAGACATTCAATAACTCTGCAAATGATACTGACAGAAGACAGATATCTAAAAGACAGGATTTGATGTATCGCTATACATAGGGTAATATTTTCTCAGCACATTACAATAAAAATATATAATCTATGTCTGTGATAAATGCTTACTTAGAATACAACACATTCAAATCACAGAGTCGATTAGGTTGGACAAGACCTCTGAGATCATTGAGTCCGACCTATGACTGAAACACCACCTTGTCAACCAGACCACGGCACCAAGTGCCACATCCAGTCTTTCCTTAAACACCTCCAGGGACGGCGGGTGACTCCACCACATCCCCGGGCCATTCCTAATTCCAAATCTATTTCGAAAGGCTAATTAAACAAAGGGCCCGGTGATGCGCCAGACCCCGATGCGCGGTGGCGCAGCCCGTGCCCGGCACAGCAGCACCGCCCGGCGCCCGGCGGGGCGGGCGGCTCCGGGCGGGCCGGCCAAGGTGCGTCACCCTCTGCCAGCGCCGCCGCCACGCTCCTCCGGCCCTGCGAGTTACGCCATGCAGGGGCGACCTCTGCTGTTCCTTCTGTTTTCAGACCTACAAAAGCGGAAAAAAAACCCACAAAACAAACCAAACTGAACCACCCCTTTCCTTTCGCGGAGGAGGGGAAAGAGGCTTTCGACATTCTTCCAGTGTGCCGCAAATTATCTTCCCTGCTTCTCTGCGCCAGCTTACTCTGTTGGCCTGAATATTGGACCTCTGAATAGGAGATCATTATTTGAGACAAATATGTGGTATTTATATACAAGTATTTACGTAGCAGATGTCTTATTTGGATAGTGAAAACAAAAGAAATAAAATCACTTGTCTGTGCCGACGACAGTTAAAGAACTTCACCAAAAATGCCAGTGAGCTAATATTCTACATGAGCTGGTGATTTCAAATCATATCTTATTTTCACAGGTTTTACTAGGAATGATATTTGGGCAGCTTGATGCAGGAAGCAGTTTTAACAATCAGTGCTAATTGTGAAACCTCTCTGGATGCTCCCTCAATACCTCCACAACTTGCAGTACAAAGAAGCCACATTTCACACTGAAAGAATGTAACAAATTCTGCTTTCTTTAGCAATGGAAAAAACAACAGCAGCACAGCAGTAGTGCTCCTCACCCCCCAAAATAACCAAAGCTTTCTCCTTATTTCTGTTTAAAGGTGTTTTGTTGGCCATCTAAAGCAGCATTCTAAAAATTTTTGTCTTTTTTTGCTATTTTTATTTAAATTTTGTCTAAATTGTGTAGGAAACATTTGCTTGCAAGAACATAAAGCTAGAATCTTTTTAACTCTTTAGCACATATAGAAAATTATCTAAAGGTAACTCCAAGGACTTCTCTACATTCATTGTAAGGAGGTACAAAACACTAAACAACACTAGGTGTTAACGTAAAGAGAGGATCAGGACTTCCTTTTTTCACTTAAGCAGCCAGGCACAAAAGGTTAAAGTCTTTGCACTTTCAACAAACTTCTTTCACTGTCCATCAAGGAAAATGAAACAAAAGAAAAAGAAAAGAAAAAAAGGAGAAATAAGTTCTATCCATTTTCAACACATCTTCAATGATGTGAAAACTTACCTTTGACCTTCTGCCTTAAGGAAAAAGTATTAATTTCCCCGTTAAACATAAAGCTTTTCCAAAAGCCAGAGTAGAAAAACCTAATTGCTGTGCCATCATTGGAAACTACAGTTAAATAGAAACTTGACTTTGTTTCACAAAAATCACCTGGTTTTTAAAGCCCAAGAGAAAAGGACACCACCATCAGCATTTATATTGACAAGAATGTTCCTAAATGCCTTATCAGGGTGATTTAATTTTCCATCTGTCTGCTGAATTTGCTTTACATGAAGATCTGGACACATACAAGAATGTGTGTGTTTTCTTTTTCTGCCATACTACTAAGAAAGTAACTCAGGATCACAGAGCAGCCTTTTGCTGCAACTAATCCCTCCGGATCTGGCCGAGCCTTTCAGGCTGTGCTTCCTGTCTCAACCCGCCTATGCCTTCTGAAAGCAGAATGAAAAAAACCCAAAAATTTGGCAAACAGCCATAAAAAAAAAAAAATACAACATTTGCTATGTAGGTCGAACTTCAAAGAATGCTTAACCCCCCCCTTCCGCCAAAAATGAGCAGTGCAGAATCCTAGTTATTCCTTGGTTCATCACATAGTGTCAAGGTTTTTCCTAGGGTCAGATTTGAACCCTCAGTAGCGGGAAACCCCAATCTCTGTACAGCATTGGGAAGAAATGGCAGGGTTTGCATCATCAGAGTTAAAACAATTTCACTGAGGCAAGGCTAAGGATCTGATTATTTTTCCATATGAGCAAGAGTTGATTGAGAAATCCACAAAACAAACCAAAAAATCTATTTTTTATCCCTTAGTTAAAATTATCAGTAAGTTATTTAAAAAACATGATTCTTCTCAGTATTTAAACACAGTAGTAGTGACCAATAGATGCGAGAACCACATTTACGAAGAACATAATTAATAACAGATCAAAATCTAGGACCAGACTGATCACCTCTTACACAGTGAAGAATCTTATGTTTGCAAATTTCAACTGACTGAGATAATCTCTACATATGGGCAACAGAGGAAGGAAGGATGTGTGAACCTATATCTTGGCCCCTATTTTAACTTCAGGCTGTTATATGCAAATATAAATGACAAATGCAAGGTCTCTAAAGCATTCGACAGACCTCTATGGGTCACCTGCTGTGTTGAGGTAAGCAGGGCTTACACAGAAGTGATCAAACGACTCTCACTTGGTGAGCTCTCCTGTGAGGCACCCTCTTAGATGGAGAGGCCAGAGGGTCTCTCTCTCTCCCTCTGAATTTATGATCTACCCATTCACACTGATCAGGGCAGCCTCGTCACAGCAGGGCTAACTTCCCACTTCATAGTAAAAGCAATAAAGAAAACTCAGTGCCTCAGAAGTCACTAATGTCCATGTGATGTCAATGCTAGCTTTTCCAACAGAACTCCTATTAATAGTCTGCTCCCTTTTATAAAAAGAGAACACAACAGCAAGGAATTGACCAGACCTTATATTTCCACAACCAGTAAGTTGTACATTCTCTCTTTATATCAAGATATGGTATGTCAACCATACAGGAGTTATTGTTTTTTGTTGGGGGTGTTGGTGTTGTTGTTATGGATGGGGTTGGGTTTTTCTGTTTGTTTTGGGTATTTATTCATCTGGTTGTGTGTGCATTTGTTCTGGTTTGTGCTTAATAGTGCCAAGACACACTTCTGCTTCCTAAACAGGGCAGAACATTCTATTTAGCTCCCAGAGCAGCATAGATCTTCATTCATTATTCTTTGGGAAAAAAACAGACATACATTTTCCTGACCTTTTTTGTTTTCCATGAAAGAAAGGAAAAACAATTGTTCTTGCCATGTTCTGAATGAAGTTTTTTAAGCTTACAGAAGTGTTTATAGATAGAATCGCTTTTATTTTGATTACATTTTCTTAATAACAAAGAACAAGCAACAGCACTGCAGGTAATGCAAGAAGGCAGCAGAAAAAAACCAGGCTGGTGAACATGAGAAAATCATGTCAGTATTCCTTCCTCACAACACAGGCAATACCTATTGTCCATACACTTTTCATCATGGGCACTGAAGCAGGATTAGAAGAGTGCTTACCCAGACTATTTAACTTTCACTGAAAGAGATAGAGTAACCCAGAAAGTTCCCACTCTGTCATTACTTATGCCCTCCAAACCATCTCCCTCCCATGGTATGAAATATAACTAGGCATTTCTTTCCTTCCCAGTGATTTACTCTTCTGTAGATAAATTTAATCCTCCCCAATGGCTCCCACATAGTTTTTTTTTGCAAAAACTTGGATCCAGGAAAGACTTCTTAAATGGAATATAGATTTGCTGTTATAAAGGAAGGTAATAGCTCTACTGCCCCTTAAGCTGTGTTCAGAGGGGTGGAAGTTCACCACACATTGCATCAGCATGTATTGCTCTGTATGTCTCTTGCAGGTTTAAGATTAAAATATTTCTTGGCAAAACAATAAATACTTTAATCTTGTGGCAAAGATAGTGGCAAAACTAATGACAGTGGCAAAGACTTGTGATACACACATATTCTGTCATTTTACATAACATTCAAACATGTTTTGTATCTAATGTAAGGAGAGAATGAAACAATGGCATTTTTTGCTTCACCTTTAAACAAAACGAGACTTCTCAACGCTGTGGGAGTTTTTTTCTCTGATGAAAAAGGAATGGACTATTTCCTACGATTGCCAAAGGACTGAGGTCTGCCAAGAAGGCTCATTTTGCTTGCATCATCTTAGAGGAATGATCCACCAAGGTATATACTGGCCAGCACAGCATCTGGAAACTTCGCAGCTGAAATTGAATGCCAGAGCTCACTGAGGCAAAATATAAGAAAGCTATTTACAGTGACACATATGATCACAAAGATCAGAGCATAGATTTGGCACAGAAGAAAATTCAACCCTCAACTCTCATTATGTTTGCCAATATCTGGTTTAGTCCAATTATTCACTTAACAAAGCTTTTATTTATTCATTTCAAGAATGAAGATAATAGCCTCAAGTATTTAATTACTAAGGCAGACTAAAGGGGAAGAAAAAAAACTCCTTAAACCACATCTTAAAAAAACCCAAAAAAAGCCAACCCACAAAACCTTTTCAAATATGCTCTAAAACTGTCCCAGAATTCTTTTTACTGATGTTTTATATCCTTTCTCCAGAAGTTCTCCTTCTGTTTCTCCAGAATACGCACAATACAAATTCTAGACAGAAACCAAGTAAGTAATACACACCTACAAAAATATATACACAAGGTCATTGCCAGATACTTTAATACTTATATATTCTGTGCCATGGGAAGTGCACATTCTGTGTACTTATACAGATGGATAGATAAGAAACCAGTTGAGTGCAGAGTACTAAAGAGGAAAATTATGTCTTGAAATATGACTGGGTGATTATATTTAGACTCAGAAAGATCCACTGAAGGGGGAATCATCTGCTTCACTAGGTAAACCCTTGGAATAAACACTGGATATGCAATATTCATCTGCAACCGAGAAAATCATTGCAATGTAGGCCATTGTGTGGATTATGAAGATGTATTAAATTAAATATTTTTATGGAGTTTTTCTCCCACCTTAGGATGCACTCAACACTTTCCTCCTTCCTGTCTGATAATATGTTGCCATGCTATAAAACCCTAATGCCCATTTCAACGATTAGCTGTATATCAGCCTTACTACTTCAAATCCACAAGTTTCACATCAAGCATTAAATGGGATGAATATTGATCTGCTAAAGAGGATTTATTTATTTCTAGCTCTATCCAAAGATCAACTACTAGCAGCTTTTGGTGGATCTGTTGAGCTCTCACAGCACAAAGCTACTGCATACATGACACCGGACTTGACATTTCAGTTCTGGAAGAAAACCAAACAGTAAATTCACTGCAATAATCCTAGATAAATGAGATGATCACTGGAAAAGCTGAGATAGTTAAGTGGTCTATCAGAAAAGTCCAAAGGATGATATTGAATTGTTGCTACATAATAACCTATCTCATGACAACATGGCACAAGATCACCATATCAGATGCCAATATTTTCGCCTTATAAAAGCCTCATGACTTCAGATTATCTTTGACTACTTCACAATTATGATCTGAGCTGAAAACTTTATGGCCAGCATGATTATAATCAGATACATATCAATATCACAATATTTACCCATGCATTCCTTTTTTTTGTCCTGTTCAGTCAATACCACACTAATAACTGTGTAATACATTCAAGAAACACAGATATCTATTTCAGCCCTCCCAGCACAGGTAGGAGTTAGTGCTGCCCTCAAAATGTTCTTTTCACTCGATGTCAGTGGGGATCATTTTTCACTCTTTGGCACTGATAAACGAGGAAAACATACAAATGGGTGGATGAGGACTGCAGGCAGATTAGAGAAGAACTGGTGAGTTGCCTTGCCTTTTATACTCAGAAGGCAAGGGCATGAGAGGATGCTATGTTTCCACTAACTTGGACAAGGAGTGCTTGAAATGCCAGTATAAGAAGCCATGAAATCTTTGCTGTGTCACTCACACAGGAAGCTGAAGAAGTCAGTCAAAATATTGCCTCAGTGCTGTGATTTCATCAAGACATATAATTTCAGTAGCTAATAACATCTAATAAAATCTAATAGGCATCTGTTAAATATTTCACTTTTATTTATCTGATTTCTCTGCACCCGCTTTCCCTTATGAGAGTATTATTTTAAAGAACACATGAAGAAGAACCAGAAACAATGACATACAATGAGAATATTTGCTGCAATTAAAGATTGCCTTCTCATACAACCACAGTTCTCAAAAAAAACCTTCCAAAAAAACATCAGGAAAAAAACCTGTGCAGCATGTTATCGAGACCAGATCTGAAAACCAATGCTTTGTTTTGTTTGCTTGAACTCTGTGAATTCCTAAATGTCCTTGCCACAAGTAGCACTCAGTTTAATTAGGTTTTTGTCTGTAGAACAGTGTCTGCTTCACCAAGGATAGAGAACTTTGGGCCAGTTCCAAGTATCAATGAAAGAGGGACAAGATGTATTTCAAAATTAGCCCTGCACTCAGACAAACTTAATCTGTTTTGTTTGGTTTTTTAAAAATACATCTTCCATTTAATCTGTATAAAAAATAAGACAGGCTTCTGAAGACAGTATTTATATGTTCAAATACACTTCAAATGCAGAAGCTTGTGTTATTTATAAAATCCCTTAAAGGATGGAACAACTCAAAAGAAGTTTAAAAAGGTAATCTGAAATCTTTCCTGGGTAATCTCTGCTTGGTTAAATATCTTTAATGGGATATCATTACTGCAGAGCCCCAGAAAAGTTTTATCTTCCAACAGCCTATTTCATTCTTTTGGAAAAACAAAATGAAACAATATAACCATAAGTAAATAGTGCAAGGAAAGTCAGCTCTGTTGCCTGAAGCTTTCAGGCTATTTGTATCTGGAACACATGATACAATACCAAATTCATATCCTGAGAAGTATGAATCTTTTTCCTGTCATTCATATTCTCATAACATGGCTCTCTATAAACTACCTTCTAGGAACAGTGTCTACATTTCCAACATAATGTGGTAGAAACTTAATTAAAGTCACTAATTCTTTCAATTTTTTCCACTACTAAATGAATTTAAAACACCGGTGTAATATAAGGAAAACTTACATAAAAAGATCATGCCTATAAATATTTCTGTAGTTTGTTAGGAGTATCTATCAGAAGGAAATAATATCAGGAATATTTGCTTAACTCAGATGTAGCACATAATGCTTTTACCTAGAAATAATTCCTTTCTTCACTAATACTTCATAACAATTACCAGCCTGAAATAGGTTGCACAGCTTATGGTTTGAATATAACTGCAAAATTTTAGTTTTCAGTGGTGAAAACTCTGTATTCTACCTTTTACCCTGACAGTGTCCTTTTGGCATCACCATGGTAATTTCTGCCTCTGCAACTTGCTGTACAATTTAATTAAAAAAGGCATAAGCTCTCTCTTCTTCCTGCCCTTCCCCCAACCCTCTGCACTAAATTCCAAAAATGTTGAAAAATGCTCACATTTTAAAATTATTTTATAATGAATTTAACTTTAACCTTTTTATTCTCCCCCTCTACCCCCCCTAGATTTACTTACTCATCCTTAGATCACATCTAATCTGCATGCAGACAATGAAAAAACAAAGATGCCATAAAGCAATATTTGGTGTTGAAACAGAGACACCAGTCATCCTTGGAATAATCACCAACAGAGGTATGACCAAAAGCCAAACTCTTCTGCACAGCTTCCACCAAGTCATTTGAGAAAGAACTCCAATGAGCAATTTATAACAGTGCAACTTCTTCAGGCAGCAGCATCTCTCAGATGTGCTGTATTAACATGTAAATCACAGATCCTTTTGCAAGTCATATTTCCACACAACAGAACATTTTCTCTTTTGGCACCAAACAACAATTAATATAACTTTATGTGCTAATTAGGAATTTTTTGCAATGTCAGTCTGCCCCATCCCATCTTCCCACCCCCCAAGTACTCAGGTTTTAAAGAAGGATCATAATCCAAACAGCACTATATGATGAACTCTGTGTAATACATACACCATGTGAAATACAGATGAGGATTTTTTTAATGTATTGTGCTACAAATCAAAAATTCTAACACTGCCTAACAAAACTCCTAGCTGCATAAAAAGATGCAATAAACCTCTCTAACAGTAGCTGATTTGTATGCAACATTGACCATAAGGGTAACTCTTCAGTAAACCTGAATCTCATATATAATGCATAGCAGTTAATAAATCATAGTAAAATCAGGTGGCTTAAAGCCAACAATACCCAACTAGTAATGGAAAGGAGGGAAAGATTTATAGAGAAACAGACTCTGTCTGGATTTTGCTTTAAAGAGGCTCACACAGTGCAGTGGGAAGATCTTACTGTGGTTTCCAAGTGGACACAACTGTGTCATGCTGACTCACTTCATCCTTCCCCCAACATTCCTTCTCACTTACCAGTGGTGCCTCTTCTCCAAAATCATCATCTTTGACCTTCCACTGGATTTTTTTGCCTATCAGCTCCACAGCATCTGAGCTGAAAACGAGAACAAAAACATCCCAGGCTAGATTTCAAACTTAAAGAATACTTCAAAAGAACCTCCCAAAACTGGCTTCTCAAGCCTCAAAAAGCCATGCTAGGAATTATTAAAAGTATCACACATTTCCCAGATCCAAAATCCAGCTGCATAGAACGGAGAAAACATACTCCAGCGCTTAGGATGGGAAGAATGTTTTTTTGCTTTAAATATCAAGTGTAAAACTGTTCGCTGTCTTCTCATTGGAGATCCAGGGGAGCAGGATATTAGAGACGATTGCTGCTGCAGAGATCTGAGAAAATTCTTTTCTTGTTGTTTTAGAGCTTGCTCATGGTGACCAGAGGCAGTCAGGCAAAAACATTAGGACAAAGTTAAGATGCAGCACTTTCACATTAAGCATGCTTGCAGCTTCATCAACAGATATTGTGATGTCAACTACGTATGTGTAAAAACTGATAGAATACACTTATTTCTTAGGAAGCACATTCTGAAGGCATAGATAAAGAACCAACGCTGAAGTTCTTCAGTTCTCAGTTACCTTTATTTATGTCATACGCTCTGACTAAGGGGAAAACATTTATCTTTTTTGCTTGGTTATGCTAAATTTATGGTTATCATTGCTGGGACCATCCTGGTTCAGGATTTAGCTTGGGAAAACTGCAGCAAAATTTCAAAATCTAATTAAAATCAAATCCCCCCCGCTTCTCTGCACTAAAAAGCAAATTACAAACCATCTACTTATGCCCGGTCTGTAAAGCTGATTTTGTTATTAAAAATACCCAAGTATCAGACTGGTACCATACCACCGCAAGCCTTTTAAAACTTAAAGCCCCTTACAGCGTGTCAATCCAACGCACAAATACACCACGGCCACGCTGCCAAAACCAATCCAGATTAGGAGAACCTCGCACAGAGGGAGAGCCTTTCCCCTCCCGGAGCCCCGTGATGGGGGAGCGAGCGCTGCCCGTGAGGCACCCCGGGCGCAGCGCCGCTTTCCCGGCCGGGAGTCCCGCCGGAGGGGCCCGGCCGGCCGCGGGGCGAATGCGGGGCGTGCCCGGCGGCATCGGCCGCTGTCCCGGCACCGCGCTCGGCCGGGGCTCGGCGGCGATCGGCGGCCG
>JAYDZK010000202.1:26309190-26319915 GCA_034509185.1 Euphonia xanthogaster | reverse complement strand
CAGCTGCGCTGAGCCGGGTACGCAGGGTAATCACGGGATTAATATAAAAAAATTACAGCCCCCGCAACCATAGTGAGACGCAGACTGGAGACAAAATGACCGCAGAGAAACTGACAGAAATGACGCGAAATCTACCGTTTCAGACGGAGATAAATATTTCAGTATCACCTACTGCCGGGGAAGAGAATTGGATTTTCTCCGCTGACCTCAGTAGCCGTAGGGTTGAGTGCAAGGAAGTGGGGCCATATGTTTTTCACAGGTATCTTGTTTTCGACAAAAAAATTATTCTTTTCTTTACACGACAAATTATTTTCTTGCAACTTATTTGCGGTATCAAACAGCAGCAATGAAGTCCTTAAAAATGATGGCTAAAAGCCAGTCTCAATACTATTTATTTAGGGATGATCATGATGATAATAAAAAAATGAGAATTCTTACCAAGTAATTAAGTTTGTTCACAGTTTGTGTATAGTTTGGTCTAGTCCATTTTGCAGATTTTTTTTTTTTGTGTGTGATGTAAAGCAAAACAACTAGCACAAATGGTTACCAGCCCAGAGTTTTCCATCTTTGCTGTGCTTAAAAAAGGTAGGGAGATAATTCATATGAAATAACCTTTACATAAAACTCTCTTGCAAACAAACATTTGTTGCGAGCCCTACAACTGGTGAGTTATCATGCAAGCAAGGGGCTCTCAGCTGCTGCCGCCCTGTCCTTCCAGAGGCACGGCAGGGTCCTGCCCTGAGCAATAATCGAGCCCATGACCCCACTGCAGCTCTCCCAACACAACACCCCCGGCAAAAACAGCTGCAGGCAGAACCCACTAATTTTTATGCCTTTGCTTCAGGGTATTGCCCATGCAGGAGAGAATCACTGGAACCCCATTTTGTGCAGGTACAACTCACACAGGTGCGGTTTGAAGGAAGCACAAGCAAGAAGGAATCCACCTAGAAAGCAGCACCCACTCACTGCCACAGTGATGAATGCACACTTCTGGAAGGTTCTGCCATTTCCCTGCTTCATCAAACTGGGAACAACGAGGCCCAGAGGATGTAGAAGTGCAGAGTATGCTGATGAATGAGAGCACACTGCTCTTACATGCACAACAACTGACGACAAATAATCATCGCAAAGGTTTTTCATGTATCAATGCAAGCACTGGATTATGCTTTTCTGGCAAGAAATGTAAACTTACTGACTATACTCCACATTGTCTTTACAAGTGGCCAAGAAAGTGTTATTCCAGAATTCATAGTTAGACTTGGTAATATTTTGCAAGGAACGGTCTGCTGGCAGACTCCGAGGATGTACAGTCTGTACAGTGTCTCGGTCTGTGGTTTGACTGTAGCTCTTAGCCAGAATATTCCACTGTCAATCAATCCGAAGCACAAAAAGACACTGCTCTGGCTATTAAATAAAAACAAGAAGATATATGAATCAAGAAGTTCAGAGGAAAAAGCAGAAAAAATGTATAAAACCCTCAAGTAAATCAAGCAATGAATTATTGGAAAAAAAAGTGTAAATAATAAACATATTTTTTCTCAACATGGTCCCTAAAACTAGAACAGAAAAGAGCAAAAATCCTGAATATCTTTTGACCAAAATGACAGTAAAAATATTATTATTTTGTTGGGTAGGTGGGGAGAAAAAATTATAATCAGCTAACACCCTTTTGCCCTGATCCCTCAGCTTCTTCTTCAAGAGAGTTACATATTCTGTGTTCAGGAAGAGTCCTAATGATGCTACATCGGTTCTGCCTGTCTGCAGTGCATTTAATTGCTGTTTAATTCTCATTTATCACTAATAGATGAGACTCCCTGAGCAGGTGGGAGCCCCCAAAATCTGTATTTGCTTCTTTTTTTTTTTTAAGTCCTTAATAGACCATGCATAGAGTGTCAAGCAGATCTAAAAGATGCAACTACAAAATAGTACATTAAGCTTTCATGTCAACAGCCATTTGGTAATGGTTTGTAATATGTGCTGTTTGAAATACTGGTACAAACTCAGCAAAAGATGATGTAAGATTAAATAAAGAAGGTCAGAAGTTTGGGGAGAAGCACTGAACAGTAGCAGAGGAGCACAGCAGCTGTTACACAGCACACAGCAACACCACAGAATAGTTTATGACAGGAAGTGAAGAAAATTCCACAATCCACCTGAAGCTACAGTGGGAATTATGTAGGCAAAATATAGTTATTAAAATTGGAATGCAACCAAGACTTCAGGGGCTAATAATGCTTCTCTTGCAAGAGATAGCAAAAAAATCCCCAAGCATCTTCATTGACCACAAACTGCAAGACCACAGCTTTACATCTCAATTGAAAGACACGACTTTTTCCATGATAAATTGTTACAAGAACGTGATCTTTCTGGGATGTGATTTCCTGGCCAGCAGGCTCCATTTCCTTCCAAAAACTGCAGAAAGAGTTAGTGATTTCAGGATTAAAAAAAAAAAAAAAAAGTAATCTCTCTACTATACATCTCTCTATAAATATAAATTCCTTTATATATGTGTATACACATCAACATATATATAGATATGTATATTGAAAAGTTGTCTTTAAAGCTACTGCCAGTGTTTAAAAAATAATTAGCCAGCCTCAATGGTCTCAATGAAATGCAATTTGGCAGTCACAATGTGAATATATTTACCATATATTGTGCCCATTAAATTTCCGTATGCTAAAATTTTATTATTTCTTGCCTAGAAATTGACTTAATTTTACAGCCCTAATAATCACTTCAATGAGGACTTAAAACACCTCACAGAAATATTAAACTACACAGAGCGTGTAGTGTGTTTTATGTCTGCATCTATAAAACACATACTTGTCACGCACAAATATTTAAGTATATAAATGTGCAGATTCTGAAAGTACATATGCAGTAGGACCATAAATACTCCCAGAAGTGGAATACACACATTTATGCAGTGTGTATTTGTTTATACAAGTATGACTAAAGTACATAAATGTAGATAAGCCTCGTGTATTATACATTGAAGGTACTTTACTGTGATATAAAAGATTCTTTTATGATGAAATTTGAGATGCACATGTTTCAAGGAAAACTACATGGAAAATAGCTGTCTATCTCATCCCAGGACTGAACAGATAATGGGTGCTATTTCAATTTGTCAAATCCCTTTTACAGCCACTGTACACACTAGAAAAAAAATGATTTTTTGCAGACGTTTATTTAAAACCAAACTCGTTGTATTTTGCTGCATTGAAAGATATCAATCTGTTGCATGGACATAAAGCAGCTGTAAAGCAGCATTGATTGCCATAACATCTTACCACATTAGAAACATGCAATGGTAGGGACACAGTGGCCTTTAAAAATGGCAATTGTTTTGAATGCATTCTGGTATCAATAACATTGGGTGGCTTAAAAACTTCAATAAAATTGTACCCACAGTAAGACCTGATAAAGCAGCAGAAAGAATTTATTTTTCTTTTCTTTAAATGCAGCACAGTAAATACTGAATATGTTAGAAAATAATTATATATATGTATAAAACCCCAATTACCATATAGTCCTTCATTACTTGAAAATATTAATTTTCCTTGTTTTATTTAGTGCCTTGAGTAAGATCCACTCCTAATGTAATTAATGGTGAACAAATAGATGCAATGTTTAAGACTTTGACTTTGCAACCTTTGTGGCTTTCTTTTATTGTCAGGGAGTATTTTTGATAATTACATTGAGTAAATACGTAAATATTGGGACTTCTCACTCTATCCTTCCTCATAAATTTCTTCCCTTAAATTTTTCTTTTGACTATCACACTAAGTCCACAGTTTGGAGCATAATTTGGAAGTACACACAAATGGAGTGATTAGGGTCTCTCAGATGCCAGTAGCCCCTGTTCTTGGCTATGCCAGACCTGTTGGGTACACACACCCCAGTGAACACACACTGTGCCCTCCCACTGCGGGCTTGCCAGGCCAGAGCCAGATTTTCCCTGGGATTTTATGAGTCCACAGTAGCTCCTTACAGTTTAGGCTGGGGGAGCTCACGCTTGCACCATCCACACTGCTCATCTCATGGTGAGAACTGCTGCCAGGAGGTGCAATCACGGGCTTGTCTACAGGCACACAGGAGAGTTTTAGCCACAGGGAGTCTCTGTGGGACTCTACCCTCTAGGTACAATTACTGAATTTGCCTCACAAGCGCACTGTTAGTGCACACTTGAAATCCAGATGTTATGAGCGTGGATATGTGCTCAGAGTTCTGGAAGTGTGCCCATTATGCTGACTGCCCAGGGAAGCATCACACACTGCTCTTGTGCCCAAACTGTGGCAATGCTTTCTGTTGTTGTTTTAAGGTGGTAATTCTTTTGATGCCTGCATAAAGAGGCATAAATAACTAGGGTTCAGTTTCATTCCCCATATTATTTGTACTTACAGCCTGTTGGAAATTTGGCAAGCATTATTTGCAACTATGAACCAGGAACATAAAGATTTACATGACCTTGGCATTCACACCACAATTATCTATAAATTCTGACTCGAGTCGTGATTATTTATCATCTTTTTGAAGTGTAAGCATATAGAGACTTTCACAAGGCTACGCAGAAAACCATCCACAACTTAAAACTGCCTTAAGCAATATTTGAAGTACAGAAGATCTGATCCTCTGATCCTAAGGGCAGCTATTTCCAAAATAATCTGATGGAAATACATAAGAGAGCAGACTCAAATGAAGATTATTCACACAAGGACAGAATTTGAGATTGGGTCCTTGTTTGTAATTTATTACTTTAGACTGCAAATCACAAAATACTTGTTTTCTTTGTTATTACTAAGCTTTATAGCCTTTTAGGTCCTCAGTTGTCCTGTTTTGTATTTAATTTCTAATTCTTTGCTTCTGCTGTTTTGCCCTTCCCATACCAGTCATTCCTGTTTTCCTTACCTACACATTTTTGCATAGCTGAAGAGAGTTGGGATGTTTACAGATGGCAGGTAGAGGCATGGGGGGATGAGCCCACACAAGAAGCAACTTGTTGGTTCAAACAGCAAGTGAGCAAACAGTTGGCAGATTTGGACTGCTCATCACAGAGCAAGGGCCTGGACAAGATGACAGCAGCAGTCTGCTTGAAAGCAGGTTGGGACCATTACTGGTAATTACAGTTAATCAGCAACAATTGTCTTGACCAAGATACAGATCAACATTGAGCACTAACCTAACAGGACCTAATGAGTGTAATGGAGGATGAAGACAGCCTGATTAAACTTGCAAGGCACTGAATGACCTGAGCAGATGAGGCATTATAATTCCCAGACACTCTCTCTCTTTCCCCTTCTCCCTCCAGTCCCCTGTAGCTCCGTGGTGATACAGATTCTGTCAAAATATCCTCACAGTGGTGGTTAATGGAATTAAACCTTGCATTCTGCTGTGACTGGATATATTTATATGCTATATATATTTTTTTTAAAGTAACTGATATTATGCTATATACTGATTTCCTAAAACTAATCAATAATGTTGCTCAGCAGTCAATGGCTATTGCAATACCCAGATAATTTTAAAGCATTTTGGAAAGGTAAGGAATATCTAAGCATTTAAACATAATTTAAAAAGGTGCATGCTTTTCTATATCCTTGTTGGTAGTGCTCTTTCCTCTAGAGCCTAAACTGATCAGAGGCTTTTCTACCTCATGAAACTTGTGTGGGAACAAACAATTTTAATCCTTAAGATCCTTGTTAAGTATATAGTATTATCATAAAATATCATATTTGTGTCATTTTTGCAGGTAATTGATTCTATGTAAATTTTGATCTGAAAAGTTTCTGATTAAAAATAAAAATCTGAAAAAGATTTAAGAAACTTATTTTGGCATTTATATTAAAAAATGCTGCAATAACTGCACATTTTACAAATTTTACATTTAAAAAGGTATTGTTTCTCACAGTATATGCTTTAAAACAAGTAGTAGCAGTAGCTTTTCAGGAAAAACATGCCATAAAATGATTTTATCCACTGACTCTTCAGGGTTAAGAAAATGAATGTGCAAAGGAATTAATTACAGCTCTCTAGGCTTTCCCAAAATGTAAGCACAGATGTATAGACCATTTACTGAAACACAGCCCTATCAATACCCCTTCTACTTCAAAGGAAGAGTAATTTGACCAAAATGAGAAGAAAACCTGGGCTTCTGGTGTGACACAAGCCATCAAAAACAGTGCCAGCCAGCACTTGGTACACCTGTGTTTCGTCAGGCCATAATGACATTTCTCAGCCTAGCCCTATTTTCACATATGCTTTCACTGCATCTATAGATGTTTTACAATAATTGTGTAGCCAGTTTTAGCAGAAGTGAATAGCTGCAAGCAAATCCTTATTTAGGAGAGCATCTCTGTTGAGTCTCACTTTGTTTTCTGTTTGGGCTTTTTTTTTGGTGTCTGATCTTGATATAATTTTTATTGAGCTGAAAGGACATCATTATAAATGAACATAAATACTATTACCTGTTCTGCACTAAATGCATAGCCTGATGCCCAGTCTTTCCCTGTTTTGCCTCATTCTCAGTCATTAACTGACTTTAACACCCATTTTCCTATTTAAATCCTGCCCAGACTCCTAGCCTGCTGTCAAGCTCTGCTTGGCCATTTGCTCTAGCAAGACATTTAAGAAAGTTACAGAATCAGGACATGCCACAACTTCCCTACCCTATACCCCAGCAAAATGCCCAAACAAGGTAAAAGAAAGGGGAATGCTCACACTGGCCATTTTGTTCAGAGTGGAGACTGTACTGGGGTAGTAGATCTCAAAGTGCTAGAGTAAAAGAAGGACAAAAAAAAAAAAAAAAATACGTAGAACTTCATGAGACCCCAAAAGCCCATCCTGCAGTTCCTGTTTCATTGTGTTAATCCTAATGAATGACCTACAAACCCCTCAAGACCAGGAAATTGTGCTATATTTTATTTTCTGACTAAAATAAGCCAGGTTTATTCTCACAACATTGCATCACGCTGAAGCTTCAGCTACAAACGAGTCTGCCAGAGAAATTCTTCCCATTGAAAGGGACAAACTGATTTAGGAGAATCACACACACAAGCCTACAACCACTCTCCTCTGCATGAAACAGTCAAGGCCAACTCTGCTGTTATCCAAAGAGTTCAGCAGCATCAGGGTCATCATGTAATCCTGGTTCCAGTGTACTGGCTTGTGTCCTTGTGCATGAGGATTGAGCTTATCACAAGTGTTGTTGGGAGCCACTGTGCTCCTATGGGCACGCTCTCTAGAAAAGGTGCTGCAAAGAGCCACAGATACACTCAGATTTCTCTGTTGATATACCATGCTGAATGAGTGAAGGGTAAGAAAAAGCAGCTCCAGGGAGGAATGGAGTTTTTCCTGAGCAGCCAAAAATCTCAATTTGAGCACCAGTTCAGGCCAGCTGTGCACCTCATCTACATGTACCTTTTGGACAGATTGGGCAGTGTCAGAGACTGGGCAATCTTTAGGCAAATTTAAGGACAAAAAAAAAAAAATCTCTTAATGTTTGGGGTAAAAGATGAAAAACAAGCTGAGGTTTAGTTTTTTCACCTAAACATCTCTTTATGCAAGAAATATGGGACAGAAAAAGGTAATGCCTACTATATGTTAACTCTAAAACAATAGGACCTATAACCAACATGGAGAGACAAAACAGATTATTTAAGCAGTTTGGAAAACCTCTAAGATTATGTAAAATTATTGTTAAGCAGTCCAAGATATTAATGAAGTCTGCTAAAGGTGCCTAAAAACCCAGTATGCATATAAGGCATCCCATAATTTCAGCTTTATTTTATGAATAAAAACAACCTCAAAGCAAAATGGAAACAACAAAAACCCCCAACCAACAAAAACAGCCACAAACCTATGAAATTTTAATGACCTACAAAATATCAGTCTTTTACACTTTCCTAGAAAAGCAATAAAAACAACTGAAGTGTGCCTACATTCAATCCCGAAGTCACTTTTTAAGTACAGGATTTGTTCTGGAAATGTATTTCTTCTTAAATATAACGTAAAAGATGGAAAATTGACTCCCTTGCTGCTGCCAAGGTTTCCCCTCCTACTTGGTCATTCTGTCTCAAACCTTTTTAGTTCATTCACTAGGACATTGTTTCACGCTTCTCTACTAGATTGAAAAACCCTTTTATTTTCCATCCCTCTTCTTCACATAAAGACATTTAACATTGTAATTCAATGATATCTGTGCTTCTTTCTATAAATTAGAGTTCCTTAATTGCCTCACCACAGCGCAATCGCTCCCTTTGTCCCTAATTCATTTTTATGTCCTTTTCACCCTCTCCAGTTTTTCAACACCATTTTAAACATGCTGACATCAAAACAGACTAAATGGCATCAGTATCACTTAGTGTTCAGAGACTGCTAAATTCTTAACCAGAGATGACCTAGCATTGCCTCATAATTTCATGCAAAATTTAAATATTGGGAGAGTATGATCCAGAGAAAGGAAGATTTTCAACTAGAAATTACAACGAAGAGAGGATACACTGCCAATAATTCTTTCTCTGTCTGTGAATTGAACTAATTTGATACTAGTCATGTTCAGTATGAAAAACATGGGGTTTAAGAAACAAGAACATTTACTTAAGATGTATCTCATAAGTCAAACATTTTTAAGGATTTAAAGAAGCCCATTTACTATTGTCAACCTTTTATTGCAAAATACTGCACACAACTGAGATTCCTATTTCTGTGCAGAACATGAAGGAGAGTGGGTTTAAATTCAATACTAGGAAAAATTTCTCAACTGTGCAGATAGTGAGGCATTGAACAGCTTGCCCAGAGATGCTGTGAATGCCTCATGCCCCACAAGTGAGTGTATAAGGCCAGTTTGGATGGAGCTTTAACCAGCCTGGTCATGTGTCCCTGAGCATGGTAGGGGGTGGGAGCTAGATCTTTAAGGTGCTTTCCAACCCCTGCCATTCTCTGATAATGTGCTACCTGACATCCACAGTGGAGAGCTCTCCCTGACCTTGTGGATTCTGTGCATTTCACTGGTTTGGGCAGCATTCTTTCCTGTGCTTAAATCAGATGTCAGTTTGAAGCAACTACAAAAGTTTTGGGTACCCTGTAAACCAGTCTAAAGAAAATCTTAAGCCCTTATAAAGACCTTAAAAGACCTTATAGCCAAACATTGACAGGGTGAGAGCAGTATCAGTCATGTTCACTATTAAATGTTCCAATGGTTTTCACAGCTTTTTCATCCTGAAATTTAATTATTCTCAAGTCCACCTTGATTGAAATTGTACCAGCACAAGATTATTTCAGTAGAGTTATCCCTGACTCACATCATGCAAAAGAATATTAACATTCACAGGACTGATTTAGTTTACCTACACCAGTTTTACATGACATGCTTGTGAGGAGTGCTTGAAAGAGTGGAGCTCCTCCTCAATATATAACATATTTACAGAATTGGAGTTGCCTTGTTTGAACTTTCTTTCAGAGCATCTAGTATAGGCTAGCATGAAAGTAAGACAAATTTAGTAGATCTTATTTCAGTTGCTAAGCAAATTAATTCATGAATCTTGCTATTTGCTTATGTGCAGTTTATTCCCAGTGTAGTTTTTCAGTTTATTCCCAGTCTAGTTTTTCAGTTTGTGCTCTTCTGTTTGTGTAGGGAAAAAAAAAAAAGGGTTGTATCTCTTTATAGTTTATCAAATATGCCTGTCTTGCACTTCAGTGCTTCTTTTTATCCAATTCTTACTAAAATGATACATTTTCTGAATGATGAAGAAGTTCTCACTTTTACATAAGGGAAGTGTTATTAAATGAAGTACAAACCCTGTCTGGACATATCCAAACACATTCCACACTTTCGAAGGTAAGAGTAATTGTTAAATGCTGCTTTAATAATATACAATTTTTAATGAACAAGACACTTGCAGTTTTACTGAATCCTACAAAAATTAAACTGGAACCAAGCAAGCAAAAGAACAGGGGCTCAGTCATGTGAAGACTGAATATAAAAGGAGTAACAGGAAAAAAAGAGAAAATCTAAAAATGCAACCACAAAAACACCCCTGGCCTCAAGTTCCAAGAGAAATGCGATGAAAATATGAGTACTAATGGACTAGTGAGCTAGAAGGACACCTGCTTTTCTCAAATTTCTTGACTTGCCATGTAAAGGACCAAAAGAATGCATATACCAACTGAATGTTTCTTTTTCAGCTTTTCCTTTTAAATGAGATATCTCAGAACCTGCTTTTAAAAAGTAATTGACAATCAAAGTCTGCAGGCTCTGCTTACATAAATATTGGTGTAATAGTCCTCAATTCACTGCATCTGGAAATGATGAAATCAGTTGGCTTTTAACCCTGATAGAAATCATCATGATGTATTTGTATGAATATATGCAAAATTCATTTCTGTTTTGTGCTTCCATGATGAATGTTTCACTGTACAGAAGGAATAACTGATAATGCTTCATATTTGGCCTAGCCAAGATGCTCAAGGTGAACTGCAACAACAGTTTCCAAGGGAGAGAGCAGGATAAACTATGCTTAATTTTAGATGCAAGTGTGCCTGAAACATAAACTTCCAAAAATGGGGATTGTTTTTCAGATTGGATAAGAACTTGAATCTTCATCAAACCTCTTTTAACCTGAATATTTAGGCAGAAGTCATGATTCAGACAGACTCCTGTAGGAGTCTAGTCACATTGTGCTTCAGAGAAGGATCAAAACCACTGAGCCAGATCGGAAGAGC
>JAYDZK010000202.1:26298428-26309090 GCA_034509185.1 Euphonia xanthogaster | reverse complement strand
AAAACCACTGAGCCATTTGCCATCCCCCCCCCCCCCCAAAAAAAAAAAAGTACACGAGAAGAGATTAAGACCATAATTTGATATAAGAAATCATAGAATCATTTGTGGTGGAGGAGACCTCAAAGATAAGGTCTCCTCTGAGCCTCCTTTTCTTCAGGGTGTACAAGCCCAGCTCCCTAGCCACTCCTAAACTTTTTGCCCTAAGCTTCTGTTGCCATGATTTGTCTTAAACCTTACCTGGTTCATCTTTACCTTATCAAGGTAAATATAATCTGAGGCATAAACACAGTCATTTTATTCACTGCATAAGTCTTATAGTGATTATAAATTCCAGTTCAGACTGGGAAAAAATCTATTTGACCAAGTAATTTACTCCATTATTATAAAAAACATTTTCTTATTCAAAGGCTGAAGAACTACTATATATAGATATAGTTTAAGTAGGCTATGTTAATTTTGGTTTTGAGCAAACACATTTTTGGTCACTATTTCTCTTTTGCAAATGGAAACCATCTGTCATATTTTTCTTTTTCAGATGCTAGGAAAAAGTTTCTTAGTGGTTGCTTTTTCTTACACTTGAGTTAAAAAAAAAGCTCATGAATTTTTTTTTTTTTGTTTAAACAATACCAGTGTTTCCTGAACTTAATTTTATGGGTATAGTTTTGTTTTAGAAGTTCCTGACAAAGAGTAAATTGGAACTAACTGAATCAATTATAGTGTGTTCATACTTGTCAAATACCCTATTAGCTCAGAAATAACTAACTCTAATCCCCAAAAAAGGGAAAGTGCTGAATTTTCTTTGTTTTACTTGAACTCTCCTTACAATTATAAAGGCAAGCCTACTGGCTCAGAGATTTGTGTTGCCATGTGCCAGTACTGGGATGCCTGGTAATCAGCTTACTGCCTGCCACAGCCAGCCTCTGATTCTTCCAGGGAACATTAAATATTTTAGTGTGGTTGCATCCCCCTGTCCCCTGTTGCCATTTAAATCACCCTACATTCTCCCTAACCTGCTCTGGGATACTGTGCAGTACACTATACATCTGATTTTAGCTCAGTATGAGGGCTGTGTGTATATAATTTTTCAGCTGCTTCAGTTGGTTTGTGTAGAGGTAGACGGGGTCCAGTTGCCAATACTCACATATGAAATGAAGAATATTCTTGGTCTCATTCTACTTGTTTGTTCTGTCTGGTACATTCTGCCTGTGAGCTCTGTTACAACTACATTTTACAGGGTCCTTTCCTAGCAAAGTTTCTGTTGATATATTATTATTATATGGCCATTTATATAGACCCAACTGTGTTATTTCCATTTTATTGCAAGGACATAAAAGCTGGAAATTTACCAAAAGTACAGAAAGGAGACTAAGAGCCTTTGAAAGAAAATGCCTTAGGGAAATACTAGGTATTAAATAAAGTTGATTTATAGCTGTTGCCAGAATTTGTCAAAGCTTGTGGACTCCTAAATACAACATTATCCAGAAGAAAAGGTAGAAATACTTATGTTAGCAATACCAGCCATATCATTGTTAGATATGCTGTTTAATCATTGCCAGCATACATGCTGGCATGATCAGTGAGATGGTCACAGCCAGAATGCTCCCTCCACTCTAGTCCCACACAGTTCTTACAGAGGAAGAACTAATAAAAATAGGAACCTGGAGATTGCACAGACAACAAAGCCCTTGTAGTACACCACAGAATAAGATCTGTTTGCCTAGGAAGAATTCAGATTTGTAATATCAGAACCAACAGCAGTATTAGACATGTAGGAAAATGAGAACATGCAAAATGAGTATTCCTTTCCAGAAATCTCTCGTCCATACCAATGAGTCCTGGCTCTATTTGCCCATTAGGGCTTGGCTTGTCTAGGTCATAGCCATGAAAACAGGTAACAGCAGCTGACCTGTAACAAGAAGTCACTTGTAAACTCTGTCCACATCAATTCCCTCCCTGGAAGTGTTCAAAGCCAGGTTGGATGCAGCTTTGAACAACCTGGTCTAGTAGAGGATGTCTCTGTCCATGGCAGCAGGGAATTAGATGGTCTTTAACATCCCTTCCAGCCCACACCATTCTATTATTTTATAACTGCAAGTTAACATGGCTCAGCTTTTAGTAATTCACATGATCTTGCTGTCGCGGCGTGGGTACAACAACTCCATGGAGAGCTGCTCACAGTAGAGTAGGGAAGCCTTTATAATTGAATTATGCCTCAGACCCTCAACCTGCACATCAATCATTTAGGAGGAAAAAAAAAGAAAAAAGAAAAAATAGAAATAGATATCTCTCTGTATATATATATATCTTCTGATAACCACTCTGATAAGTCATGTCTCCCCACATTTTTACATTTCTTTCTCAGCAACTTCTCTCATTCTTACTTCTCACAGTCATTATTACCTTTCTTTCTCCATAGCCAGCTACTCTTTCATTAATGCTGTTTGGAGACTGGCTTCCAGAGACTACCCTTTGAAGACTACAGTTGCCCATTTAAGGCAAGGAATGAACTTTTGCTCCTATTAAGTATTTCATTCACTGATAGGCATTGATGTTCTGTCCTTCTGAAAGAACTCTCTACATGTCTCAAGCCTCTGGGCAATGCTTTAATGCACATAAATTAAGGAAAACAAATGGCAGAGATCAGCATCACAGAGGCCAAATTAATAAAATAGAGCCTAATGACTTCAAGTTGGACACAGTCTCAGCACTTAAGTTCTTAGAATAAAAGAACTTTCTCACAGATTAGAAGACTAAGAGTTCTTGGGAAATTGTCTTTTCAGAGAGCTTGGTTTACCTTCTATTCTGTGTTATGCAATGCTCCAAATCATGCTAAACATTGTATGTCTGGGACAGAGTCAGCAGCACTTGGGACTTGCTGGTAATTGAAAACAGGTTCTGAAGCAATGATTATCACACAGTGAAACTACAGTACCTCACATGCTGCACAGAGCCAGCCAGTAACCCTAGCCATTTTCTTTTCATCTGAGAGAATAGAACCAGGCACTGGAATTTTTTTTTTTGGCAGTCAAGCAGTAAATACAGTGTGAACTTCATTTTCAAACTGTGTTGATATCTCCTGGATTTACTAATCATCAAATATCAACTCTGTACTAAAATGAGACACACGGTTACAAGTTCCAAGACAGTGAGGCAAAATGCTATTATGCATTATGCAACTGTAAGCTTCCTAAAAAAAGTTTCCATCTACTTTAGCCTAGTGTCAGGTTTCCGGAGGTGTGATTCACTGATTCTGAGAAAGAGGTGTGAGTTGTATACCTGGATTTCACAAAGCATTGCAGGTTTCTCAAAACAGTTCAAATTCCTATCCAAATTTGCTTACACACATTTTCACTTCAACACTCCTGAGGATCTCCTTTAAGCATAATTCATCTCTTGAGATTACAGCAAGAGAATCAGCCAACTACAATTTCTTTCCTGGATTTGGAAGGAAGCTGCAGCTGAAAGTATTTGGTAAAACACCTAGAAATTTGCACACCCCTTACCAAAAGAACCAAGTTAAACATCCTTTAAAGATCCAGTTTCCCTTTCCAGTAGAAGAGTACAATTCAGGGAAGATAACCAAAAAGTTACCTCAGGGGATGCCTAGGTATTGTGCTTCCAGATATTTCCTCTCTCACCTTAAGCAACTCACAAAGCAGAGCTCTGTAAAAACAGAGTTGCAGGATCCAAGAGCACCGTCTTTGTTTATTTCCAGGTTTAAGTCATTGCCTACTGAATAGAAAATGTCCTTTCTCCTCTCAGCTCTGCAGATTTCCCTGAATGTTTGCTGTTCATTTTTATTGCTGCTGCTAGTCGGTATTTCAAAGGCTGAGCAAGGCCATAGTTAACCTCTTTATAATGTTGTTGCCACCCATGGCTGGCATGGACAGATAGAAATAAGAGAACTGCATGGATGATACAGAAAGTCTGAACTCCCTTTCAAATCACTGTTGTGGCTTTGCAGAGTGAGCAGGATTAAAGGGTAGTAAGAATTGATTTTCTCACAGGAGTCAGGTATAGCTATCTATAAGGCAATCAGGTTTCTGGAGCAAGAGAACATAATTTGTAGAATGACTTGATTTTTCAGGCCAGGACTTCACCTGATATATGTCTGTGCTTTTTTTGTCATTGTCTAGTGAACAAAAAAGATGTCAGCTGAAAGTTGGCAGTCTGATGTGCGAGACAGTTTTGCCGACAATTACTGAAGTTATCTTTTGGTATTTGAATTGAATTTTACATAAATAATTTCCCTATGTCTGTGTGTGTTTGCACTTGTAATCTTCAAATTCTGACAATGGGAATGTAAATTCTGTATTACTACAATTTATAAAACAGTGTAAACTTGATAACTAAATTTCTTCCTTAGTTATTAGCATCACAAAACAGCTGTGTTGAAGATGGTTTAAATAAGAACTTTTTACATCTTTTGTAGTTTTGCAAAGGTGGAGTTCATTTTATTACTGAAGTTTGAACTCCTTAAAATGCTTCAAATTTTCTGTTCTTAACTTCAGCTTTCTCTAAAGACATTTTTAGGTGGTCTTCCACTATTGCTGAAATGCAAATTGTCTTCTTGAGGATTTCCATTAGTCTGTAGCTTTCTCTGCTTATTTGCCATAAATCGTTGGTTTTGCTGGAGTGATTCTAATGGCAAATATTTACATTTTCACAACTGGATTCTCCCATAAACTTATTTTTGTTAGCTGCTTTGAATTTAGTGATGAACTACGATAATGTGTTCAGCCTCTCAGCTCTTATTGGTCAGTTATTTTTTTAGCTACAAAGCCAAACAATTGTCAAAGACTTCTGTTGCGTAAACTTTTTAACCTGAGCTCTAGAGTGTTTAATGAAACAGAAAAAAGTAGTTTCAGACTGTTAAAATGGTCCAGGTGCCTTTCATGATTTTTCTTTTTCCTATTTAAAAAAGTATTTCAAAATTTTCCTTTGCATGGTCTTTTTCACTGAGAAAAAAGTAGAAGGAAACTTGGAACTGAAATTATTTGGGAAAAGAAAAAGGTTTAAATAAGCAAAGTCAATGATCTAAAAAATAGATCCACATTCTCTTGGCTGCAAAAGCTTCTTTAAAAACCTGTGATGTTATTGGAACACTAATGGATAAAAAATTTCACTGGAAAGTACAGTTTTTTCATCTTGACAGTAGCTAGGCAAGATGAGTAAGTCTAGACCTGTTTCGATGATTTACACTGACAAAAGGAGGTGGAAGAGTTAATAATGTCTTCTTTTCTCTTCACCTTGGAAAATAAGGAAACAACAGGATACTGGAGAGATTAGAAACTAGATCCCAGGATTTAAAAATCTTAAAGAGAAAAGTTCCATCCCTGAAGTGCTGCAGCTTCCCAAGCTCTGAAAAAAGAGCTAACTATGATGTGCAAAGAAGGTACAATTTACCATATAAAGTACACACTCTAGTGAAAATAGTTCACTGAATGGGTGAATCCAAGCTGAAGCCTCATTTTTTGTGGCTTAGATGTGCATCACTTGAATGCACACAAGATTTTACACATTCCTGCTGCATTGGTGTAGTGCTGCGTGTGCTAGAAAATTTTAGCATTTGTGGGAAAACCAATCAATGAAACAGAGAGTATCATAAATTCTGCTCAGTTTAAAGGGAAAATCACCACTTTTTTTTTTCTGACAAAACCTGAAGTTATAAAAGCAGGCATAAGAGTAAGTTTATCACTTCAAGCTGCAGATACATTGCTACTGGAAGAACGCTCAGGTTCATTTTCCTTCTACTGTCAGCAGAGATTTTTGATTATTCATCAACTAGTTTTGATTATGCTTTATTAAGCACTTATTTCATTAAGGAATTGGTCAAGGGAGTTGCTAATCTGGATTCAAACCATAGCTCTATCACAGAAATCCTTTGAGCTCCTGCGCAAAACACTAAACTTCGCTATGCTATGGTTCTAAGTCCATAAAATAACAATAACAAGTCTTCATTATCCAAAATTTACACATCTTCTATGCCTACATTGCAAGTTTTGTGGAGAAAGACTGTCTTTGTATAATGCCTGGCACAGAGAGGTCTGGATAACCTATGCTTACGGAAGTTCTTAGAGGCTCTCTCTACTGACAATTCCTAGAGTACTGCCTCAAACACAAGCTCTGGGTAAGTCACATCTCCCCTTTGACAGTCTCACAAATCCTTGTGATACACCTTATTCACACTAGCACCGTTTCTGATGTACCCTGTTCTCTTGGGAACTATCTCTGAATGTCATATTTACAGACTTGCACTAAAGTATATTGAAATAGGTATCAAGCCCAGGGAGATAAATGCTGCAGTGGGTTAATGCATTAACCTTTCACATCTGGAGACCTGAGGTGAAGCCCTGGTTCTGTTGAAGTCCACAGCAAAGTCTCACTGATGTCACCGAAGCCAGAAAATGACATAAAAGTTCAAGCACCACTCCAGTCATGAATAAAATTGTTCTTTAGTAGCAGCCAAATGTCCAGCAAGCACCCATCCACTTTGCACTGAGCTACCAAAGGGCCTGACACATCACATCAGTCATTTGGCATGGCAACAACTCTCCAAGAGCTGGGATAGCAGAGAGGGCTTGCCATTGTGACATGAGATGCTACAGAAGTTCTTAGAGAAACCTTTTATTTGTCTCTTACCGGTACTCTCAAGCTTTATGCTTCTGCCTTTGCACAGGCAACCCATACACACATATCCCATATCCTTACCAGCACACCCAAATCTAAATATGATGACTTCCTGAATTAGAAAAGAATTTTCACTAGAGAGCAGGAAACAAATTCCTTACTATGATTTCCTTTGAGTTATTTGATCAAGACTTTTAAAACAAATTTAACATGAACTGAAGAATTTTAAACTGCCATACATTTAGCTTAGAAAAGTGTGCATCATGTCTTATTCTAAAGCTTGAAGTAACCTCTAGAGAACAGTAGAAGAAATACTCAAGATTTTTTTCTATTTAAAAGGATCGTGACCCCATTCTGTCCAAGACTGAGAATCTGGATCAAAAATAATGCACTTTCCCTCTGTGACCACTCAGTATGATTTCCATAACAATTTCTGAGTCAGAGCTATTTTAAGAAAATATACCCTAAGAAACATCAAACGCAGGACATCAACTTCCAGAAGAAAGCAATCTCCCTAATAACTTCCTGGCACTGCAGATATTCACTAACCCAGACAACATATTTCTTTCCCTGTACATGGTTAAGTCCAGCATGGTGTGAAAAGATCCCTCTTCATAAAATTTAGGAAGAAGACTATCTAGATTTGGGATTTTCCTCTGGTGAATCCTAAGGTTCAAAGGAATTATTGCAAATAAAAGCTTAAAAACTTATTATATTTATTCTTATTTAAACAGAAATATAAAGCTGTTTGGTAAAGTGTTTTGCAGAATATTGTTTTCAACTGTAATTTTTTTAGTTATTTGAGCAATAACTTATTGAAAAGCACTTTCTATGCCATGCTCAATTTAATATTAAATTTCTGTCATTTTAATTTGGTAGCAAACTGACATATTGCTGGGACATTGCTCACAAAGAATCCTGTCACCTGTGTGTTCTCTAGCCTTCAAAGGCTTTGGCAAAGAATATTTGATGTGTACTAGACAAGATTCATCCTCCCTGCAGCCCTTCTGCCTGGTGCCAAGGAGAGTAATGATCACCCAGTATATTAACAGCTCCTTACTTTCACATAAATGAGAAATGTGACTTAAAACCACATCCAGAGCTGTACACTTGGTCTTCAGGGTTGAAAGTGAGGAACAGAAATCACAGGTAGCCATGCAATGCAAACCGGGTACAGAACTGCTGCCACCAGCCACACAAGGCCAGTGATGGCACCTGGAGTCAGGTGCAGAAGCTGTAATACTCAAAGGAAGCTGATTAACAGTCATAATTAATTGTCTCCAGACAGTTTCTGAAGCTGCAGAGACCAGTTTATCACTTTAAAATTCACAAGGTTTTTATTATTATTCCTGCTTTTAAAAAAGCGTCATTCCCTCACTCAGTAGAGCTTTACACTAAGGAATGTTTTTGAGAGGAATATTAAAAATTTGAACCTCTTGTTACTTCTCCAACCAAGGAGACAAGGCCCATCTATTTTATGGCCATACAATTTCTTATATTCATTTTGAGGGCAGTGCAATTCATTGTGGCAGAATCACAGAACCTAGCAGCAGGAGGATCATGCTAGGCCTGAACACCAACATAAACGTGTAAGTGTTTGGAGTTTTTTTTGACTGAACTCTCCCTGCCATGATTTAAAAGATTTAAAATCTGAAGCTTTCACCACTTTTTTTTTTTTTTTTGAAAGCGTTTAGCACCCTGATGGAAACGACATCAATTATCTAAATGCGTCATAGGATGTTAGAATATCTGGGGAAGAAACAGAACCACAAAAACCACAGAGATTTTTGTTTTAGCCAAGTACTTTAAGTCTGCAAACCATCTGTGCAGCTACTTTTTCAAAGAATGTGAGTCCCAGAGGTATAACCTGGCCCATGTGAAAAAACACATCTAGTGTGTTATTAAACTGAATTCTCCTCTCTGTTAACATAATTCAACAGCATATAACAAGGGCATGCATTTAAACAATTTTGATTTCTCATTGCAGCTTGTCTCTCTGTTGCCATGCCTGTGACACTACAACTAGCATGTTAGGCATTGTGGAAAGAACACTCTTAGTGAGATAAAAAAATGTATCTACTAAATGGTTCCCAAACCCAGAGCGTTAGGATTGCATAACTGACTTTTGGGCATCTAAACCAATTTAACTCTTATAGCTTGTCTAAAACTAAAGTGGCACAGTATTATATTCCTGTGTACTTTTTACTCTGACTGGTTTGTTCATCTTCCCTACAAACACAGGAGCCAGTAGGAGGAACTACAGTTTCTTAGATCTCGAGGAACTATTTTGAAAGCATTCCGTGGCTTGAAAATCTCCCTGTTGAGCTGATGAATGGTTTAAAACTGTTGGCACTAAGGGCTGTTACTATTTTGGCTAGAGCCATCTGTTGATATGCAGCACACACACGTGTGTATACACACACACACACCCACAAAGGAAACTAAAAGAAATTAACTACTTAGCAAAGGCAATGTGAAATCATATTTGCAGACTGATTGCCAGAGCTCATATTTTTGAGGCAAACTCCTGAATTCATCAGTCTTTTTCTGATAGCTTTGTCTCATCTGGACTTGGGTGTGAACTGCTGGCCCAAGTAGAAACAGAGACATTGCTGAGCATACTGGACTAGCAATTAAACAGACTGAGACACTGAACTTACACATGGGGCTTCCTGACCTCATATGAAATGATTTTTACAGTCAAACACATTCATACATTCAGGAGTTTCACACAGCATTGGAGAGGATGCAATTTCCATATCTGCTGATAAAGGGGGTGAAGTCTGGGCTTCAATTATTCGCTGCTATCTTAATACATCATGTAGAGATAAAAAGAAAAAATAGAAAAATAGCATGTAAACCTCTGTAAAAATTAAGTTTCTTTCTACATTATGTTTCCTACTGCTTTTAGCACTGTTGAATAAAATGTGACCTAGTCTGTTAAGAACTGCTGGTAGAAGCACACTCTCTGGAGAGAAGTTGTCTGAGTTCCTGGCTGGGTACAGCAGGGGAAACAGGTTTCTGTCTGAATGGAGACTCAAGCTTCCCAGGTGTTTGCTGTTCACTGAACAGAGCAGGAGGGGTTTTCAGGCCCACATGGCCCAGGGCCTGTTGTGAGAACCCTTCATCAAGCTGCTGACAGCACTTCCAGGTTGGTGGCCTTCCAGGAAGGTGGCCTGCAGAGGAAGAAATCAGGTCCCACGGCAGGGACACAACACTCAGGCACTGATGTTCTGGCAGCAGCCAGGCTGAGCTCCAACATGGCAATGGCAGAGTTCTACTGAGTGTAAATACACCACAGGACCTCTGATGCCAAAGTATTAAAACCTAATTACCATAAACCAAAGTAAATATTCTAATGTGGACAGCAATCAGTCGTTCATAACTGATAACAGCACACTCCTTCCATCAGCTAAATCCCATCTGTTCAACATTATAGACCAACTACTGCACTGCCATTAATATTTATGATACAGACTAACTTTTCCAAAGGTTATATCTCCAACAGAATCTCTGCATTTCCAACATTTTTCTTTCTGAATGCCTGAAGAAAGCATCAATAATGAGAGGTCTGGTCCTGCCACATCTGAAATCCAGAGCCAAAACTCTCCAATGTTTCAACAGAAGGGACAAAATCAGATTCTTGACTAAGCAGAAAAAACTCAAAAACCCAACAAATAACACCTGGCGAAAATCAGCTGAACATAATGATCATTATACCCGACAGGCCTTCTGTCTTTTTAAAAATTTTATATACAAAATCAACCAACTAAATTTAAAATGTATGAAATTTTGGACTTCAGAGAAATAAGTTTCCATCTTCAGTGAAATAGTTTTTAAAAAATAGATTTGAAAACTTTTCATAGGTTTTGAAAGTCAAGAGAAGGCAGTGTAGATTCCTTTATTTTTCCATTCAGATTACTGTAATCTTGTGATTACAGTAATCTGAATTGCATTCACTCCTTCAATTCTACACTTATCAAAATTTACCGGTTTTGAAACACCTGCTTTAATTTCCTGTGTTTTTAAGTA
>JAYDZK010000202.1:26286591-26298328 GCA_034509185.1 Euphonia xanthogaster | reverse complement strand
TCATAGGTTTTGAAAGTCAGCAGAAGCCAGTGTAGATTCCTTTATTTTTCCATTCAGATTACTGTATTGCATTCACTCCTTCAATTCTACACTTATCAAAATTTACAGGTTTTGAAACACCTGCTTTAATTTACTGTGTTTTTAAGTACAGGAAGCTAAACAATTTGTCAAGCATAGTATCCTAACAGCTTTTGCTGAGTTCAGATATAAGAGCATATCTATCAATTATACATTTTCACAGACCAGAGAGTGAATTGCATTCTCCCATAGCCATTTTGAGATAAACTGCTTGTACTGTAGAAAGAAGCACTAACTCCTTTCTGGAATTGTTAATTTATTCTCTGATTTAATTATAGTAATTGCTCAGGAAACATCCTCATCCTTGTCCTTCAAAGCTGCACTCATGTCTGCACATGGAGGTGCATGATTGATACTCTTCTACATAAGGCATGTTGGAAGAATGAGGCCAGAAAAAGACAACCTAACATTCTGGAAATTACCATTCCCTTAATAACCACAAAATAAGCTGTCCAGAAGAACAAGTGAACTTGTGCTACACTAAATAGCAATAACAGAGTGTAGGACTACCTTTCCACATACAAAACGTACATGGTTTAATTACAAAAATGTGCATAGATCAAATTCTGAGGTTTTGTTTGCATTGTTTCCATGCCTTTAGAATGAAATACAAGTTAAAACCTGTTTCCTGAAGGTTACTAGATATACAGCTATATAATCTATGAAATATAAAAAAAAAAATAATAAAATTAATATATTGCTCTTATGAAGCCAGACAAAAGGGTCTATTATTTTTTGACAACAATATTTGTGTCTAACTTTATTTCAGCTGAAGGACTGAGTTGTGGTACTTTTCTGAACCTTTACATGTTAATTTTATTCTTTGGAGAAGAGGTTAATGCTTACAGGCAGCTTTTGGTTCACACCAAACAGTAGTAGAGTAGCTAACAGCAAAACGAGCGCTTGGCTGGTTTCACCCAGCAGAACTGCCTCCAGAGTCCCAGTAGCATCTGTACAGAAGAGCTCTGGCACTCCCACACTGGGCAGCTCTGCAGCCCAGGGCTCCTGGGTGATGCCCAGGTGAGCACATCATTCTAGCACAGCACCTTAAGGAAAGGAACATTTCTACTGAGGATTTTACGCGAGGATGTTACTGGATTACAGCATACTCAAACCACTTCAAACACATGGAGGAACGATAAAAACCCAAGGAACGCTTGAATTTTTCCTGATTGTTCGCAGGACATGCAGGTATGGAGCTGTTGCTCACTGTGGTAGCTGCCTGTCCAACCACACCCAAGTGTCTCCTTTGTAGCCCTAGACACACCATGCCTTCAGAAGGCTGAAGGTGACCCAACTTTTCATGTATGAGGACAGGAAACCTGTCCTCATGTCACACTCATGTCACTCCTTGCTGAGAGGGTCACTGTGAAACACCTTTGAACTGGAATCACCTTCCTGATAAACACAAGGGCAAAGGAAATCAGGCATCACACCACAGAACAAGCGGGCAGTAGGAGCTGTATCAGATTCACCAGCACTGGGCACGGTGCAGCCGGGTCAGAACTCCAGGTCCCTGCAAAGCCGCTTCTTTGCCCGCCTGAGAGGTTTCCTGAAAGCTCCCACTGGCCCTGCTCCCATACTCTCTGGTGCTCAAAGCAACAATGCCAAGGAAGGGCTCTGGGAAACACTGTGGCTGCTCACTGGGTTTGTTTTGTCAGAATGGTCTCTTCTTCCAAAGCCCCTCTGCTTCAGTTGTGCATCCAAGTTTGTAAAACAAGGCACAGAGAAGTGATCTAGTGTCCATGAAGTTCAGTGAATGGAAACCAGATATCAAAAAATGGAGCAAATGATTTAATAAAGGAAAATGTTAACTCCCCCCTTTTTTTCTTTTTTAAAAGTTCAATTCTACAAAGAAAATTTTCAAAGTGCTTTATTTAAATAAGAACCACGTAACCTCTTTGAATATTTTTGAAACATATTTCATCCTAGGATCTAGAAAGACATCTCAGAATGGAAAAAATTTCTAATCCAACAGCCAAGGTTGATCATGGAACAAGTTAAATAGCCTTGATTCTGGTTTGTGGATGAGTGATCTCCTCCAAATTTTCTTCAAAGAGACTGGTAAACAAGGGGTGTTTTTTTTCTGAGCTGGAATTGGCATTAACAACATTTGTGTATTTAGGATAGAGTAAAAATTTACAAAATTCTATTGAACAAAAAATAAAATTTCATCAAGAAACAAGTGACACAGGATTATTTCTCCTTCCATCCTTCTCAGCCAGTAACATCACTTTTGGCTTCATATTTTCTGTTAACTAGGAGCTAAATGCTTTCCATGTACTTCTGCAGATATGTTGTAATTCATAACAACTTCATGACTGGGGATATGGCAAATATATAGTGCACAAAAATATTATTTATATTTCCATATCTGGTGGGTGCCCATTCAATCAGTAGCTAATCTTCCTGTAAAGGCATGTTTTCCACGAACAGGAAAACAGTTTAAAGGTTCTGATGAACATTTCACACTTCTAAAATACCATAGTCCATCCCCCGACCCCTACAGAAAATAATTTTTTTTAATTTACATTTTTAGTAATAGAGTGTATCCAAGACAGTGCATTTGCAATTCTGTATTTTCTAAATTCAAAGAGAACAGAAGAACACCTCAAATATTTAATCTACTGATTTCCTCCAATTTGACAAAATATATTTACAGATATAATGTGAGATACACATCTGCCTAATCTGCAGAATGAGCTTTAATGCATGGGGATACATCATGTCATTATAAGAAATTTAAAACACTCAGTTGGTGACAACAGTCTGCTTGACTGTCCTGTGATATGATTTAGAAGAGTTACCTAAAGTGGGAAATGTAGCACTTTTCCCCCAGTATGACTGCCATGTTCTTGATTAATATAAACAAGTGACATTCTCAAATGTTCTCCCCACCATAAAGCCATCCATGGCCAGCTGGGTGATGTTAAATAAGAACTAATCATAAACATGTGCTTAATGTGCGTAAATGTTGCTTTTATTCCAGATTTTCCTAAAAGAAAATATACTGTCAAGCTACATACACATATTTTAGTCATCTTTTTTTTTTCTTCTTAACCACACAGCTCCATTAATATACTTCAATCTATAGAGGAACATATTATTTGATCTGACACAAAGACTAACAAGCATGCCATGTTTGAGTTTTGGTTTCCCTTTTCTAGCACTTAAAGAGGTCAAATCCCTTGTATCAATCTGTCCAGGTTGACAACACCTTTTTTGTTGCTGCCAGTCCTCCCATGGCGTTGCACTCCAGGGGAGGAGCAGCTGACCCACTGCCTGCACCCCCCACACACTTCTCCAGCACCACTGGAAGTGCTCAATGATTTTGGTTTTTGTAACCCAGCTTAGGAGTGAGATCTGATGTAACATGTTACATTGGATACAAATTCCTGATTGCCTTAATTTTTCTTCAAGTATTACACTTTCCTATTGCAGAATAGACTAGGGTCAGCCTTGGGCTGCTGTATATCCTGCAGCTTCACAGCAGCCACATCTCCAGGTGCCTCAGTCCAGCCACAAACACATCAGAGACCATATTATCATAAATCCCATGGGGTTTGACTCTCTTATCTAATTTTTCATGCCTCTTCTTTAATTTACGAAGCAGAGAGGAAAACTTCCTCAATCTAAAAGTGCAGTGAACTACCTTCTGGAGTCACCATACAGGAGAGGAGCAGCAGTGTCCTAAAGGAGACATCCCTGTACCAAGTCCACACACTTGTAAGACTCCCTATTACCCAGAGAGGGGCTGGCTAATGTTGCGTTTCACAAAGACTTTGTGCAATCCACACGAGGAAGAGCCTAGAGGTTTTCCACACTTGTCTGTCTCACCTCTGCAGGCAGAGCAGCAGCGCTGTGACAGACTGGGTGTCCCTGGCAGCCACTGCGTGCTCTCACAGGGACTCCTCCTGACACTGCTGCTCTCTTTAGGCAGCTTAGCCCCAGGAAACAGGGTTGTGGGCTGCTGCTACACAGGTGTCATCCTCACATATATTGAAACAATAATAATTATACAAAGTTTAAATCTTTCCTGATACAGAAGATTAGTTTCATTTACTAGTAAGTTGCACTGAATGCAAAATTTTGCTGGGAGAAGGATATAAAGTACCTCTATAGGACTTCAAGACTAGTCAGGATTCTGAATCAGTAAGACCTGCTTCTGCCTATTGATGGCACACAATAAAAGCTCAAACCAAAGAGCTATTGAGGATATATCACAGGCTTTGCCAGCTTTAGGCTTGGGACTTCTAGAAGGAAGCTTGCTTATAGTACAAAAAGGCAGCAAATCTCCTACTCCTTTGAAATTTGATGATATCAACTTCCTTTAAAGAGCATAAGCCACACTTTTAAAGCAAGTGTTCTGTCTGAATGACTTAGAAAACTCATTCAACAAACTGTCTAAAAGCAGCCTGTTGACAGGAATTTTATATGTGCAACAACAAAATATTTCCAATGTACTAGCCATCTTACAAATACCCATTTCTAGTAAAAAATGATGATAAAAAATGACAACCTCAAGTCAACAACTTTCAAGCGGACATCAAGGGCCAAATACCGATCCCCTGAAAGCACAGCAATTCTCCCACAGATATCAACAGGACTAGAATCTGGCCCTCTACAAAATGTATTTCACACTTTCAACAGCTCAGGAACTTTATCTATATTCAGTGAGACAGCACTGTGAATACTCTTCAGTACCACAGTTTGCATGAAATCATCAGCCAAAATTAACTAACAAGACTGTGAAAGAAAGCGAACATGTGTCCAGCTGCTTACTCTTTCCATTTGAACTTTACTTGGTGCATTCTCTTCAGTCAAATCAATTAATCAAGCACTGTAATTTGAACTGCAGGAAAATGTATGGGGAGAATTTATACACGGGGTGCCTGCTATCAGAAAGGGCCATTCACGAAATGAGTCTTGCTGAACCCATCTCTGTGTAATTCTTAGAAACCAGGGTGTGCAATGATGATTGAGTAAACATCTGTGACTCAGTGTCTAAAGCATGGTTATGACAGCCTCTGGGAGAAGTGTTACTAACTGCGCTGCCTCAAGTATTTTCCTGGCCAAAAGATCACATGCTGAGTCAAACACCATGGGAAAAATTAATGATTCTTCATGCTTCCGCAGCTTTTCCTCCGCAGCCCCAGCCCACTGGAGTTTGTACACAACTGTTGCAGTTATCTTTACTGGCAGGTTTAAAAGCTCACACGAGATATCCCAAGTGCAGCAGTGCTGCACTGTTGCAGAGGTGCAGCACAGAGCACATCCAGGTTTCAAGTGCTGTTTGTAGGAGCTGCAGAGGTTTGTCACTGTGCCAGTAACATCTGCCCACTCTTGACACAGGCTCAGCACCACTTCAGGGTAAAGAAAACTGTGTATCCTTCTCTAGAGACCAATTACCAGGTGAGGACAGTCAAATTACATAGTGTCTTAATCACTCCTGCCCTTTTGCCCTGACATATGTTCTACTGCCCTAGGTGTTTACAGGAGAGCATGGGGCTTCCTCTGCTAGCAACATTTGAACAGGTATGTCTGTGCTGAAAAGTTCTCTCCTTTCAAAAATATCCACTGCACACACATTTGTAGTCTCTGTTCATCTTGTACCACTGAGAAAATTATCTTTGTGCTCCCAATTCAAACACAAGCTAAAGGGAAAAGACATCATTTAAGGCTAACACATTAGATGCTACAGGTAAGGACACTTAAGAGTTCAGAAAGACCAAATTTTTAAGTGAATTAAAGTGCTTCTCAAGATAACTATGTAATGAGGATGCTTAAGTTTAATCTGTAATTTGATTTAAGATATCATAATTGATGTTTTACTAGCAGACCATAGCAGGAGTACTTTTTCCTCCTAGATGTTACACATGCAGGTCAGAATGTTGCAGGCAGCAACACCAATGCACCATCTGTTCTTTAGACAAGCCAGATGTGGAAGTAACAGTGGCCACAGTTGTTGTCCCAGAACCAGCAGTGAACCTGAAGATTGCTTACAGCTCTAAATATGACTTGTCAAGCACTGTGCTCATAAACTGAAGTAAAGTCCACACAATCTCGCCCTTTGCAAAGAACAAAGTGCCGCTTTCTCACCAATACTTCTGGTAAACTCTGCTGTAGGCATTTCACATGGAAGAGCTGAGCCTGCATCTCTGAGCTTGGCAATGAGCAACACAATCTATAAATTGCAATCACAGAAATAATGAAGAGGTAGGGAGGGTGATATCTATATATTTGGAGTCATTACAGACTTTAATTAAAGATTCAATTCATCTTGTTAGCTGAGGAAAGTCAACTGTTACATAACATACAGTACTGGCATAGCCTGGTTTCCCTTAAATTTGTCCTCTACATCTTTAGAGATTCTCACTTAGCTGTGTCCCCTAATGCCTCTTCCCTTTCAAAAGATCTGGTTGTCAAGTGGGCAAGCAACATGCATGTTGTGACTTGGGCAGGTGTCTTCTTTGCAGAGTGTTTATGCATTTTGTTTCTTTGATAAAGTTTGTGCAAGCATCATCTCTCCAATCTTCAGCTTTTGTCAGCTTGTATCAAAATGGGCTGGAAGGTGCCAACTGGTATGTGGGTTGGAAACAGAGGGAACTGGCAAGGACAAGCAAATGTCACACTGCTAAAATAAGTCTTGAACAAAACCCCTTCACAGCCAGTACAACAGGATGGTCTTTTTGTGATCCCCCTTGGATATTTGCCTATAACATAACTACCCCGTACAGTTTCACGTGTGTTTACATGCCAGTCTTTACACAGGAGAGTGAGACTGAGACAGAACAAGCTTGTTTGGAAGGACAGAGAGAGGAAAAAGATCCCAATAAAAGTGCAGCGCCCAAGAGCATTTGCACCCTGTTCTTTAATGCAAGCAGGAGCATGCACAGTTTATGAAAAGGTGAGGCAACTGTGCTCATTCCTCAAGCTGTCATTTTCACATTTGTATTAAGACTGCCCTTTCATTTTGTGTAAAGAACATAATCTGAATAACCAACTAAGAGCTTCAACTCATGGCTCTGCTGCAACTGGCTTGTTGCAACTCTTGGCAGCACTCAGAAGATGTAAAGCAGCTGCAAGCCTGACTTACTTGGAGTGCTAAAACTGAGTTTATGGCCAGGCTGCACTAACAGAACTAAGCTTCTGGAGCTTACCAGCAAATCTTTTTTCCTTTTCAGTGTTGCCCAGTTGTTTCTTGACTTACTCCCATTGTTGCCTAATTGTCCTATCCCTTTTCTATATCTGATTTTTTGAAAAATTAAACACTTTCCCCTCTCCCCATGTAACAGACAGCAGTTATTTACTCATTTTGGGAAAAAAGTCCTCTCTTCTCAAATCAGTTAATTGATTAATAGTTGAAAAAAGGACTACTTATTTCTCAAACCTTGGCAGGGAACAGTATTCATGCTTGTGTAAGTAAAGGGATTTTAATTTTTAACAAGCACAGTGAAAGCATATATTTTAGCATATGACGATACCATAATATGTACTGAAGTATCTATTCTGGTGTTCACTAGAGTAGCAGGACTCCTCTCAGCAGCTATTAGAGGATTTTTTGGAAATTAAGGTATATTTTTGGTTTTCTTTTTACTTAAGCTATTTTTGCTTCCTTAAGTCACAGGTGAAAAGGACCGGTTTCTTTTCAAGTTTCAAGTTGTGCAGGAATCTACTGGCCATGCATAACCACAGGAGAGTGGATGGTTAATTAGCTTCGCGTCAGCTTTGAACAGACAATGTTTAAACTGTCTCTAACATCAATAAGATGATTGCCATGAGGATGATTAGCAGCACACCACAGCAGAAAGCTTTCATCATCCCTGTTGACCTAGTTCTTCGTTTTTGTGGACTGTCATCAAAACCTAAAGTGAACGCAGAATGACTAAGTATTGCCATTTCTATCAACAGAACAATTTGTTCTCTGCTTTGCTGTGTGCTCAATGGAGAGGAGAAAGCTTAATTATTTTGAGACAAAACAGATCAACACCACAAAGTCTTCATTTACAGACTATGAAGGTGGCAGCAGTGCAAGATATCCCAAACTGCTACTCCAAAATGCCTTTGATTTCTCTCTCCTGCAAGGAAACTTCTGGAGTTGAAAGGTTACTTTGGATTACCCCAGCCAATAGTCAGTCTCTGACATGCACACCTGACACCCTGAAAGCAGCTGGTATTTTGCTGTTGACCAGGAGATCCCAGGGTTTTCCCAGTAACTCTGCTGTATCTGTCAAAGTCACCCTGGAGTGACAAAGGACTTTGAAAAATAGATTAAATTCTCCACTTGCAACTGGCTGAGGTTAAGAGTATCTAACTAGACCAAAAACTAATTGTCACCAGTGAAGTGACCCAAGTAACCTCTTTTATCTTAAGATAAAAGTATTTTTTTCCATACTGAAACCAGTTAACAAAGGAGGCTAATACTGTATAGAGGTACACATTTGGAAAAATTATTCAACTTTTCATAGCTGAAAAACTCCATTTTGCTCAAAATTGGCAACCCATTCCTCCCCCTCAGCACAGATTCAGGTTATTTTCCAGAGCATAACAAATCAGAGATGCCACCTAAATAATAAGCTGTAGACACAGATAACACCTTGTACTGCCATCACATAATGCACAGCCATCACTACCAAAATGCTGCAGGTAAGTGGTCAGAAGCCTAATTAACTATAAGTTGGTTTTTGTGGGAAGAGCACTTATATACACACCTGACTTCATATCAGAAACTTGTATTTGCTGCTAAGGCCCAAGTCTACAGCACTTGGCTCAGCATTCACTGCTAATTTTAAACTGGAGTGAAATAAAATAAGCAGTTACCTGATAATTAACTGCTCCGTTAATCTCAGAGTATTTTAATGGAAGTATTTAAAATACTAATATCAGTGGGAAGGGATGTCTCACCACAGCGTTCTTACTTTCCATTCTTGTCTGAATGATCAACTATGTAATGTGCATTTGTATATAAAAGAGTGTTGAAGATGTTTTCCATCCAAGGGTTTAGATAATTAGGCACATGAAATAGTAGCAAAAGTCTCAGGAATAAATAAACTCAGGCACTTCATCTTGAGAGCTCGGGCATGAAAGCCCTGCTGGTAAACCACCAATTGCTATTGCTGTGGTAGAGAAATATTGGAAATATTTAAGGCAGGAGCAGCTATGCCTGGTAGTATTCTTCTGTGTGCAAAACCATCCACCTACAGAAGCTGCTGCATCTTTTGCAGATATCTTTCCATGCTAGTCAATTCTGGCATGTCAGGGAGATGAGGCCTAGACCTCTTCTCTCTACCAAAACCAGTTAACTATGACTATTTTGTGCATCAAAAATAAAAAGAAAAAAAAGGGCTCTCATGGCAGTCAACCTAATTAAGAAATTATATTGATAGTATTGAAATTCCTTAAAACCATGTACAAACTTAGAAAATATCCCAAACTGATAGAAATGCAAATTCCAAGATATGATTATCACCTTATTTGATGACTGAAAGACCCTGAATACACATGAATGATTTAGCTGTTTTTTGGTTTGTAGTGCCTTCCTTGGAGAGGTTAGAGGATGTTGAAGACTGTTACTCCTCACAGCTTTCAATTTATTGGTACATTACCTTCCAGTGATACTATTTTAGAACAGCCCCTTTACCTGGTTGTTTAGTTCACATATATCCTCCCACCTTACTAACCCTTCTCCTCAAAAAGCAAGGAGTGCAAACCAAAAGATTCAGTGATACGAATTTACATATTTTAGTAGTATCAGGACTCGTGCCATGTTTGCAGAGTAACATTATCTTCCTCCCTAGCATCAGTCTGAAGAACCTGGTGCGTATTTCTGGTGTTTGGTGTTGCAAAATCTGCTTGCACAGTCTACAAAAGGAAAACAGACTATAAGAGAAAAAAAGTGAGTAAAGATTGCACTGAAAATGACATGTGAGGCTCTGTTGAAACTAGACAATAATAAGGTAACTTTGAAAAAGGGCAGTGGATAGGGCAGTTTCAACATCTGAAGAGTTTAATAAGCTGCCTAGCCCCACTTCTGCTGTTGGTTACACTGGTGTATATGGGGGATCAGTGCTTTGAATGTCCCAGAGCTAACCCCAGATTTATTCCAGGTGCAATAGAGAGCAGGATGCAACACAACAAATATGTGGAAAGGAAAGGATATTGCCTTTCTTACCCAATGTCATTTCAAAGTTTATGCTTTAGAGTCCATGGAAGACTCTAAAAAAACCCTCTAAAAATCACAGTCCTTGCTTTAGGATTGCAATAGTTGACTTCAGTTACACTGTAAATAAAGAGCCTTGAACAGCAAATCTCTTCATAATCAATGGCTTTGGTATATGCCCAACCAATACCTCCTGACACCTACTTATGGTCAACTGTAATTTTTGCAGCAGGTGTCTTCCCCCTCTCCAGGCGGGTGATAACACAGGAGTGCCACTAAGAGCCCACCACCACAATCACCTCCAAACCCCAGCAGCTGTCTCAGCATCCCAAATACTTCACTCACCTTTGAGCAAAGTCAGGCAGCCCCATGCAGCTTTGAAAACAAAACAAGATTGTAGGTACTGGTAAAATTACCACATACAGAAGTTAAATTCAGGGAGAAACTTCTCAGTCACAGGGGTACAGAGCCTCCACACTTGGCATCAAGTGTAACCAATACCACCTTTTCTGGACTCTGACCTTCTGAGAAGGCTAAGGAGCCCTCTGAAATTGGACTGAGGGGTGCACAAAGAGTCAGATAATCAGTTTTCTTCTGTGGAAATTCAGTGCAGAAAGGGGTGTTTTTTCTGAGGTTAGAACTACAGAAAAATACAAACAAGAGATCGCAGTGATGCAAGGTGGCAGATAAACAACATTTTCTGTGCATGCCTTTCCTTCATTACTAGAGTTCCTGGCAATATTAAAAGACTTTCTTCTATGCAAGAAGCACTTAGGTTAGAAGTAGATATTTACAAGGGTAGGAAATTTACATTAAAATGATGCTATGAGACCAATATTTTTGTCCTTATGTGCAAATACCATTATGAACATAAATTAAGCATGGATTAATTTCAGTGAATTAATTATTTTCTGATTTCCTCGTGTGTTTGGCACTAAACAGGGAACTATGGCACAACCAACGACCTCAGACAAGAAGTTGAAAGTGTAAAAGTTGGATGAGTAAATAGAACTTAATTTTTATTATGCAATTACATGCAAGAAAAAACAGCAACTGCTTCAAAGGACCACAACCACCCTTAAAAAGACCACACAAGGATTGGAGAAAATACTCTGTTTATGAATAACTTGCTCTTATTATACACATCTGATAAAAAACTAGTTAGCTAGCACTAACATTTATAACAATAAAATTTAAAAGAATTCATTCACATTGTAAACGTAGATGCACATAGCTGTAGGTGGCCAATATACATTTACTCACACAAGAATTTTGTACCTCCATCACTTCCATGGATATCTAAGACATAGGTATCCTGATATTATCTGGAGCTAACTAACACAATCCCAAAATTTTAGGGACCCAACAATCAACCAGCCAATCTTACTTGTGTTTTGCTGTGTCAAGATTTTTTACTTGAAAACTTAGCTTTGTGTTGTGCTTAATGTAAATGTCTTAAAATTAAAAAAAAAAAAAAAAAAAAAAAAAGACAATTTTTTC
>JAYDZK010000202.1:26217920-26286491 GCA_034509185.1 Euphonia xanthogaster | reverse complement strand
AAAAAAAAAAAAAAAAAAAAAAAAAAAGATAATTTTGTCAATGTTCTATTAAAAAGGAAAGGACTGTAACAGACTAACCCACCCATTACTTTATAAGGAGAGCCTGTTTTATCTCAGCACAGCTTCGGTACCCTGTTTGTAATTAAGGGGACAGCTCTGTGGGATTCACATAACCATACCAAGAAAACAACTATCTGATAAACATCTGTCCATTATTTGGCTCATTTAAGGTTACTGATCAGCCTCACCTTTTTTTAAAGCTTATTAAAAACATTTATTTTTTAATGTTTTTTTTTCAGATTTTGACTAATTTGACAAGAAATTCTGTCAATATTATTCCCTGCATTAAAAAAAAAAAAAAAAAAAAAGGACTTTAACCTGAATGGATTGTCAGAGCCCAACACTTCGACAACGCAGACCCCTAAGCACAATCCCTTGCTTCTCTGAGGGTATGTCTAACCCTCTCTAGGGTTTCACAGGTTTCAAAGAAATGATATACAGGGGGAGACACAGGAGTGGAAAAGAAGGAAATGGTATCTTGGCTCCTGTTGACTTTGGCCTTGGAGATGTGACCTGCACTGGTTGGTGAAAAAACCCTTGCTCTTCACTTCTAGTTTTACTACAAACAATAAAAGCCTAATTTTCAGTAGTTTTACTCTCCATCTTCCATCCGAAATATTGCGTGTGAGATTTAAACAGTTGGGGAAAATTGTTGCCTATCATACATAACAAACAGGCTGGCTCAGCTGTCAAAATATTTTGTTTCCTTGAAAGGAATTAGTGTACAAAAATATTATTAGCCTGAGTCAGAAGATGGGGAAGACTATTACAAAGAGCAATGAGAGTGACATTGAAACAGGGAAACATGTAATTATGAATTGGAAAAAATACATCTGGGATCACCCTCTACATGATTTGCAAGAAGTTTAGGAAATACAGCAAGAGATAGAAATGAATATAGGGAAGGCATGTACTTAGTTATAGCTGCATTTCACATACATTGGTGTTTTCACAGTGATGTGAAAGAGCACAGCTGCTTCAGTAGTCCTGTGCCTTTCCCTATTAGTCATTTAGGGATGGATAGAAGGATTAAAAAAACCTCCAGTGTATCATATACAGCAGTTTTTCTTTGTTTCCCTCTTCACACTTAATGAAAAAAAAAAATCTCCCTTTAGATGGAAGCTTTTGAGCTGGTTTGAGATCTGGTTTGAATGCTTTGAGGACCTTACTGCAATGTGCCACAATTGTTTAGGTATGTTTTCACTCATTTTTGTCACCTAGTCTCTTAACTTTAAAACCCTCTTAACAGAACAAATCAAAACCAAAATCCCAACAACACGGGATTTCCACAGCTTTCTCTCCAGTTAGCATTTGTGTGATACAATTTAGATGTCTATTTATATAATATATAAGTACTATATAATACTGCATGAGGTTTTCCAAGTATACTTTTAATGAATGAAAAGAAGCTTCTGTGGTACAGCAGAAGCCCTGTGTGAAATACAGACAAGTCACCTGAAACACAGAAAAGCTCAAACAGTAATAAAAAAGTCCATTAACATCAGCTAATAATACACTGAGGTATTGAGTAATACATCGAGTCATAAGAAGAATAAACACAGATTAAGCATAGCCTTTAAGCCTAATGACATCTTGCCTCAAATTATAACACAGATAAATAAACACCAGAACTCAATCATGGACTACTTTATCATTGCTTAAATTGTAATAAACAAAATATTCCTTGTGTGGAACAAGGCAGACAGCAGGGATTCCAGGCATAGCCTTGCAGATGTCTCAACAAAAAAAGTTATATTTTATATAAGCCAGCATTATACTTTTCGTTTGCTTTTTTGTTAGTTTTAACCTTTCCTAAATATTTTTATACTGATGTAGGAGACTTGAACCATATATAACCAATCAAGAAACAGAATCCTGACAATAATCCTACATTATGCTTTATTCCCTGCATAGGAACTCGGATAGCTTTCAGTGTTTTAAAAGAATGCCAGTGATATTAAAATCACTGTGTGTATTCAAAAATTTGATTCTCTTCAGTATTCTTTTGGCTGTGTGTGAAGCCAGTACAAAGCAGTGTGAGGGAGGGATTGAGCAGTTCTGCCCTTGATGTCAAAGCAAGGACCCTTATCTAAGAGTTTCCACAACAATGTTCACTTAAGAAACGTGTTTCCTCCTCTGTAAAGCCTGCAAGGCAGCAGCCATCTCACATAGCAAACATCACTATAGGCCAGATTGATGAAAAAAACACCTCAATATGATACATCCATAAGAGAGAAGCAGAGGCCACTGGTGCCCTTTCAGCTGAACTAATGCAATGGTAAAGAACAGATCCTGGCCAGTGCAAGCTTCTGCACAAGTTAAAGTGACCCAACAGATCCAAAACTGGCTGAGTAGTAAGAGCTAAAGATAAACTAAGAAAGGTAGCAGAAGGTAGTCATGTCCAATTAACAGTTATTTCTTTTCAGGGCTGTCATCTGAACTCTGGGAATTCAAGAGTTTTAAGCACAAACTCAGTGAGTAATGTTATATTAATTTGGTGCAGCACCTAAGGGATATTTCCTCATCTATGAACTTCCATGGCAATCAGAAATATTTACCATATTGGCCTAGATAAGTGCTGAAGAAAGCACATTTTCAATCACTGTGAATTGAATCTTAAGGGTGTCTTGCACAAAGACTTAAGAGTCAGTCTTGCAAAAACACAGGCTCCCTTTAAAGTTCATTTCCATCCAGCTTTGGTGAGCACTGAGAATCAGCTTGCTTTGCCAGGCAAGGAAATCAATATGTATTCCAGTTTGCTTCCATGAACTTTCAGTCAGCATTATTCCTGCAAGTGTCTGTAAACCTGTGCCACTGTTTTCCCTCCAATCCCTTTCCTTCCCTTTGCCCTAGTGGTAATAAAACAAACTTAAGAAAGACTACCCACGAATGGAGTCCACTTTATTTACTAACCCATGCTCTCCTTCCAGCTGACAGCCCATCCTTTCTTTAGACTAGTAGAGGAAGGGGCTGCCTTAACCCGCTACCAATGAACACTAAAGAAATCCCCAAAAGAGCAGATGAAGCCCAGAAGGCCTCAGTTTTGTTTTGTTTCGGATGAGAACTGAGGCCAATATATGTCACTCTAGATTTGTACATATAGTTACATACATATATTACATATGAACACACGTGACATCCCTGTGAGCTGGTGGTGTGAGATTGCTCCTGTCTCATCACAGGGAAATGAACTCAATGAGAAAAGTGAAATAGTTTGCTGATTGAGTTGCTGAAAGAACAAAGGGCCCTTGGTTTAAGGGCCCTTTAAGTTTTAAGTTTTCTCCTCTGACTTTAGCAACAGTTTAGAACATCCCCAGGATGTAAAGAATTAACCAGATGCCACAAATATTAGCCATGTTGCATAGGCAACAGTATGGTTAAAGACGACAGGATCAAAAAAAATGCTCCAAAACATGAGATTTTAGACATATATGAAAACTTTGCTTCAGACAGAAGGGCTTTGCTACCCAAGTAGCTCCATATCTTCCCACAGTTAAATGTTAATATGATATTTGGACAAACATTTTATCAAAGAAAACAAAAAAACTTTACCCAGTCTCCAACTAGCAGCTGTTTCTAGACACTTCAGTTCTGGGTTTGGCTTTGGAATGTTACCTGTGTAAGTAACACAGCATTTTTAAAGTGATGAAAGAAATAGAAATAGTTATAGGGGAAAACCTCTTCTTGGAGTTCCAGATCAATGTTTTGGGCAGTTAAGCAGCATTTTGACTCATGAGCTTGGCTTTTAATTACTTAACTAATAAGAAACACACTCAGCATATTCAAGTTCCTTAAATGAACATAAGATCATCATCCTTGATTGTTCCGAAAAATGTGTAGAGAAATTTTCCTTTTTAAATGAATGGTATTAATTTGCATGTTAAGGAAAAACCATCGACACCTGCTATAAGTTTTGTAATAAATACGCAGTCCTTATTCATAGTAGGAAAATACTGCTGTAATGTCATAGAACATTCTTGTCTCACACGTACCAAGAGACTGTAAAGAACTGCTGCTGCTTTTCCAGCTGTGCTGTACACTGGTTCAGGAGTCTCTCTCGGTGTCTATGGTGTCAGATGGACAGAGGTCTATGAAATACCACTGATAATTTGCAAACCTGCTTTAAAAACCAGGTTCCACTTAACACACATTGTTCCATGTATGACTATCAAATGTGTTTGCTCTATATTTGTGTGCAATAACTGGCCAACACATCCCCAAGAGAAAAGCAGATTTTTTGCAAAATTTCATCATCTCTAACTAAATATGTATAAAGCAAATTAAGACATCCAAGAACACATCCAGGCATTGAACTGAGATGTGATTTTGCTGCAGTGGCCCCTTGGCTTGCTCCAAATACTTTTTCCCCCTTGAGTTACCCAAACATAAGTGAATTACCACATACCCTCTTTGCTTCCAGAGGACTGGGATAACCTTACTGCATTTAAATGGTGATATACATATATATAAATATATATATATATACACACACACACATGCTCTTTTACTCTGTCAAGATATGAACACTTGAAAAACTTTAGCACTAAGTTTGGTAATTATAACCTACCATTTACCATGGGTAAAAAAAACCCCATACCACTTTAGATTTACCATGGGTAAGAAAAAACATCTCCCAGTAGCTTTTTTAAATGTGCTGCTTAGTGTTATTTTTAGTAGTGCACCCTAGTTCATTGCCTTACAGGCAATACCACTGCTTTTGATTTAATCTCTATCACAATCAACAACTGTCTTGGCTTCTGTGCACAGCCTTCCCAGTCTGTATTTTTTAAACTGAAAAATTAAAATTAGCTAAGCCTCTTCAGAAATTGTCCTGTCCCTCTCATCTATCTTTGCTTTCTTTCCCATTTAATGAAAGTATTTTCCTATTGGGTCTATGACAACTTATCTTCCTTCATTGTTTTTTGAGGTTTCTTTGTGTTTTTTTCCCTCCCCCTCCAGTGGCTGGGTGAGAAGCCCCGCTCCTACTCTTCAGTAATTAGAGCAGGGCTTACTTGACTTACAATCAGTAAACTTGTCCCAGCCCAGGCCTGAAGGTGGGTGACCTCTGATCCTGCCTCCTTGCCCTGGCAAGGCTGGGGCTTGTATTTGCCTTCCATGAAAAGGAACTCCAGTGTTGGGGCTGGAGACTTGCAAGGTTGATTTCCAGCCTGGGTCACTGGGAGATATACCTGCCAGTGCAGCCTGTAGCAGCCTCCATTGCTGGCAGTTTCCAAAAAAGCCAGTGGGAATTGTAGCTGTCTTCCTCCTCTGAAAGAGCAATGCTAACATATCACATTTGAAGTGTTCAAAAGTTTCCTTATTATAATCATGCCAGATTCTTTTTGCAGCCAGTCACACTCAAACACCTGCCACCCTGTGGGCAGTGCCTGAGCCCTTCTCAGAAGGGCCAGACTGTGCTCACCACCTTCCCATCCCCTGCTTGCAAGGCCAGCCTGAAGCCACTGTGCATAGCTCAAAAAGTTCATGCAGAGTCCCTTTAAACTCAGGGTGAGTTCTGTCTGGCCCTGTCAATTTGTAGCACCTATTTTACAGATTGGATCTAAAATATCTTTTTTCTGCAACTTTGACTTGGTGTGTACCCTCACATGTACCCCAAAGCCACAAGGCTTCACGGCCAGAGCATAACAAAGTGCCTCCAGAGCAAGTGGTACTTGCTGACAGATCATCAACTTGCCTGTAATCACCTTTCATTACGGCCCTCACAATCCTAAATGCTTGTTTTCCTCTTCAGTTATTCACCAGGCTTGGGCAATTCTGCAGTTCTCTGTGTCACTGGTTTTGAATAATTTATTAATAATAATGTTCAGTCATTTATTTTTTCATCTTGACCTATTAGACTGCAGGATAATATTTCAATTGTATCTAATTAAGCCTATTTTTCTCTTTTAGGCATCCCTTCTACAGTTTAAGGAGAGTCTTTTTACCTGTAACAGATTCCTATGAGGATTGTACAATTACTGTTCCTAGTTATCCTGGATTAAAATATTTAAAATCATTTTCTGATTGATACCAGAAGTGCTTATACTGTTAAGCAGAAGCTCCACCACACAAAGGTCTATTGAATCAAGATGTAGATAATTGGTGAGGACTGATAGAGGAATTAGTCTATCTGCAGCTTTAAATGGAATAAAATACCATCCTATATGGACCGAGATTCTTTAAAAGGATACAGTTTGGTTGTTTTGTTTTTTTTTTTGATGAAAAGTGGCCTAATTATTGACCTCCCTGCCTTGACAGAGCAAGACAATACATTTTTTCTAAGTTTAACTGTAAAAGTCCAACGATGTGTAAAATGAGCCTTGAGTAAGATTATTAGATGCTATCAGCTTTTCAAAGCGAGTGTGTGACAAGATCTGATAATGCGTTGAGGATCAATGCATCTGTCCTTCTTGCATCTCTGCTCTCCTGTAGAGAAAGAAACTGTCAGACCTAGTGAAGAGATCACAGTTGCTGAGCAACAGTAACAACACAAATATGCTCCTGGCATTGGCTTGGCAGCAGGAAAAAAAAAATAATGTGTTGAAATAATAACCACTGATAGAAGAGAGAAGGAGCCACATCACACAAACTTAACGCTGAAATATTAGCTGCACTTTCCATCAGAAATCCTGCTACAGATACAATTATCACATGGCAAAGTGTACTCGGAGAGCAAATATCACTGGTATGAAAAACATGGAATAAAGTGTGAGAATAAATGAGGAGAGATTAATTTGAGTTCTGTGGAAGTTATCCACAGAAATTACTACATTATCTAGAAATTATAACATGACCCAGTAAAATGCCAAAAAAAATTCTTCTAGTAAGTGTACCGGATGTTTTAAATAACCCATAAAAAGATCATAATTTGTATTAGATTATGTAGGGCTTTTTCCTAAAGGATCAGTTGCCACTTTGAGTTAAGGAGAATAGACTTAATTTAATCAAGCCACAGGAGCTGGAAACCCTCTGGACTAATAGCTAATTCACATTATTTGTCATCTTGATTTTGGGCAATTGCTTGCCATTTTGTAATTTGTGAATTGCAGTCTGATGAACATGAGCCTCCCAGAGCATTCCTCTGCATTGCTTAAATTCAGAAAGTGGAACTTAGTGGACAAATCTGCATATGCAAATCAAGCGGGCAAAGATTAAGTGATTTAATGTAACAAAGGAACAAAACAAAATTATTTCTTTCAGTATTATTTGTCTATCCTTAACTGCTAGCTTAGAGAAGTGTAAATTAAAAGCTGAAATTATTTATTTCAAAAATTAAATCAAGCACATGGCTACTTTTCCATTTCTTTATGTACTTTCAATCCCTGCTTTTTTCACTTCCCCTTGAAAGGGCGATTTCAACAAGAGCAAGTAAATGTCTATAATTGCAAATGAAAATGTTAATATAACATTTGCACAGTTCAACAGCTTCAGAGCTGTTTCACTGAATGAATCCACCTAAAAAGAGACTTAGAGGCAGGGAGCAAAAACACAATAATTTGCTACTTCAGTAGGCAATTTTGCAGTGAAACCTTAAATGCAGAAACAAAAAAGTAAAGGGGAAGTAAAAAAATAAATCTAAGTCTCATCATCAACCTCATTCAAACCATTTAGGTGCTCTGTGCCTAAGCCAAGGATTACCAGTGATACCATCTCCTTCAGTATGCTGTGCCTAAAGAAAGCATCCCTCTTATTAAAAAGAAAAAAAAAGTTTAAAGCCAAATAATTCAGGCTTGCATAAATCTTTAATAGGAGCTACCCTTCCAGGATTGGCTGCACTTTCTTTTCTCTGCCCAAGGGAAACACAATATGCCTTAGAAAAGAATAATAGTAACTCCATCTTGTGTGTTATATGATATCTTCCAGTAATCCAGAGGATTTTGCCTTTGTCTGTCATAAACAAAAGGCCACCCATACATAATGTGTCCAGGCTTTTTCAGGCTCCTCACCTTAGCAGGTGACACTCAGGAGATGGATGGGGAATACTTAGCCCACCAGTTGCTGCAGGCAACTTTAGTCTCATGGCAATTTAGAAATGGAAAAAACAACCCAAGAGGAAAGCACAGATTCTGCCTGTGTAAGAACAAAGCATTATTTGCACCCTGCAGTTGTCCTGATTTTCCAGAGATATTTTAAAAAGTTATGCTACTGGTCTAAAAGGGCATGATTTCATGATGTTATCTTGAGTGGGGCTTTTTTTGTTTGTTTGTTTGTTTTCACTGATAAAGAAAATTTGCTTTTAAAAACATCCCTCTCTACAAAAAAAAATTATCTGTAAAAATTAGAGAATGAAAGAATAGTTTAGATGGAAGTTTAAAGCCTCAAGATTGGCACTTAAATATTTAAGTAAACCACTAGCAGCAAATAATAAAAGCCCATTCTCCTACTGCAAAGAAAATACCTGAGATGCTCAACAAACTACCATAACAGTTCATTCAGGAATGTAGCAAGAAATGTTGTGATATCTAACAAAGCATCAGTGTTCAACATAAGGAGAAGAATAAAGAAAAAGGGAGCTATATTTTTTGAATGGGTGAGGATGGCAACAGGAGGAACAGAGCAGCCCCCAGATGTGTCACCCTGCTGGAGCTTGGCCAGGAACCTGCTTTGCAAACCCAGGGTTTTTCAGCCAGAAAACAAAAGTGCTCCTTTGGAAACAGGGAGTTTAAGTGATGCTAGGGCAGACCTGGTCTGATGTCAGAGCACATGGGCAAGCAGGGGCACTGCTGCTGCAATGGACAGGACCTGCTAGGGAGGGATGCTCTCAGACGAGTCTCCACGCTACAGGGGCATGTGTGGCCAGACTATAGAATAAGGAGTGCCTGAGATTATTTTACATCAATTTTTGTACATATGCTAAGGAGTAATTGGTGTGAAATGAGGCTTCATGGGTCTTTTGTTGACTAGCATTGAATGGCCTGTAAAATTTTTAGTGATGGGCACTGGCTATCAGATGGCAGCTACAGAAATTGAGGCCTGTCACTCTCAGCAGCTTCAGGGCAAGGGCAAATGGGCATTAATTGGAATTGTTTTTCAGGCCAATGACAAGAAAAAGGTTTAGCACAAGTAGAGCTTATAACCTGTGACAATAAATAATTTTGCTACTTAACTGAGGGTGGATGGATTCTGTCTCATTTGACAAAAACATGAAGAAAAGTGATGCCATACTGAAATCTCCAAAGGCTACCATGAGCTAAGTTACTAACAGCTTCTAATATTTCTAGGAGAAAATGCGTATCAGAATCCAGTTTTGTTTAGTTTAAAAGTGTTAATGATGCCACTAAACCCACACCACTAACAAGCTTGGATTGGACTACGTATATCTCACACATTGCTCATAGAATTATATTTACGTATACTCTTCCCACAGCACACAGATTTCTCTAGGATAATACATCCACTGTAAATGCAAGCATCATGCAAACATCTCTCAGGATAGCAAGGGGAACAGAAATCCCAGCTATTTAGCATGTCAAAGTGCTCAGTGCTACTGTAGGGATGCTTGTAAAAGCATCACCACCCTATAGCCACGGGCAGCAAGAGTGCAGTGAAGTCTATCCTGCTGCATCACACCACCACCATTTCCCCCAGATACTGCCTGTACCTCGCACTACAGCCTCTCCCAAACATCGTGCTTCTGCCCTTACGCAGACTTCTGCACTAAAAAGTATCTGGCACACCCTGAGCTGGAGCTGGTGGAGGGAATACAGTGAGGCAGTGGTATGTGTGCAAATGTAGTTACAGAGCTGACTTTGTTCCATGGCAGTCCTTGAGCTTTAATGTAATCAAAATTGTGCCAGCAATCTTACTGGGCAAATATGTTACTGAGTGAGTACTGTGAAACAGACACCCAGTGCTGACCTTCACATCAGCTCTAAGGTGAGTCTCCAAGGAGCTAGCTTTGTATTGTTGCATACAGGGGGTTCATGCTTAAATACTCTGAGATTTCAGGAGCATAAATGGGGCCATAATGGCTACCTGTCTGTGAGAATGCCCAACGAGATGTGGGACTCACAGCTATCAGCATCCTCCTCTGCCTGATATACTGCACTAGGCTTATAGTTCATTACAGTCCTATCGGCCACCAGTAATCTATTCACAATGAAATATTGCACTATTCAATACTTACTTTTCCTAAAGAAAGAACAAATGTAAGTTGATTTGATGTTCCTAATGTTTGGAATATCAAGTTTTGCATGGTTGGGCTAATTCCATGAAAGAATTGAAGTATCACAGAGCTAAATGTGACCTATCACTACTTGTTTAACTCCCATGCTCTTGATCCTCAAGCAGGGCCCATAACTCAAGTCAAGCCTACGTAATATCTAAACAACCCCTGTGCCATGTATCGCTTCTTTAAAGAATTGGTTTCAATACTAGCAATGAAGTGATTGCACTGGGTGGCACTGGCAGCTCTTGCAGGGAGCCAAGTACATTTCTGTGCCAAAGGCAGAGTTAGCTCTACTAGATCAGCAGAAAGATTTGTAGAACTTGACTTCCTGCTCTGCTACTCTTTTCCTTTCCCGAGTGAAATGATGGGGCACTACTTTGGATCAGAGAAACCCACTCGTTGTGAGCCAATTAAAAGTATGAAAGACATCTAAGTAGTTTCAGATGGATCAAGAAAGTGAGCAGTCTCCAAAGTACCTGCCTTTGATGATTACACAGCTCAGGATTCATCTCAAAGTCAGCTGGGTTCTATATCAGTGAGCACAATTTTATTAGAATGCATAAAGCAGTTCCTTTGGAAAAAAAAAATTAAAGTAAAAAAAAAAAATAATATTACCCCTTGGGCAGAAGAAAAGAAACGTCAGAATCAATTAACCTGGTGTTTTCTATACTTGAACAATACTAACCCAACTCTGTCGGAAATCTTTCACTTGCTCAACCCTCTGATCTGGTCTTCTGCGCTGCCCAAGTCCATGCCCTGATAATCCAACCCAATGTAACCAAAGACTGACACTGCCTTGTGAGGCAGACCTGCTGCCCTGTTTGCTGTGTGCTGTTTGGCAGCTAACTCTTCACCTAAGACACACACTATTGCTTTTGTTCCCTGATCGATTGACTGAACCTTTTATAAACAGGAGTAGGGAACTCAAGATTGTCTTGCAAAGGTTCATGGCATGAACCCTTGCATACATCCAGGGATATGCCACTCCACACAGCCTTTCTTGCAAACACAAACACTCACATAAATGCCTACAGAAAATGTTACTGAGGTGAGTTCATCACTTGCTATTTTTCTGCACTATTTGTCTTGTTCTCGTATCAACTCCCATTTGTCACAAGAAACCTAGGAGGCACTGCAAGCATTTCAAGGCCAATGTGCACATTGCTGGTTACATGACAGGCAAGCCAAAGACATTACCAGAATACAGGATTTTTTCTTACTTTTTTAAAACCATTGATGTATTGTATCAAGAAAGCCACTGTATTTCATCATATATTAAAAAAAGAATACTAAGAAGCCAAAACAAACAAGGCTGTTTATGATGCTTACTGTTCTTTTTTCACCCTTCTCCATTAATTCCCACATTTCATTGACAGTTTGCCCTGGATTCCAGGGATCAGTGAGTTTAGCCTGGGCCCATTGCTAGGTGCAGGCTGTGAACTCCTTCATGAAGAAGTTAGGGCTTTCTTTATTGTGATATAGTTACCTGGAAGCCAAACTAGGAGCAAGATTAGGATGGTAGACCCCATTACATCTGAAGCAGCATTACTACCCTGTTGTAAATATACTCATCCTCTTCTGGTGTGTGTTTTGAGGTTCAGCTCTCTCAAAGCCATGCCATAAGGACAGTAACCTCCTCGGGAAGCTTTTTTAGGAGGCTCAATTTTCTTTCTCCAGGCATTGGAAGAAGTTACAGTATGGGACTGCAGTACACGTCAGCATCCTCCTTCTTCATGAGAAGTATCTTTTTCATGGAACTGATAGAAATTTCTGGTTTGCTTCCTATGAGGATCCTCACACACCTCTGGTTCCTCAGCAAATTTACCATCATTTACACATCACACAACACTGTTTTCCATGTTTCTCCACTGCAAGGACCAATTCCTTTATACAGTTTATCTGCATCCACAAATATTATCCAGAATTCACCCTGCTACTTTAACAAACAATTATTCTTTTGATATTTAACACCTTAAAAATTCCCATTTTGCTAACATTAAAAAAAAAAGGCCAAGACAGAATGCTGTCCATTCAAACCAAAACCAAAGCCCAAGCCATTCTGTCAATGTTTTATTTACTCAGTCAATGTTTTATTTACTCAGCAAGGGAAACTGTTTGTAAGAAAACAATTTCTTTAACCTATTTGCAAAACTCAGGTAATTCATGACCAGTCGGATATCTTGATAAAATTTAAGCCAGTCACTTTGAAACCACGTAGAGGTCACACACCCATTTGATACTGCTAAATGCTTTGGTTTATCGCCTGTGAGGAAAGTTCTATTCACCATGAATCATTTTATGTACCTAATTACCACTTTCCATTATCCACTTGGTCCTTCTCAAAATTTCAGTACTCAAGCCTGTCCATGCATTTTTTTTTCAGTTCTTTTTTAGCCAATAATATTAGACGTTCCTTTACTCCACCCAAGCTTAGGTTCCATTCCAGAAGAATACTCTCATTGCTGTAAAACCCAAGTCTTTTAATTTCTTTGCCAACAGCTTTTATTTTAGAGCTCAAATCACTATTTATAGCAAGCAGTCTGTTGGCTTTGATATAGTTAGGCACAATTACTCTATAAAAGCCTTTAAAAAGCTTTCCTTAGCTACATATTGCTTCTACATCCAGCATCAACATGCCTGTAAAGGAACTCTCTGTGCAACTGGAATTATCTTCACCCTCTTTGTAACAGCAGAGAATTGCTAACTCAGGTTGGAAAAGATCTCTGAGCTCATCGAGTCCAACCTATGGCCAAAAGCAACCTTGTCAACCATACCATGGCACTAAGTGCCAAGTCCAGTCTTTCCTTTAACACCTCTGGAAGGGTGACCACCAACTCCCTGTCTACCCATCCTTTCTGTGAAACTCCTCCTTAATATCTAATCTGAGCCTTCCTTGGTACAGCCTGAGGCCATTTCCTTTCTTCCTTTATTTGGATTTCTTTCCAGAGGCCTAGGGTAGTGTGGAGTCTGCCCCGTACACAGCTCTGCAATTCCTGCTGCACACCTGGTTTGAAGGTGGTCTGGCAGTTTTGCTGTAGCTTGGGTTTGCCAGCAGGCTTGCAATGCCCATCAACAATGCCCTTATAGCTCAGCTGTAAATTTATGGTCTCTCTAGTCTGGTAGAATCTATTTTTTGGTGGAGATCAGACCAGGATATTTCAAAAGAAAGAGCAGACTGGGAGCAGAACTGGGATTAGGATCCTATGGAACTTTTAATAAGCCCATGAAATTTTTGATCCCTTAGGGGATGAAATTATTTTCATCCTAGCTGAAACCACAATATTATATCCTGTACATTTTTAGATATTTTGAAATCAAGCACAGAATTCTTCACATTCCTCTAGCTATTTAATCTTTCCATTTCTTCTACTTAACCATAAAATTGTTTCATAACAAGAATTTCCACTACTTTCAAATGCTTTTTTTACTCCTTCTCCTTTATCAGATGCAAACCCATAGACAGGGGTCACTAAATAACATGGGGACACCAGCAGAAAACCTGGAGTTTGGATCCAGGGAAGATATTTAACTGTTGATTTGTCACACTACTTTTTCTAGGCTTTCTCTTCCCTCTGTATCCTTTTCTAATTGACCTCTCAAGAAGCTGCAAATACCCATGTTCAACACACACAACCAAAACACCAGTGTTGTGCATCAGCTGACACGAATCAGACAAACTTATTTCCAAGCTTTTAAAAGGCTCAGTCCCCCACAGAAAACCTTGAGTTGCTGTTCTGAATGTAATGCAAAACCAGGAGAGGCAGTATGTAGAGCACAAGCAATGTTTGTTTGCCTTGGATGAAAGAGCTAATGCTACGGTATTATCCCTTGCAAAGTATTTTTCAACATACTTTTTTCTCATCTATGAATCTTCCATAAATCGTTGCTGTGATTCATTATACACCTATTAGTTATTTATAACAATAAATTCACAGATTAACATGAGCAGTTTGGGGCTATGAAATATTAAAACCATTTAACAATTGTATGGCACAAGGAATAAGAGTGCACTTGTTTGTTCCATAATTGAAAATTAAATGAGGAAATTACAAGGCTGAGAGTGAGCAACACTCCAAATTTTATGTTTTGGGAATCATTTCAACAGATAATGTTGCACCCCAGACAGATGCAAACAAGCCCCATGCTCAGAAGTAAATGAGAGCATTGAGAAACTGGATACTTTTTAGATGTTCATAACATTTGGTTGTACTGCATGCCTCCAAGGTTTTCTATATTTAATAAGAAGGTTCAAAAATTGTTTTCCTGGACAGCAAGCACCGGGCTGACATTCAACAGGGACCATTAAAGAAGCTACCATGTGCAGCTAGAAGCAGAGTTACAAGTGGACCAATCCGAACCCCAGAGAGTATCTATGATAGGAGGAAACATGCTGGGTAAGGCAGCACAAATTCAGCAGCTCCCGAGGGGCAGAACCACAATAAGAGCTGGGTTTGAGCACTTTGCCAAAAGAAACTCGTCCCACAGCAGAAGCAGGGTTTGGGGCAGGCTACAGGGAAGCACTACTGTGAGGGGTAACACTTGCTAAAACAAAAGCCAAGCAGAAACACTGTAGCTGGGCCAGAAACCACCCTTTTTCCAGAGAGACAACCCAGACTAAGTACAGGAACACCAGGATACATTTCTCACTGCAGCCTCCCCTATCTTCTAGCAGCAAGACTCCAACGACACTCACCAGCAGCTGCAGCCCTCCTGGCTGGGTCAGGCATATTCCCACAGACTTCACACCATTCAGGACTTGGCACATCCACTGAGAATTTAGTTAACTCCTTTTTACACTGCATTCCCCTTTATAGAGAATTCTTTATAAGCACCTTCAAGTTTTAAATTCCCCCACAGGAGGGTTTTCCAGGAAAGCAGCACCACCAACCACCCCAAGCCAGCAGAAGTCATTTTTAAGAGGCATCCACCCCCTCTCCTTCCCCCACAGGGCAGCTGCCCTGATGCAATAGGCAGCAGCTGCCATCAGGAAGACTGATTGCATGAACCAGTCCCTCTTTACTTGCTCCTTAAAAGGCTTCAGGTGAAGCTTCAGGTAAGTCTTATGCTCTAATGAATTGCAATCCTGATTAGCGTTTGCTGTTTTGGGTTAGCTAGTGCTACTCAGCACTAAGCAAAGAGAATGCACAGTGGTAATGAAGTAGCAGTTGGAAGGATCCTGACTTAGAAGAATTCCCCTTTGCTTACAGCAGGAGAAAACTGCTCTGGATCTTTTTTTGGTCAGTTTTATTTCCTGCTTTATATAATTCATACACCTTTATGCCAAGCCAGTACTGCTGTTTTGGATGTGGTCAGCCCAGAGTCATGTCAGCACAGTGGTGATGATCCCATACTCTCCCACACATACTAATCAAGAGAAAAAGCTGATTTCTAGGCTGCGAATCCTCTGGAACCCATCTTTGCTTTCACCTTGCAGCCAAGAACCCAGCTGGAAAAAAATCTAGCCTCAACACCAGGACAAAGAAAAATGTGTTTCTAAATGCACTTCTGAGGCACAGACTCAAGTAATCTACAGAGCCAACAGGTGTTTCTTCAGATGATACTTTTCATATGTTACCTTCAGGTTAAAACCATAGCACCACTACAGCCTGGCCTTGACTGGAGAGTACAGCGCAGCCAGACAAGCAGTGGGCATCCCTTCAGCTACGTGGTTTTACATTGCCAAATGCAGTAGTAAGGCTGGGACCTCAGACACCAGAGCAGACTCTTGTCATAGCAGGTGTAGACTCTTGTATTCCCTCTGACTTCAGGTGGAGCCATTCCAACCTTTACATGGTATTGTCAGGAGGACATGGAAACCAACACCATTGACTCTATCCTTTTAAAGCATCATATTTATTGAGGTTGAATGGAAATAGAGTACTCTGCCCTCTTGACTTTAAGAACTGGATTTTGTGGGGCTATCCAGCTCTAGCTGTAGGAGAGCCACCATTCTCCCTTTCGTCTCTTTTTAGGTAAGCGGTCAAACTTTACTATGATCACCCTTCAATATTCAGCATGAAGGATTTCCACAAAACTCATTGTAGTCCTCATGGCAGGCACAGGAATCATATCCCCCTCCAAAAGTCCTCAGCAGCTTTTGTCAGAAGCAGCTAGGGATCACCCATCTGTCATTAAAGTGTTAATTTGATTCATTAACATAGAAAATATTCAACATTTCCCACTTTGGAGGAGATGGGCTGTGCCGTCCTTTTAATAGAACTCTGCTGGAAATCAAACACAATTTTTATTCAGGGGAATGATTACTGTGTCTTGTTTAATTCTTGCCTAACAAATGTCAGCAGTAATGTATTACAGATTATTCAGTCAATTTGATGGTTCCAGGTGAAAGAAAGGAACACAAATCTCTTCTTTTAGTGTAAAAAGGGTCAGCTGGATGACTTCCACTGCAGGAGCCGAGATGAGGCTTGACATGAATCAATCAAGCAGGCTCAATTTTACAGTTATAGTGCCTAATGCCTAAACATGAGCGTATGGGTGAAAATTAGCACCCGATTATGAGCATACATGATCTTCCCTTGGAAGACAATAATATTGGCATTAAGCTTCTCAAGAGGGAAGATGCTGCTGGTTTTTAATATGTCTTAAATTATGTCAGGAAAAACACTGGAACATCACACAAAAGCCACAGTCAGTGTATATTGCTATCTCATAGAGCTGGAGATCTTTACAACAATATTGACACAGGAGCAGGCAAGCAAATGTCAGCCAATATAACATATGAAATACTTAACGTAACCAATTTTCAGCTGTCAATCAGCAGGGAATAATGACTGATGCAAGGAATCAATACACCACAATTGAATTCCAGCTCACAAACTTGTTTCGTTCTGCGCTATAAAAGACTGTCAAATGTCACACCCCAAGAGATGCAACAGGATTCCAAAGATTTATTTATTTCAAGCTCTGAAGTCTATTAGCAATAGTGCTCCTTGTGCTATTGGAAAAAGAGCTTTGATGACATTAAATTTTCAGAAATGACAACTCATTGTATCAGGAGACAATTAGTTATCATTGTATCATATTTCAACAACCTTTCACCATTTTACTAATAAGTGATTGCACATGATTATGGTCAACCAAATAACCGAATTTAAAGCTGCAAATATTTGATTGCAGTATAGTATATTAACTGAATATTCTTAAATAAGTTGTTTTATATATTGATAAAAATAGTGTGAAAAGAAAGCTCACTCTATCCATGGCTCTATTTCATTCAGGCAGCTGAAATGTTTAAATTAGAAGATAATTCTCTCTCAGCTGAATGAATAAGATTTACTATAGAAATTTAGAGAGCTGTGTATTATCCTATTATCTTGCACTGTTGCAGTTTTTAAAAGTTATTTAACAAATACAATGAAAAAAATTAATTTTCATACTCCACAGTATTGTAGTCCGACAAGGCAATGGAGATGTCAAAAGGGAAAACTGAAAGGATGCAAAGGTGAAACCTGCAAGAGTCATAGTAGCCAAAGAGTGTATATTGTTTTTTCGAAAAAGCACATGGAATATACCCAACACCAAAAGCAGAAAATTAAATCCATATAGAAGGCTGATTGTAAAGTATCTGAAACATAAAAATGTGCTTGTTCCATTACATAACCTGGTTTTGGTAAGAGATTACCTGTTCACTGTTTAATTTCTGACTTCTAGTTCTTGTACCTTTCAGTTTTTTCTTTTCTGCATTCCTGGAAAATGGCATGGCAGTAGCCCCTACCTCTCTCATTAGCACAGCTGAAGCTGGGGAAGCTCTGTGCAAGACTGGGTACCCTTCCGAATTTGGACGGTGAAATCTGCTCCACACTAATTATAAGACTATTGAAATTAGCATATTTTCTTTACCTGAAGCTGAGTGCTAATTAAAATCTGCCATTCAATGCATACGGAAGATAAACACTACTGTATTTTCTTTCCAATACATGGATATATAGTAATTCATTTAAGACAGAGAAGCTCATGCTGTTGAACGCGCTTATTAAAAACAGCAAGGAAGGTCAGGGGCAGTGCTTGCTGTACCCTTCATTTGTTCTTCACTGAAAATGATATAACTGAACTGCAGAAGTTGAGATTGAAAAGCCGCTAGCGTGTTGTCTAATTTCAGCCACAGAAGCTGCTGTGCACTCCATGACTTTATGAGGGAATAAGATTACAGGTCACAAGAGCTTCTTTATTTCCCACCTGTAGCTTCTAACAACATTTTATTAAGGATTTTCCCATCTTCTCTCTCTGACCTACAGGGGACAAAATTCTAACAGCTGTTACAGGACCTGTACCGAAGTGGCATTAACACAGATTAGCAGTTCTGGAAAGTAGTATCATTTTATCATGACTCTATTTATGACTGCTAACTAATTTTTTATGGTGCTTCTAAGATAAACACAGCATATCATTATGTAAACAGCAAAAAAGGCATTTAATACACTTAATGCATCGTGCTTGTCTTAATGCTTCTTGCTGTCTAAAATCACGCTAAGCTGCTGTTTGAAGTTTTAGTACTCATTTATAAAACAAACAGTTGAGTAGCCCATGCACTCATCTATATATATTTACACATATATATGTGTATATATATATATAAATATACTACTTTTCCATGTATTGCTTATGGAGGATCCTGACTGGTTATTAATCAAGCAGAGTCTATGTTTACTAATACACCCAAGCAGGGATAGACCTTCTGCCAAAGGTTAAGATAGATTAATATAGGTCCAGTACTGAGCCTTTCCTTTACCTCTTCAGTGCAGGGTTAGGACCTTTCAGTGTTTTGCAGGAACAATAATCTTTGTTATTGAGGTTACTTGTTATGCCAGATATTTTTTTATTCATGCAGTTGCTACAGAGAGAAAGAGAAAGAAGGAGAAGAAGAATAAGGGATGAAGGACAAAAAAGAAAAGCTACACAATAATGTTAGAAAATTCTAAAATTATTCTCTATGAATTATCCAAAAGAGCTGATTTTTTTCAACTCTGTATCTTCAAGGAAACACAAAGTACATGTCAAGCATATGGACAATTGAGCTTTTCGACACCTTCTATATGTGCATTTGTGATGGAAAACCCAAACAGCTTTTTAAAAGTTCATATTAGGCATCTGGAAGACTGAGATAGGTTATTTCTTGACATCATCCTTCTAAATGCAGCTGCTAGGCTAATCAAGTTGTATTATTATTGCACTAGAGAATTAGAAACTCAAGTCCAGAGTAATATCAGAAGCCAGACCAAGATACTACATATGCGTTGCAACATTCAATGGGTCTGTTTAACTTTCCCCAGAGAAGTATTTTAGCTGATATGAAAACAAAATATTCTTTGATTTCACATTACTGGGACTGATAAAAGACTGGGAGGGAAAGTAGATGTGCTCAAATGGGGTTGCAAGGCTCCTGCACAGTACAGTGAGAGTTTTTAAGATGCCACAATAATCATAGCTGAGTTTAGATTTTCAGGTCTTACTTGAGTACCTGAGAAGGACACATAAATTTCTAAAACTTTCACACCTATCACAATGAGATGTTTTGAAAATCTGCACATTAAAAAATGCCATGAGATAGCAATAGCTCTGTACTTCTGACAATCTGGCTGTGTGTGTAATTGTACTCGAGTCTTTCAGTAATATGAGGGATACAGCCAGATACGATGAATAATAAAACCATCACACAATAAAACAATTAAACTTTAATTAAAAATCTGTGATAAGAAGTGATGTGAGACACCTGTCCAGCTCATTGCTCTGTGATTTCCCCAGAGCAGAGATGCCAAACTTTTGAAAGATATTTCCCAACAAGAGCATCTGGATGTTGGCACATGCTGCAGCCAGTTGTGCTCACTCCTTTGGAAGGGCTTCCCCACACCTGCCAGTCGTCAGACTGCTACTGATAGATAATGTCTGGGCTGGACATGCCTTTTACTTAGAGTTGCTCAGCCTGTCACCTGTATTTTTGATACTGAATCCCCTCAAAAGTAAATTTGGGGGCAAATTTTTGATTACAGGACTTTGGCAGAAGTAAAAAAAGCAGTATTTTGTTGTTGTAATACTGATCTTGGTTTTCCTCTTGGATTCCCATCGTTATTTTGAACCTTTTATCTGTTTAAATAAAGGCTCCCATTCTTTGCTGAGGAGTGGAAATTGTATTCCTTTGACATGACTGCTGGGAACCTTGCCTGCATTTTCCTTTAGATCTTTCTGGGAGAACGACAGAAATGACTACAGCATCTTTCTGTCTGTCAGTGACAGGGGTCAGGTGGCATCAGCAGAAAACAGCAGGAATATCCTTCCCTGTGTGGGCCATGGGAAGAAGGCAATGGCACAGGCACCATTTGGGAGGATGAGAAAGTGACTTTAAGTAGAATTGAGAAATTATGAACCTGCATGGTTTATTCCCAAATTCTTTCTTATGAAAAGCCAGCTCAAGCTATGACTGCTACAGGAAGCTCAGACTGGCTTAGGACAAGCTCCCCAAGTGTGAGGAACAAATTGGAGCCTGCGTGCAGCCTCTGACCTGGCAGGCAAACACCAGCATGGGTCTCTCAGGCTGCCGACAGTTTATTTTCAGCAATTGCTTTCTATTGTTGTTGCTGCTGTTGTACTTTTGGTGGGATGCAACACATTCCCTTTGCCAAAAAAGCTGGTTCTGCTGTTGTAGTAGTGATTTATGAAAAATAAATGTACAGAAGTACACAGTGACATATTATTGTCCTGGAAACTGACCAGATGAAATTGTACCCAGTCTACCAGAAGTCCTTGGCAACAGCCCCCTTCTTGCTCTGAAGACATTAAACCATTTCAAACATGGTAAAGTAGAAAAGTCTCTTGCAAAATATATGAAAACTGCTCATGCTCCTTTTTACTGTAACCTCTGGTCTTCTGTAACTTCTGATTTTTGCATTAGGAATCTGCTTTGACTAAGTAAAGTAACATAATATAAGCCAAGACATCTGTCCACAGCTCTAGATTTTAATTAATTTCATTGCTTTTGTGGGCTTTCAAATTCTTATTGCTATTTATTTTATAAGCCATTAAGTATTGCTGGCTCTATCTGCTGAATGGAGAGGATAGGAGAAATAGCAACAGGAACACAAAATAGGAACTGGACCAGCTTCCTACATTTAGTTAAGAGAAAGCTTGGTTTATATATCTCTAATAAAAATAGACATATCTAAGGTTAGAAATTAAGATTGCTGTAGTATTTTCTCATGCTAAGAAAACCCTGACACACCAGCAGCAGCAGCGTGTGGTGAGCTCAGCAAATTAGCACAGATAATTAGTGTTGTAAACTACTGGCTATGTCTGCAAATTTGGGTCAAATCATGGGCCTAATTCAGCGTCTTTTATGCAAAGATACCTCCCAATGCAGTAGTTGTATAAACAGTATGGGATTAAGCTAATGTGCTATCCTCTAACTAGTTAACAATTCCTTAAGGTATTTTTTCTGTATATATTTCTTAACACACACACACCTGAAAAAACTCCAGGGATGTCCAGACTGCATTGTGCAAATGAAGATCAATTTTTTTTCTGAGAACTGTTGAAGGGCTTGCTGCTGTGGTTTCCCCTTTTTCCTTTCTGCTTGGTATCTGAGGTTTCTATAGAATTAACCTTTAGCTGAAAAAAGAAACAGTAACAGTAGTTAAAAATAAAAATTTCCTGTAATAAAGCACTTTTTCAAAGTTTTGAGTAATAAAAGATGCACAGTTATAGTGCCAGTTCCAGAAGAGCTACCAAAGGATTGCACCATCCATTACAAATAAAAACACTCAGTGCCAAAAAAAAAAATAAAAAAATTGTGCAGTCAGTCCTTTCACTAGTTTCAGACATTATAACCATAAACAACCATAAACAATTTGTAAGTCTAATTATTCATGTTAAGTACTCAGAAGATAATCCCCATGGTCTTCTTGTATATTTTTCTTTAACAGTTCTGATATAAGATTTTACATCCTTAAAGGATGTTAAAGCTTGTTAAAAGGCCTAGCTATTTAATAATGTGTAATATCCAGGAAAACCATCTTAATCTACAACAGTGTGTGATAACCATTTCATCCTTCTGAATGACTGTAGCTCCTAATATAGGTGGATGGCAAATAATCATCTCTTTTGCAGGAATTGAATTAACCAGGGGAAATTCTCTGAGCTGCAGTCCATTTTTTGGAATGTTTTCTTTTCTTTGTATGATGTGGAAGTAACATCATACAAAGAAAAAAACATGCTTATCCTTTAATTATAAACATGCTTATCCTTCTAAACATGCTTATCCTTTAATTATAAAAATAGAAATCAGTGTCTTTAACTCCTATTGAGCAAGAGTTATCCCAACAATGATACAGAAAATTATTCATTGTACAGATACAACACATTATACACAGGTATATTTGCATCTGAGGCAAAAAGATGACATCACAACATTCCTCTCCTGGTTTTTCAATTTACAGACTTATGCTGTAAATTAATTCCTAGCTTCATTCATGATCTTTGGCCACCTGTGAAAATCACTTGAAAAGTTCCAGTTAAACACTGGTATTTTCCAATGGGCTTAGAAGATATACACACATCTTTATAAGTCACAGATTATGCTCTCTCCACTGAACTTGTCTTAGTGTGCACACTGGTTACCTTCTCCTGCAATACTGGTGTGTTTAGATTTATCCTATAGGTTCCAATCACTAAGGTTGGGGAAAGAACAGTGGTTGACTGTCAGTGGTGGGAGATAAGAACTGCAGTCTAAAGCATCTCAAAATTTCCTTGCCAGACCTGCCAATACCCAGCTACTTCTCCCAGCCTTCTTTCAGCCAGCACAAGCTGATGGAGGTCATTTGTCCTTCATCTCCCTGCCTAGTGATTGAGAAAGCAAAGCCAAAACAAAGGCAGTACAGGTTATTGCTGGCTTTTTCTACCTGCTGGTGGGAATAATTCATCTGTTGGCTGAGCAGAAAGTTTCTGTAAACTGTACAGCTCCATGTACATAAAAACTGACCTGTGGGCACAAAAGTCCTAAGTTCCTCAAGTCATCCTCAAGTGATAAAAAGTAAATAAGCGATTTGCTGTTCTCTCCAGTAGCCTAATTTTTTGTACAAGATCATATACCCTCTTTTGTGAAGCCAAAACCATGTTCATGTACTCGATTTTACAAACCAAATAAATAGCAAGGCAGGTTCCTTTAAACAGTATCAAGAGCTAAAGCACAATTTCCATTTTATCAGTATCAAATACTGAACTTCACTAAGCAGAGGGTCTTGAGCCCTATGGAGATTCAGGAGTTAATTGACACAATGGAATCTGTGTCTTTGTGCATTGCTTGATTTCAGAAGTGATGCTATGTCCAGGACACTGTCAGGATCATGGCAGGGAGACTTCAGAGTAGAACAGACATCCCTCCTGCCTGTGAAAGAAAACCTAAGAAAAAGTAATAATATGGAATCCTGAGTTTGTTTCACTATGAATAATTATTACTGTCCTGATCTTCCCTACGTTCTGTCTTATCGCTGAAAGGCAAAAAAAAAATAAAATTTGAGAAATATGCAGCTCCATTTTTTTTGTTTTGTCAATAGGTGAGAAAAAGTCTCTAAAACCTTAAGAAATTACACTGTATGTGATTCAGATAAAGGAATGTGTTTTCAAGGTCTGGTTAAACCAGGACCCCAAAAGCCTGATTGTGGTGATCCCATGGTCAAGATAGCACATTTAGAGAAAAAGCAAAGATGTTCTGCTCCTCAGCTATCATTGTCTTCCCTCTGTTCTCATGCTGGCTCTTCTCTGGCAGAGAAACACCATTAGCTGACAGAGAGCATCAGAGGTTGATCAATTATCTTACGTGTGTAAAAGAATCGTTTATCTTTTCTTCAGTCTGGGTCTCATCTATCAAATAATAATTTTTATGTGTGGCCCTGGCACTGAGTCATGGACCTCCAGGCTATGTAATGTGACTATGAGGTCTATGGTATTCCAGCTTTTCCCCTTCTTAAAATAAATACATGAAATTGTAAAAAAAAATTAATATCTTTTTGTCTTCTCTACTTGGTTTCATAAACATACAGGACATGCAACTGGGACATTCAGGTGAGTTTTGAAGCTACTGTCTGAAGTTTTCAGATGTGACTCAATTATAAACGTATTCCCTTGATTATACCCTTCCTGATTGTTCTGATTACTTTTAAATAGCTTTATACTAAGCACAAACTGCTCTTTAATACCTGATAAAACCAGTCTGCATCTACTGAAATAAAAAAATCACAGTTTTCACAGCTTTCATAGTACTTACTAGTTATGCAAACACAATAAAATATCCAAATAGTTTTTTGATAATGGGCATAGATCAGATATTTATTTATCTAAGAACAGGATAGGTTTTCAGTCCTTAATTTTAAAATTATTCACCTCAAAGCAATGAAAAATGCTTTTCTTGGATCAGAAATTCTATTTGCTTTCAGATTATTATTTAGAGTCTAAGCCTTAAAACCATGTCAGATTTCTCTTATCTAATAAAGGTCTCTTACATTTTTATTCATACACCATGCATTGACTCATAACCACTAAGTAAACAACTTTTCCCCTTCCCTTTTTGGCTCAAGATTTTCTGGGCAATGTTGCCTTTCCATTTTTATTGCATTTCCATGGCACACTTAATATCCAAAAAGATTTCCGATGATAACACTTTTTAAGGGCTGTCTACTTGGCTCTTTAAAAACAGGTAGGGACCCATAAGAACCTCTTTTGGCAAATCAGCTCTCTGATACCTTCCAGGTTATCACAATTCCTGCATGGTTACAGTGGGACCATGCCTGCTGTGCCGAGCAGCCAGCACTCATGGGAGTCAGGGAGGACCACTGAAAGCTGTGTGGTTATTATTAGGAGGGAAGGAAAAAAATACCAGGATCTGGTTTGGCAAAGTTTCCTGAAAGGCATGATGATTTGATTTTAAAGCACTTTATTGAGATTTTAAATTTGATAGCATTTAAAATTGCATACAATGTATTAGTATTTTATAGGTATGTTAACATTTTTGTATGTGCAAACATTTAAGCTGAGAGAGGAAAGCAGAGAAAAACTATAATAATGTAAGGCAGAACACACACCAGCACATGCCTGGCTTTACACCTGTGAATTTTGCAGTGAAGTCACATAAAAGGAAAAAAACTTTTCTAGATCAGTTCTCACTATTACAAAAAAAAAAAACCAACCAAAAAAACCAACGGGAAAAAAGACCGATCACAAATGTTCAGGTGCAAAGCATGCTAGATGAGAATAATAAAACTTCACGCACTTTATAATCTATGTATCAAACATTTACCTTAGATAGCCAGTGCAAAGAGATTGCAATTTGCACCAATTAAATAACAAAGAGTACACAAAAATACCTAAAGGGCAAATCTTGTCTTCCTCAAAATACTTCCCTAAATGTGTGTTTGTTGCTTTCTAGGATTAAAAGAAAATACACGGGCAACAAGGGGGAAAAGAATATTACATTTCCTGTGGAAAAGGATGGGTAGTACAGTGTGAAAGTCCTGTCAGCTACTGTTACCTGTAACAATCATTTCAAAGTTTTTTACTTCATCTCTGTGCTGGAATGATATTGACCTACACCAGCAGTACTCCTGCCCAACTGTTTCCAAAAATAGCTATCTCGATAAGACATTTCTGGTTTAAGCCATTTGCCTTCTGTAGCAGTTTCCTCAAGGCTAAGGAGATGATATCATCAGCCAATATGTCACGGCAGGTTTTTAATTTGCACAGAGGTACAGGCAGGTAACAGGCAGCCTGCCAGCAGGGCTGTACAGCCAATCCTGTCCAAAGAGAAAGTGTGAAAACCCTTGTGTTTAAACAGGGAAATGCAAACCAACGTGTCAGCAGAAGATGTCCAGCATTTCGAGGGCCCCCAGCGCAGCAAAGAGCAGCAGGGCTGAGCCCTGGGCTGCACATGAAGCAGGACAGGGTGGGCAGCCCCACTGTCCTCCCTGGCATGGCCATGGTGTGTGCTTGTTTGTAAATGCTTGTTACATGTTTAGGCAGCACCCTGGCTGTACTTTGCATATTTTGATTCAAGAATTGTGACATGTGGAAGATTTTCCAGCTGAGATGTGCCTATGCATTCTGCTTGTGCTGCAGCTATCTGTGGGTGAAATTCTAAATTTTGGTTGAAATCTATAAGTTTTTTTAAGCCAAAACCAGGTGTTTGAATAGCAATCACATTCGGATAATATTAGAAATATTAGATATATTTCAATATTCATATTTTAAAATATTTTATGTTTCTTTTAATTTTCAGCCTCAAGCCTGGAAGTTTTCTGCCTTTAAAAGTGCTTTCTTTCTTCTATGTAATGGTCATCATTGATGTATTCCCATTAAAAAACTGAATGTGTCAGTAATAATTTTCTTATAATTTCTCATTGTAAGGTTAAATTAACACTTTAAAACATTAAATTCGGTGCTTTTTTTTCCTTCTAAACACCAAAAATTGAACTATAATTGTAGACTGAATGTCAAGAATTGATGAGCTCGTCATATAAAATGAAACACAATTCAGAAGCTAACATTTTTTTAACAACATTATTCCTTTCACCAGAAATGCTGTTTTCATTTTTGAAGAAGAAAATTGATGCTATTTTTACTTAGAGTAAATAATTACCACTGTAGCTACAAATTGTTAAATAAAAGCTTTCATTTTAATTTGTCTGGAACATGCTTTTACAGGAATATACTACAAATCTTTATGCAAATACTAAACCTCTGCAACTGATGCCTGATTTAATGCTTAGAAGCACAAATTACAGGAAAGACTAAGATCCAGATAACTCAAGCTATCTCCTGAAAGACACCATTTGTACTTCCAAGGGCCCTCTGCTGGGCGCCCCTTGGCTCCTTCCCATTCAGCCTAGGAGTAGGAAACATGCTTTCTCCTTTGCCTGCACATTCAGTGATAAATAAAAAGTCCCTAAAATAAACTTTACCAATTATTTCTCAGCAAAGAGGTTAAAGCTCAATTAATTCAGAAGTTGTGCACCAAAATTCCCAAACAAGATAAGATTACAAAAAAATAAAAAAGAATAAAAGAGATAGTGCATCCTTCAAAATAGTACTTGGTATCACAAAGAAGTTAAGTATCTGTTCAGGCTCATTTTAGGGACTTGGCATTGAGAATCTGCCCCCCAGTACTGATTCTACTGGGAATAATCCCAGCATGAAGCTGTGAAGTGTTAAACATTACAGTTCATGAAATAAATAAATTAAATTTTGTGTTCACAGTACTTTTGAGTTTTCCTCTTTTAAATCATTTTATGTGAGCCTTTCATATGACCCAGAACACTTTTTATTCTTCTTTGCCTCACTTTTTGGAAAGCATTCATCTCCTTCCTTTTGCCTTCATATTGTGTTATTTCTGACCTCTTGCTCATCTTTTATTACTCTCTGGTTCCTAGCTCTATTATTCAAGCTGATATTGCAGCTGTGATTTCTATTTTTTTCTTTGCCCTTTTTGGCTTTGCCAGGCATTTCATTAGTGGACTCATGGGGAGCATTTATACTGTCTCTCTGCCATGATAGAGTTCAGTGGGATTTACTAAAACTGTTTCTTTGGATATATCTTCTTCCAGTTACGATTAGAAACTCCTTTCCACTGAAGCATATCGAGGAGATCAAATTCAGATCTTGTGAAAGCATGTATGAGCACAGGGAGGCACAGAAGCCATCAGCCAAAGTGCAGCTTCTTACACCACATCTTGATTTGGACCATGGCACATCAGAAAAATTCTCCTCAAATAATTACATTTTAAGTCCAAACGAAGTTTCTGGAAGTCATCCTGCAGGAGAAAGCTCACATGCCTACAGAATAACTTGTGAGATCAGACCTCAGATATTGCAAACTAGCAGTGGAGTGCCACAATTGGTTCAAATAATTCACAAATGAGATTTTATTTAGGGCTTTTCAGGTCAATGTATTTATTTTTCCAAAAGAAAGCTAAACGTAGAGATGTTTCTTTGTTGTAGAAAGATGTGATAGCTAAAATATTGGTACATTCATCCCTTTTTTTGCTTTGTGCCACATAGGTTCTTGGTTCAGTTTTCCCCTCCTGCACCTCTGCTGCTCCCATGTACCTTCATAACTTTCGCTCTGCTCTTTTTTTTTCTTCTCCCCCAGCCCCTTTGTTGCCTTTTAAGCTTACTGAAAATAATGAACTCTCCTGACCTTCAACCTTTCTAATGTCTCTGCTTATTTCTGTGAGTTAGTTTTGGCTGTTAGGTTATGTTATAATGTTCCAGCAGAGATATTCTTTTTGTGATGACAGTAAATAAGATACACACAGACTTTTCTGTTTATTTTTTCAGCTGTTCATTTATAGTAAATTTTAATAAAAACTGTGAAACAATTTTGTTCTGTGGGGGAGGCTTGACACAAAAGTAGAACAATAATGTGCCAAAAATGCGTTGTTATGATCTTTCAGATGGGTACTGTCACTAGGAGGGGTCTGCACTTCAGTCAGTATGAACATGATAAAGTAGGAACAGTACAGCTGCAAACTCCCTTTGGATAATGCTACAAAACATATGGAAAACGTTTCCTGACTTATGAAAAATAATACTGGGCAGAATATAGCAAAGGGACTGGGTCAAAAGGGTGCATAAAGCGTCAGTGCAAACCTTAAGTGCAATCTTGTAGTCATAAATTCCCTACTAATGAAATGTATATGCAATTCTTACAGCCCCTCTGTGTTTGAAAAATCTATAGTGTTAATAAAGTGACATACTTAGAAATCTATACAGGACCTTATTTATTCATTATTTATTTTAAGAGATGGCCCTGAATCTAAACATTCCCTTTGGGAAAGTTTGGTTTGTGATTTAGGTTCAAAACCTTACTTTTCTGGCCAGGACCCATTCCTAATTCTGCTTGGTTTACACACCAATGTGCTACCTTGTTTAATTCATCTTGCACAAAGCTGGACATTGAGCTGGCAGCCCTGCACGCTGCGCCACCAGCCAGGCCCCTTCTTCCTGTGGAACAGGGGCTGGAGCCATTGCATCCCTCTCTGGAGCTGTCTGAATGCCCAGGAGAATTCTCTGCCATCCCCACCTGCACAAGGGTAGTGTTGGGAAAGGGTTGAGGTGGTGTGGTGCCTTGTGCTCTCTCTCCCTCGGCTCTGATGGGGGGAAAGCCCTTCCTCTGCCTCAGGCTTGGGTGGGGTTTAGTAGAATGTTGGCTTGCTCCATTGCAGCTGCTGCTGGCTCCATCCTACAGAGATGTCTGGGCTTTCCTCCCTCTCCAAAGGGGTCAGGTGGAACCAAAACAGAAAAACACCTTGCTGATACAGAGGAGCACACAGGTGCCTGGACTAGAGGGCATGACACCCGGACAAAAAGTTAAAACAGCAGTCACTGGGAGGGGCTAAACAGCAGGAGCCCAGCCACCTGCTTGGTAAACCCAACTAATTTAACAAATCTCCTGGGTGGCTGTGCAGTCCCCAGCTGTGCCACTGCCAACAGGATCCCTCTCCTCAATACTCACCAGCAAAATGGTGAGCAAACAGGTCTGTGTGAGGCATGGCAGGAAATGCTTCTGAAGGGAAAAGAACCCATTTCAGGCTGCAGAAGGACTAGCTCTTTTTAATGAATATGATTGAGTATCTCTTACTTGGGGTGAGTGCCACGAGATGTGGGATGTAAGCGCTTCTCTGTACTCTAAATCGACTCTTGTCATTTTTCTGTGGTTTTTACTTGTTTTATAATTGCTCACTTGATCCTACAAAAAATAAACTTGCACAATCAATGAAATAAGTAGACCATGGGAGCAATGAATATCCACATGATCAAGGGTTTTCAAGCTTAGGTCCTAAATAACCATAACTGCCACTCTACTATCAACAGAGCTAGAGAAGAGAGAAAGGTGAAGAGAGTTGCTGTTACTGGGAATTTATGACAAGAACCTTGTCCTCACACAGGAGCAACTATACTCATCCTTTCAGGTAGCAATAATTAAATTCCAATAACTTAATTAAAGCAATAAGATGCTGTTGGGTAAATAATAGAAATTAAGAACACTCTTTGTACTAAATATCCACAGAATGAAGATACACCAAAAAGGTCAACTTTTGCCCAGAGAGCACAGGTCTTTGGGGCAAATGCTGGAGTAGGAGGGACCCCTCCAAACAGACACGTAAAACTTCCAGTATTAGACTTCTGCTCTGGATTATCCTCTGCGAACAGCGGAGGTACTAGCATGAATATATTATTGAGGCTGAATGTTTGTTTTACACACATGACAAGATGCTGTCAGGATCCTGATATGCAGTTGTCTAGGTAAGAGATGATGAGGGATAGTGCATTATAAAGATGATGTGCTGTTTAAAAATAGTTCTAAAGGGCCACTTTAAATTGCCCACGCCCACCTCTTGTTACTGATGGGCACATTCTTCCTCGTCTTCTTTCAATTTATCAAATTTATCACAACTGCCCTGTGGATGTGTGGAAAAGAAGTCTGACAAAGGAAGAAAGGGAGATTGGATATTATCCTCTCAGTCTATTTTTCCAGGGTGATGATTAACAAAACAAAACAAAACAAAACAAAAAAGCATATTCCCTTAAAGGAAAAATAATATTTTGCCCTTTTTCATAATTCGCTGTTAAAAACATTCTTTCTTTTCAGCTTTATAAACATAGCCCTTAATTAAGAATAATTTTGCTGAAACTGGAAAAATACAGCAATGTTAAGTTTTAAAATAAATTATTAGCAAAATTAACCAAAGCTCAAGGAAGGTTTGTAGCAAAAGGACAATGAAATTAAGTGAGGTAATTTGCCTGAAAAAGGGTAAGAAACACCACTTTCTTTGCTTATTTAGTGGCCTTTTAATCTGATGTCTAAAAATACAAGGAAATGAGGTGAGTTTCACATGAATTCCTAATTTCACATGCTCTGATGCAGAAGCATCTACCTATCTGTGCCACATGTGGGGATAAATCAGCCAACATAGCTCTGGGACAGAAAGTGTCAGGGCCACTCACCTTCCTCCAGAGAGGTCACTTCTCTACAGCACTTGAATGAGCAGTTAGCTGAATGGTTCACAAGTCCATGACAGGAAAAGAAAGAAAAACAAAACTCTCAGAGAGTGAGATGCTAAATAAAATTTTTGTGAACAAATTCAGCCAACATGCCAAGGACTGGCTAAGATTAATTTCTTATTGCTAAAACAGACATGAAGACATAAAGGGTAAGTTCATTAACATTTTCATTAACACTTCATAGAAACATAGAAGGGCTTGGGTTGAAAGGGAATTTAAAGATCAGCTGTTTCCAGCCCCCCTGCCATAGGCAGGGACTCCTACCAGCAGGTGAAGTTGTTCAAAGCCCATCCAGCCTGGCCTTGAACACTTCCAGGGATGCGGCATTCACAGCTTCTCTGTGCAGCCTGTTCCAGTGTCTCACTACCCTCGCTGGGAAGAATTTCTTCCTAACATCTAATTTAAATCTCTTGCATTTTAGGTTAAAATTCTTCCCCCTTGTCCTACCAAAACCTTCCCTTGTAAAAATTCATTGTCTGTCTATTTTATAAGAACGCTTTAAGTACTAAAAGGGCATATTTGCATGATGCAGCAGAGGAGCACATCAGAAAATCACACCACTTTTGCGTGTGGCTATGGCCATATGAACACACCCTGTGACATGCTAAGGGCTCCTGACCATGATGAAATGGAAGGGTCCCTCCAACAGCAGCTGGTGAAGGATGGAAGCAGAGTGTGTGCATGGAATATGGCCACTCTCATCCACCAAGCAGCTGTTTGTCTGTTTTCAGCACTGACGTGGCACATGCTGGGTGTAATGACAGCCTACTCAGCGATACCTGTGCTCCAGAATATTTGGAAAAGGACCAGCTGCTCACTCCAGCACCCAAGTCCTTTGGAGTCAGCTCACTTCTGAGGAATGTGACCCTCACTGCAAGTTATTTGATCTGATTGTCATGCAGGTGCAAGAAGGCCACAATGGCAATTGTTTAGCCATTAATAGGAAATATTAGGAATCCTAGCAAATCTTCCAGGAGAAACCAGGTGTGTTAAGATACTAGTAGGAAGAATAAATTGCCTTTGTTTCAGCAGGGAAACAAGTGGAGAAGATAATCTTTGTCACTTAAGGGTGGATTTATGAACATCTTATGTTCACAAACCAGGATGCTGAAATCCTGTGCCATATTGCTATGAGAAATAAATAAGGCATCGTGTCTCAATTTCAAATCTGAGAGCTCTGTATCACACAGGAGAATCAGACCTTAGGCCTGTCAAAATAAAAGATAAGGAAGTAAAGAGCAGGAAGTAGAGATGGTGTATGTTGTACTGCTGCAAGAGGGGGGTACTCTGCCATCTCTGCTGGACCACACTGAAATCTAAATGCAACTAAAAATCCCATGTAGGAACAACATCTATTCACTAAATTTTTTGCAAATACTATTTCCAATCTTTCAAAACCCAGGATGATATAAGGCAGCACGCATGCTGCTATGTTGGCATGCTCTCTGCAAGACCTGTTGACCTGGGGTAAAGGCAAGGGACAATAATTGGGAAGCTGATTTCATCATATACCCTGGGACCAAAACATGGATAGCCATAAGCAGGAAATTTCAGCAGCAAAGCTGCAGGTGAAGTGTTGTCCATATATCTCTGAGGGGCAAAGGTACTCCCTGCTGGGCAAGGACTCAGGCCTCCAACACCATACCTCACTTTCTTTTCCCCCAGTTATTTCCAGTCTTTTATTTCTCCAGGTGGTGATTTCATGGTTAACATGGAATATATTAATTAGCTCCTTGCAGTCTGTAGTTCAGTTAAGGAAGCAGAGAAAACCAGAGGCAGCAGCTGCTGGAAGTCAAGCTTCTTTTTCTCAATATGATAAGAACAGACTGGCTCTTACCGGGGCAGAAGCAAGGTCTCCTACAGTTACAGAGTGCTTAGGGAGCACCGGAGTTCAAAAGCATTCTGCAAGGTCCGGGTGTTAGGGTGAGGATATTTGAGTCCTTGACTCCAGTCCTTATCCTTTTACAGGACCAAGGATTTAAAATGTAAGCTTCAAATAGCAATTAAAAATAGCAACTAAAAGCATTCTTTAGGTATTTCATGTTGTCCTTGTTCTTTGTCTGTTATACACCTGCCATGGAAAATTTTAGATATGAAAAGTGCAGCAAGTTTTGACAAATGATTTCTTCTTTGATTAGAGGGATGTATGGTTGACATACAATACAAGATAGAAGTCTACAGATTGCTTATGGGACATCCTCAGGCTGCCTGTAACTGCCTGCTCTTTGTCTTGTGAGTTCGTATCCGAGAGCTCTCAGACTAAAGATCCCAGAACAATAGTTGCATTTCAAACATAGGTGTGTATTCCTCTTTGACATCTGTCCTAATTGTGCTCAATCATGAGGTATTCCCCCTCTTCTATTTAAAAAAACCCCAACAGCTTATGACAAAAATCACTTCTAAAATTGTACAGTAGAAGCTGGATGTATTTTCATTTTCACAAAAAAAAATGTTATGAATCGTATATAAGTTTGCAGATCTTCATTTGCAGATCAGAGACCAACCCCACTCTTTTTGTACTTGTAGAGATTTTATATATATATAAACACACATATTATATATATTTTTTTATAACTATAAAACGGTGATTTTGTTGTCTGTACACTCTTCAAAAAGCAATGTGGGGAGGGATGCCAGTCTCTTAGTGCTTCTGCATTATGATCTACTGACCCTGAAAATAGGGTCAGAAGGAGGTCTCACTGCTAACTGGAAAACTAATCAATATAATTCTACCAAAGGGCTAGTATACACCAAGTAATACAGTCCCCTCCCCCTCTGCAAAAGTCTGCACCTCATTGTAGAGAATATAAACATCATGTTTTGATGCTCATGGAAAATAAAAAAAAATATCAAGCAAAACCAAAGGTTTATGATTTGTGAGGCTGGGGATACCACCAAGTCATGTTGTGGTTCTCAAATTTTAGTTCTGAGCACTTTGATTTGTTCTGTTCTATGGTTTAGGCTTCATTCTTTACTGAGAAATGTAGAACTATTCCTCCTTTTCTTCTACACTTAAAAAGTAGAGAAGAACAACTGATGATGAAAAGAATATTTTCTTCCTCTGTCCCTTCCCTCTCCCCTGCTGCCCCCCAATATTGCAATTACACAGTGAGAAAAATAAGCTGATCTTATGCTATGTTAAGAGTCATACTCACAGGGATGCCCTGTGCAGCCTGCAGGGATGCCATCATACAGCAGGGCTGCATTTGATTCTGATCAGGTACTTTTACTGAGAAAGAGAGCAAGACAAAGGGTAAAAGGTCACTGGTGACTAATTTTCTGAAAACCAGCAGCTTGTGTAAGTAATAGAACATTTATTGTATTTCTCTGTCATCCCAGCAATGAGCTAGAAAATCCATAAGAATTCCCAGCACTAGCCTTTATTAAAGTATAGCCCTGGATTAGTTTAATGTCCAATTTAAAGTCACTGCCCGCACCTACTTTACTTACTTTTCTTAAAGAGAGCTATTTTCCCCCAATAATCTCCCAATGTAAGTTGCCAGGAATATTTTTTTCCCTTAATAAGAAGTAAGGTTTCATTTATTTTGTGTATGTTTGTGTGTATGTGTGTGTTGAGGAAAGAGCACTGGAGTGCAGCATTCTTCCCACGTTATTTTCCCCACCCTGAAATATTAAAGCATAACAAGAGCAGGGCAAATGCTGCAAAATCCAAGCACAGCCTTCCAAAAAGCAGCAGCACAGGAGATATAAACTCCTTTTACAATGTTTGTACCCTTTCCTTTTGCTCTGTGCAAACATTCATATGGTTTCAAAATATTATGTTTCTGAAAGGATGTTCACAAAGCTTGCCTTTGTTGCAGATGAGACAGAAATCGTTAACCTGGGTTCCTCAGGTTCATACCCAAGCTACAGGTCTAAGACTAATCAGCTTGAAAAGAAAGAAAAAATGCCTCTCTCCAACAGGAAACTGAAAAGTGCTTGTGATCACTGCATTCCTTGTCTGTAACGATTTGACTGGAGAGCCCAGGTGGCTTGGTAGAGCTGGAGATGGCAGTGTTTTCAGCTTATGTACTTGAGAGCTATAAACACTGTTATTGGACCTCCAGTGAGATTCTTGATACATTAGCCTTACAAAATGTAATTACCCTCTAGACTAGAATAATGAAATATAAATGCTGTTCTGTGTAGAGTGATTGCTCACCTTAGAGAGTTTTATTCAGCAAATTGTCTTCTGATGGCTCAGATTGCACCACATCTATGCCTAGATGACTGTCCTGATGCATCACCTGAATCATGTGCACGCCCAGAGTGTACTTTTTTTACCATGGTATCCAGGTGAGTTCCACCTGAGCAGGTGCTGCCTTTTCAGTACTGGCCACCCAACTCCTTTGCAAACAAGCCCATAGCCCTCTGGTGCCTGTAGCCGGGGCTGCTCTGTGGGCAATCCTCAGCTGCAGTTGAGAGCTGCTGGGAAAGCTTCTCCCATATGAAACCCACTGTAAATCTGGAAATGTCTCTCCTCCCACTGGCAAAACTGCCAGTTTTGGTTTGCTTGTGTGCTCAGGAGCCTTGAAGGGAGTGGAAGGCAAGAGCCTACCTGAGTACTCCTGGCTCTCCAGCTGCCCTCCTGTTGTAGGCTTAGGCAGCTTTCTTCATCCGTGTTCAAGCTCTGTTTTTTGGTCTTTTCTGCTATGTAGAGGCCAGTCCATAGCAGATTTCCTGTACCTGGTTGTGCTTCCCACTCCCGCCTGAGCTGCCAGGTATCATGGGGCATATTCTACTGGGGGAATAAAAAAGAAAAATATGGAAAATTTTTCATCAGATCATTTAAATTCCTGGTCTAAACTTCCTAGCATGACAAGCTCAGTATTCATGCTTATGACATCACAGCCAACTACCACAGCAGGAAAAGATAAGTGTTTAATTATTAAGTTTTTCCATACAGAAAAAGTAAATTAGATAGTATTAATGTTTTACATTTATCAGCTCTAAGTAATGTACACTTTGAAATATATCAGAAGTATTATATTCTAAGTTCACAGATTCTGAATGCAATGTTTTTTTTTAGGCAGCAAGCCTCTGAAACCGTGCTTCCATACTAGCCAGTTAATTGATGGATGTATGATTGCATATGTATTAAATCAACATGGGAAATACTTTTGAAAATAAAATTCACAGCTCTTTAACTACTAATTTCTGCCACTTGTTTATTTATAGGGAAAAAAATGTGGTTGAACCTTGCAGTTAATGCCAAAAAAAGCACAAGACATGTAACATACAGATAGGTATGTGACTGTATAGTCAATATGATGGCCACAATACTGCTGTGCCCTAGAATGGTTCTCAACTAAGCAAAAGATGCAAGAACAGCAGAAATTTGTAAATTAAAGTAAATTATCAATTTTCAGAAGTGCCACAGCATGGAAACCACTTTTATTTTTACCAGAAGAAATCCCACCAGAGAACACAAAATTTAAGAGATAATCACTCTAGCAGCAGCAGAATCCAATTGTTTGTTTGAGGCAAGACTTAGAGAAACTAAACTTTCCAACGTGGTGATTTCAGAAAGCCAGAAAATTTTGTTCCTGCCTGCGTCTGACAGTATGCACTTGAGAAAAAAATTGTTTTCCACTTAATTTTTCTAATGGAAACTTCCAGTTCAAGAGACAGTGCAGTAGTTACTTTCTGTCCTACCCCTTTCAAATCTGTGCTGTTCAGAGAGCAGGCAAGGTGGAGAATGTGTCCAGGTGCTAAATGGAAGTAAAATTTACTTAGAGGTCGATCCCCAGGAGACCTTACCAGCTGGTTACAATTACTAGGGTTCAAAACCTGAGTTAAAAGAAATAAGATGGTAGATGGAACTGCACAGGAGGCAACAATAAACTAATATGGTTTTGAAAGGAGACAGAAAACTAAGTAGAAATGGGAGTATTCAAGTGCTGGATATAATCTGGGGCATATTAAGTGGAAGAAATAAATCAAGCAATAGCTCTGAGCACATGGTATAGAGCTGTGTTTTGCTTTAAAATTTGTGAAATGATAGCAATTTTTTGACAGAGTTTTTAAGAATCAGCTGGACACATATTGGAGATGAAGAGGTAAATCTGCAAACCCACACCACTGAAAATCTGGAAAGCCTGACAACAGCATAAGGGCTGAGTTTAAGCAGCTTCAGACTGACACAATACATCTAGAGATTACTAAGGCATTAGGTATGACAGTTCCAGTTAAATGTTAAATAGAAACAAACAGCACTTTTTCATGGAAAATGTGTTGGTGAAAAATGACAAATAATGTTAAAAAATTAAATAGATAGGAAGATATCATCTGCAAAAAATAATGTTTTAAATATGTTTGAGTTTGAACAGTTTGTGGAGTACCAGTTGAGTTTATATGAAATCAAAGAAAATAAAAAACGCAAAAAACACAATTAAAGCTAAAAAGGGAAAACACCCTTTAGTACATCATAGCATTGTGATGGACAATGGCTGTAGTCATAGAGCCTGTACTTCATTTTTATGCTTCCAGCCAAGTAAAGTAACTTGCCAGATCTTAAAAAATAAAACTGAAGTCTTGAGCCTACTTAACTACTAACACAGCAAAACAGTGATGTCATGGGATGGGGAAGATTGGAAAAAAGGTGCATTTTTCAATGTAAATATTTTTCATTTGAAAGTGTTGAAACCTTTCTTTAATCATGTAAAGAGAGTTCTTTATTAAATTTTTGATGAAAGCATGTAGAAGAAGCAGCTAATAGACCATGAGCTAGGGCATGAGTATGACTTTTGGGAAGGTATTAACCCAAAATTCTCTCTACTGGTGAAGAACAGTGGATAAATAATTCTTTGACTAGAAAAAGATAGACTGATCATATAATCTAGTGACTTGGGCACTTATCTGGAATGGGACAAAGAAAACTTGATCCCATATCTCATACAACCCATTTATCTCCAAGGAGTGTTCTAGCCACTAAATTATTGATTTTACTGAATTAACCTGCACATATTGAATTAACCTTACACATATATTCATTTGCTGTCTCAAGACCCTGCCATCATACTCACAAACAGGATATTTTTTAAAGTTTCCAGTTTTGTTGTGAGGAAAAAAAATAGCCAATTTGGTCCAAAATATCATAAAAGCTTTCAAATGAAATTAGAAACATTACAGGAATAGCCAGGAGTTATAATGCATGGATTTTTTTCTCAAGTTTTTATAGAAGCAAGAGGTCACCAAGAAGATCATGAGGCCCCTTATGGCTGATGACAAGACTAATTTGTTGACAGAAGATTTAGCATTACTTAAGAATTATATGAATTCTTTTTATCAAAGGGAAAAATGGCTGATAGATACCAGAAACAGATTTATTTCCCTAAGGAGGAAGAAGAAATACTAAAGGAAATCAATATCAGATCAGAACAGGTGATTGAGAAATTTGAATGTTCTAGTTGCAGGAAAAAATGAAGTTTTCTATGGTGCTTTGTTTTTTTATGCTTCAAAAAAGCTATGAATGTGGTATAAATATTTATCATTTGAAAAATGGAGAATCAAGACCAAAGAAAGTCAGAAAGAGTCAAACTAATTGGTTTACATCAGAAGTATTTCAAGATAAATGATTTTTCAAAACTGTTTCTTAAGATAAACTTGATGGGAGAGTACATTTTTCACATTTTTGTCCACTTCATCCTGTTTTAAAGAAAATAAACCAGGATGTGATGGTGGGAGGCTTTCACAGTAAAGGAGTTCTTGGTCTTGGCTTGTGATCTACCAAACACCAGGCATTGTCAGCTGAGTAAGAGGCAGGAACAATCCTCACAGGCAAGCAAGCTGGTGGCAGAGGTATTCTTGTCCTCAGAGCTGATTTGTGGGGTTTTGCTGCATTTGGAAATCAAGCTCATATATTGTAAGTATTTTCCTGCTTGAATTCCTTCCTTTCAACAATCTCTTTCAAAGTAATCACAGGATTTGTGTACACAGAGCAGGGAGGAGGCAGATATTATTGCAGAAAACACAAGTGAAAAATAAGCTTTTTGAACTTCTTCTGAAGAAACTACTAAGGTTAAGTGTATTTGTCCTCCAAAAAAGTGGAATGTGATTGGTAGTATCTGGTTATAGCAGTTCAGGTCTGCCTGAAACAGAGCCAAGCTTTCCAAAACCACCACTATTTAATGTGACTCTTCTTATGAGTATTCAGTATAAGATAACTTGATCACAAGTTTGAGCACTCACATCCTACAATAATTCCTCAGAGCTCAATATTGCTTAGAGACAGCCACCAGGAACTGGCCTTTAAAAAGACCAGGTTTTAGTATGGTTTTACACAAGAAACCTCGACCCAAGATGGATGACTGGTCACAAGTTTTCACTCTTGGATAAGTTTTGGTCCATTTACATATTGGGGTCAATTGTCCAATTACAGCTTCAGGTTATGAAGTGCCATTGCCCCGGTTTGCTCTTTTCAGTTTGCCATTGTTTATACTTTTTGGGCCCGAAGCTGCAACGATGTCCTTGGTTCTCAGGCTGGAAAAGGATGGTTTTGTCTAACTGAGCTGTGAAAATAACTTACACTTTGTATGAGGTTCAGAGTTATACACTAAGGTGGTACAAAATCTGAAAAATATGAAAGCTAAACCTTAAGGCATGATTATCATAGCCTAGGAAATACCCACAGGCTTGAGTAAAGAGGAACTTGAGCACTTTGGCTGTCCCTGTGCTGCAGACAACCCTTTCATGACGGTGTTGCTCCAATTACCTGGACTGAGGGATCAGCTGGAACATGGAGTGGCTCTTTTCCTCTCCGCCTGTTCACTTGTGCTTCCTTCCCATGGAAACAAGGGAGGGATAGTCATCTGAGCCTTGTCCAAGCAGGGAGATGGAGGCTGGTCAGGGGGCACATCTGGAATGAGATGTCCCTCAGAGGTCCCAGGGTACAGCCAGACAGTGTCAAAGAGGAAACACCAGAGCACATCGATCAGACAAAGTGCAGCTTTGCTTCCCGATGCATGCTGCTTTGTAGATTTATAACTTCACAAACAATCCTAATAAAAACAGGAAATATTTCCACACTGAGCAGCTCCCCAGCACGAATAAGAAAATGGGAGTCAAGATTAGTTACCTAATACCAGCTGGTGTTTCTTCAGTCATTTGGGGAAAGCTGAAGAAGAAATATGTAGGCTTCAAGTACAACTACAATAATCTATGGTCTCATTATAATGAGCTGTCAGAGAAAGATGGAGAGTATCAAGGTGAACTGCTTTAAATGTTTCAAATAAATTTGGCTTTATTGAGCACTGAGCCCTACCTTAAGATTAAGAAAATGAACTAAGGAGTAATAATTGTGGAATATTATAGAAATAGCAATTCACTGAGAGATTAATATATAGTCTACAAAGGCACAATTTACCATTTGAAATTTTTGCACAGGGACAGCAAAAGAGATGATGATTATTTCAATATTTCAATAAAGTGACAATGAGTTTGAAAATACTATTGACTTCTTCAATTTGAGCTCAGAAGGGTTTGAATGCAGAGAGAGGCACCAAGCTTATTGAATCAGAGATACTTGAGAACCAAAGGCACAAGATTGCATATTTAAAGGCAGTTGTGCTTGCAGGCTGCAGTGGAAATGGTGTCAGGGCAGCCACTCTTCCACCACAACACAAATGGTCTTTCCAAGATGCAAAAATTATTCAAGGCTGCAGATGAGGCCTCACAGGCCTGTTAGCAAGCCTACCTATCACACACACAGAGATAACATCTCTATCCATCTCAAGTATGCTATTTAAAAAGAAACCTTCCTCTGACTCCAGCTGCTCCTACTAATTTGAGATTGCATGTTTCTCTGTACTTTTCATGCAGTAACTAAATGACAGTCACACATGCAAATCCTGGATAAAGGCTGTCTCACATCAACTTACTAATTAACAGTCAGTGCTGTAAGATTTTCCTTAGCTCATGATTCATCTTTGTTTCCAAGTTGATTGAGACCCCACGAATAATTTGTGTCTTCATCTTTTTTGTCTGTAAAGGTTTTTGAAGATGGCTATGAGCAAATGACCGCCACTCACTATTTCTTGTCTACTTCAAACTCATTAACGGTTAATATAACAACTATTTGGACTTTCCTTAAAATTGAGGGGAAAAAAGGAAAAAATTAAACAACTTCTGGGAAAACATTGTCCGTGAAATAAAATTTCAAACCTTTACATGCTCAGTAAGAGTATCTTCTCCTTGCAGAGGATCCAAGGACAACAGAAGAAGGATGCTTCTCCCCTTCTAATCAATGGAAAACTAAGAATAACCAGGCTCTCAGATGTCGTGGTGAACATAGATGAACTTCCTGATTTGTCTTGGGAGGATTCCTTATCCCATATATATAAACACCAAAAGGAGACATGTGTGCCAAGATAGGAAAATTACTTAAAATCTGTTGCTTCATTTGTTCATTTGCAATGCAGTTCATAACTTGCAGTAAAGTTGCTCCATCATAACCCCATTCTATACTTTGTTTCCTTCCTTCAAAATTCATGAGCAACATGAATGGCTAAGAGCCACCTCTGATAAGCAGGTCTTTCCTGCAGTTCTAATGCTAACATAAATGTTAATATTGATGGAAGCTGGTAGTGGAAGTTCCTGAATCAATATCCATGTCAAATTTTCTAACCAGAAAGCCATTAATCTGCATTACAATCTACATTTCTGCTTATTGTCTAAACTTGCAGCTGGAGCTCAACCTCAGGTTTCAAATTTGAAAAAAAACCTTAAGTATTGCTAGACACCTGGGTGATGGTGGTTAATCAGAGTGGATCAGAGAGAGTGGGTGCCTTACTCTAGTAATTCTAGGATAATTTCCCTTTTTTCTTAATATACTAAAAATTTCAATGTTGCCATCATTCCCATCCCACCTTCGTGCTACAATCCCAACACGTGACACCTCCTTGCTTGGCTGTCACAGGTAGGTGCAGTAGCATACTGATAGATAACCAGTGCAGATACAGCAGAAACCTGAAACTGGACAAGAGGAGGGAGCTCTGAGAGAGCTATCCACCAGCAGCTGGAGAGGATGTCCATCCATCCCTCCCATAGCTATGTGCCTGCAGCTGCATCCACCAGTTGGAATTATGGTATGTTCCAGCTCACACTTCTAACAGCCTGCATATATCTATGGTGAATTATAAAAAGAAAAGGGAAAAAAGATAAATGCTTGATTATGAGGACAGTTAACCATTTAATAATCTTACCAGGACCATAAGTCATATCTGGTTTTGCTTCTGGAATATTGTTTTGAATCTGACCTTCAGTCTGTCTGAGTACAACACTTTGTTTTCTTCGACTGCTAAACCAAGATGGCCCTGTACTTCTGGGTCAAGGAACCAAAAGCATGGAGTGCAGATATTCCTGGCAGCTCTTTCCAGCAGGACACCTTTAGAGGGTCCAGACAGTGGAGAACATTTACCAAAGGCATGCAAAGGGCCTGCTTGAGGTTTAGTGTACTGCCAGCTGCTGAACCTGGGAAAGAGTTGGCTCAGCAGGAGTGGGGTTTCTCCTCATGGAAGAGACATTTGAAAGACACTTTCACGCAAACACAGCTGTTCCTTTCAAGCAGCTCAGGTCCAAAAACTCTATCTTTGACCTTCAAGTGATACCTTGTCCAAGTGTCCAAAATGATAAATGGGGCTGTGGATAATACACCCAGCTCTCTCCAGTTCCTGGCACCACCACAAAAGACATGGGATCGCTTTTGTTGGTTAACTCTTTTTTATGACACTCACTTCCTCAAGGTTCCCCTCAGCTGTTAACATTGTGTACAGCTACATTTTGTGGTGGGAGAGCTTTCTAGTTTTCAATGTTCTGTATATACCTTTGGGAAATAACAGTAAAGAAGGTATTTACCAGGTATGTGTCTCATAACTGCTTTCAGAAATTCATGCCACGCTATGCTTTGCCATGCTCAGACTAAGGAGCTGAAGAGGCTCATCACAACAGAAAGGTTTGCAGGCTTTTAGGGCAGACATTCTTCCTCTCCCTTCCTGTAAGATGATGGTCACACCGCTGTCCTGTTTTTGAGACTTTTTGAGAGAAATAAGTTAGGGAGGCAGTGGGGAAAGAAGTATATTTTCATTCTGAGTGCCACACTATGAAATAAATCCAGTGCTTGAACAAGCAGGGGAAGGATTTGGGTTTATTTCTCTTCCTTCCTCTCCTCATTGCTGCCAACCGAAACAAAAGCAAGAGAAGGGGGAAGGTTAAGTGCTGAGAAAGAGTTTGCACACACCCAATTTTGGAAAGCATCCACTCCTTTCCACTTCAGCATCACGCCCTCCTGGCTGGGTATAAACAAGCGCCCTATGGAAACCCAGGGTGTGGCGCTGGTGCAGGGATTGCTACAGCCCTGCGTGAGGCACCAGGAGCCAAGGGCTCTGTGTGAAAGCTGGCTCCTGTGACATGAAAGCAAACACCTGCTATTCATATGCTTGACATCAAACATTGATTTCTCAACCTCTCTGCCACCCAAGAAACAGATGAGTCCAAAAACTCTCCTACACCGAAATAAAACAGTGGTGGAAATCAGGGGCTGCAAAGTGTTGTGTAAAGACTGAAGACCTGTCTTGCCCTTAACTCATTTTTTGGAGATGAAGCACAGACTTCCTGCTCATCTCCTGCCTTACTAGCAGTATTTTTCCCAGCACAGAAAACTGTGAGGCACTGTGAAGAGCTGTTTTATTTAATCTTTCTTCAACTTAATGCTCTGTTTACTTTTTATTGGTAGTGGGGTTTTTTGTTGTATGTGCTCAGGCCAGAAGAGCAAGGCTGCTGAACATGCAATTCCCCCTATGCACTAAGGGAGATCAGTAGCAGCACTTTCCCTATTAGACCCTGGAGCTTAGTAAGAAGACTTTTTAAAGGGGCACCTTATCCTATGCACCAGAAGAGCAGTGGGGAAACTGCCAGTCCCAAATCCTGTCAGCGTGTTTGGTGAAGAGGGGGAGCACGCAAACAGCAGTGGGACTCATTTTTCTGGATGGCACAAGCCACGTACACTAAACTTGCTCTGTGTTTGTTCTTGCCACAGTCCACAGGCATCACACCCTCTGCTCCCCAGGAGCTTTCACTACTCTGAAAAATGTGTATACTAGGGACAAGGAAAAAAATACAGCCAGTGGGAGCATAAGGAAGCTGGGACGGAGAGCCCCATCACCTTCTGGGCGTATGGATGTTACTAGGAAATTCTTCATAACTCTGGGTATCTTCTGGATTTGGCTCAGTCCCTGAGTAAGGGGAAGATTTGGGGTATTCTCCTCTGAAAAGAAATGTTTATCCCCAATTGCAATGCATAAATTACTTTATGGGCACAAAACCTTCAAGGATGCATCTCATATTCATATGATTTTTTTCATCTGCTTCTCAGATTTGAAATAGCTGATAGATGTATAAAATCCCAAGAAGATAGAAACTCCCTCAGGAATCCCAATGTGCAGATGCCAAAAAAAAAAAAAAAAAATTATGTCTGCTAATATAACCATTAACTCGTACTTAGAATTTCCCCCTGCAGATTTATCTTTTTCTTCTTCGTCACCCCCTGGCTCCCCTGGATCCCATATGTTTATGGAGACTACACCTACTTTTAATTAATTCAGGACAGTTGTGATAACTCTCCTCACATGAATGTGGAGGATGTGAAGTGCCATGCTTTCTGAAAAACTGAAGCATAACAGCAGCTTCTTAATCCAAAGGCCTCGAAAGAGAAAAAAAAAAACCAAAATTGGTTTGTGAGGCTGATAGAAAGAAATTGCCTCGTCTAAATTTTATTTTCTTCAGAAAAAATATTTGAAATCTAAATGAATATTTACGTAGAATTACACTTAAAATAAACTACTTCCAAATTATGAAAATTATGTTCCACTGCTTCAGTCAAGAAAGTGTAAGCAAAAAGTTGAACTCCTTCCCTTACAAATAGAAAGATCTATTTTTTACTGGTCTCATTCTGGCTGATTGGTTTCAGAGAGATAAACACATCTTAATGAGCTGATGGCTACGAATATAGACCCTTGAAACTCTTTCCTTGATAATTAAGAAAAAGAGGAACGTCCCAAGAAATCTTGCAATTATAAGCCAACTATTTTGAAAGGTACCCTGTTGGTAGGGCAGTCCTTGGTCAAGGAGGGGCATTTCAAAATGACACTTGGTAGCTGCTTCTTCAGCCCTTCTCTCATGTCACCACATCTTCCCCCCTACACATCCACCCAGCCCTGCTCCCCGGCACAGGGACAGCCCTGTGAACTCCTGGCCATGGGAGCCAACTCCATCACAAAGGGACTCTCCTGACAATGTGTTTTCACAGCATGGAACCCATTTCACACCACCCCTTTCCTTCAGGTTTCCATCCCCTTGGGCCTAAGTAACACTACTGTGGCACTGACTTCAATAAGTAACTTTTTATTGTGTCTAATCATGTGCAAATGTGTTAAAATTGGTAGTTTTTAGCAAACAGTTATGGAACATATTACCGTAAGGCATTTGTTCATGGCGTGACAATGATTGGCTCCACGCCACTTAAATGTTTTATTTAATAATGTGGGAATTTCAGTGTGTTTTCCTTTCATTATTTTTAACTTGAAAACAGAAACAGAAAGCCCCTTCTTTAAAGTTAAAACTTTACCGCCTAGAGTCTGTCAAAAGCAATATAAGCATCTGGATTTTAAAAAGGGAGCTTTTGCAGGATGTTAATTTAATATACTGGCATATTTCATGCATACTTTTTATATTTTGTATGCTTGGAGCTATCTCTAGAGTGACCACCCAGGAACAACAGACTTTTCAAAATTCAAAACTTACGAGCAAAAGATGATGTTCATGTAACGGTGCACATTTCAGGTAATATCTGCCAATCCTGGAAAACAAATGCTGTGCATAACATTTCAGCTGTTTCACGTAATGCATTTATATAAGCCATCATGTAAAAGAAAAGGGTTTACATTGCAAACAATCTAACCTTTAGCTCCCAGAGGGTTACACTTCCAAAACAATTCCACTGTTAATAAGGTATGCTAAGAATAGGAACATCTCCAATCTCACATGAGTAACAACTTTTCAAGGTAACATCTCGAGCCCACAATTTCTTGGCGAAGATTCCACATTACATTGTATGTCATGTGAGAGGAATTAATAACCAAGTGTGGGCCACTGTTCTAAATTAGAAATGTCATTGGAATAAGGAAATATGTGCAAATATGTGCGTATGTCTTTCCCCATTTTCCTGAAAAAGTTGTGTTGAGGTCTTTTGCAGCACCCCCTCAACTAGAATAAAGAGCTCTCCATTGCTTAATGTGAGTACTGATTACTGGCTGGCTTATGCACTTCAGGAACAAACACATTTTAAGAAACATAGCCTAAAAATACAGTGTGCTCAACACAAAGCAGTTCTGTTTGTGCCAGCCATTTGCTGCCATATTTTCATGAATAAAATTTCGAACCAAAAAAGAAAAAAAATTTTCTTCAGCAGAACTCTTTCATTTCAGAACTGGATTTTTCGATCCTTTACTATGTATATGTATATATATACATGTAGATATATAATTTTATTTTTATTTTTTAACCATTTCCCTGTCTTCAACTGTTCTGTGAGCTTTCTTTGGGTAACTGTGCTGAAGCTCCCATATCATACAATTAAACAATTCTCCTCTTGGCTGTGCTGTAAGAGACAGTTGAAGAGAAAAACAAGAATATTTGGACAATTTAAGATCAATACAAGTGATAAATACACAAGACTGTCCCAACACACAAATTACAAGAACAGGATAGATGGAAAACCAAACAGCATTAGGAATAAAGATCTATTCTACAGGTTTACCAGTTCTTTTACCTGACAACTAGAAGAGATGCCAGCTCCACTATGACAGTTTCTGTGAAATAAATTAACTTTCAAAGATCTTTCCATTTCAGCCGTATGAGCATTAGCTGGAGAGCTGGAAAAACTGAGAGTATTTTGGAAGCTGAAGAATCAGGAAATGGAAGGGTTACTTGATTTTTACATTTTTGTTTTATGTTTTAAACCCAATTTGAACTCAGGCACTGAGATTCATCCCACTTGAAATAACACAGTTGAAATAATTGGTCTTACTCAGAGCTGCTATGGGCACTGATGGACACAATTTAAACTACCTGAAGACTGTGGTGGGCAGATTTCCAGGGAGAGAACCACTCACTGCTGGGGCCAGAGTGACTCTTTGACCTTTTGTGGAGCACCTGAACAGCCTTGGTTATGTCCTGCTCAATCTGCCTGTAACAGTTGATGAATAGAATAATTTTAAATTAGTTACAATCACCACCCATACATTTATGTATCTGAAAAAATTAGAGAAAAACCTCCCTGCAATTCTTCAACATTTTAGAGTTGGTTGTCATACCCTAAAGAAAATTTTCTTCTACATATTGCTTTAAAAAAAATTATGTTATAAAATAAATACTGGCAGCAAAATGCTGAAGTTTAGGCATCCAGAGTCTCTCTAAGCAAATGCTGCATTAACAAGTTGCCAGGAGCCCAACAGCTGCATCTGATTTTCATAAAAGGGAGCAGATTGCTTCAGCTGCCCCCCACAGGAAGGTGAGGCCCAGGGTGTATCCTGGCAGGCACAGCTCCTGCTGTCCCAGCCATCCCACGTACAGGACAGAGCAATCTTACATCATGCCCCACAGTCTACCAAGTCCCTCTCACGTGGAGTGGGAATTTCTCATTTCCCACACATCTGACTAACTAGGCAGTGAGGCTGTGAGAGAAATAAGGGCACTTAGCCACTTCCTAATCCATCTATACTCCATGGATACAATTAGATAGGCTGGAATATAATAATTGACTAACAACAGCTTTTTTTATGCACTCTGAGAAGAAAGATTTCCCTAGACATTAATAGCTCATCTAGGTATCACTTTCAAAAGTCTACTCAGGCTGCTCAGGAGGGCAAAATTTGAGGCAAGAAATGCAGTGCACATCTTTAAGATGATTTCTTTTTCACCCAAGTCTACAAAATATTATTTACGATTCCATGACCGCTACCAGTTGTTGATGATATCACACTTGGCTTTTTCACATCTTTTCTGCCACCTGATTTCTAGCTCTGAGAAATCCTACACTGCAGAAAAAGGCAGGAAGATGTCAAAAAGCATGTGCTATGACTTATCATGCTACAAACATGCTGAGAACACAGACACTATGTAATGCCTGATAGAGTGCTTTTGCATTGGGACATCAACAGCTTTTCCTTTGTCAGTAGTGCTAAATGAATTGGAAGATCACTGTGTTACAGCTTCTCAGTCAGGAGAGCTGTCAGCAGCTCTGTGATGGCCATCTGGGGAAAACAAACGCTTGGCCCAAAGCAAGATGACGTAACAGATGAGGAGCACTGGCAGGGACATGGTGGATTATATTAAAAACCTATCTTATTTGTTAGCTAGCTGTAGATGACAGCATTGGAGTGCACAATAAAATGCATTTATGATGCTCCGTAAATCCCTCGGGTTCACCACACTTGTCTACATTGTGAGCTCATTTATTGGCCAGGAATGAAACAGAAGTCAGCTGTGTTTCATTCAAGATTAAAATTGTTAGCTAACTATATCTCAAATAGTAGCTGCTGCATAGTGCAGAAGTCTGTCAACTGTATTTTGCCCCTTTTTGGCATGCACATTTTCACATAAATTTCCATGTACTTTTTTTTGGTAAGAGAACATAAACGTTTTCCTGATTGCACCATAAGATAATGTTCAGTATGTATTATTTTAGTTCTACACAGAAAAAGAGAAAACCCAAACAGCAATAGTAAATGCCAAAACTCATGTGTCTGCTACTCCAGTTTTATAAAGAACAGAACATTCTTCGTGCTTGGCAAGATTTAATCATATTAATAACAAATTAATCTTATTAAAAATTATATAATAATTCCTACAGAATGATGATCAGTTCATGGCTATTTCACAAGCATGCAAAGGTCATCTGGTTGCTTTTCTTTTCCATACACTGTTAGGTCTTCTCTGGCCCATAGCAGTAGAATGTGTGAGATATGGATCCCATTTGGTTGCTAAACAAGAATGACTGTTTAGTTCAGTAACTTGACTTACATCAGATAAATGGAGATCCTAAGCTGGCAAAAAAAAAAAAAAAAAAAAAATCCATTTTGCCCCAACATACAGCATATCAACAATACTGATTAGAATGCAGTGAATTATCAGACTAAAGTGTCCCTTTTTCAACATGACACTGAGCAGTCTACATAGCTTTGGCCCAATGAGAGTCTCTTCTAACTGCAGAGATGGAAACAAATCCATGATCCTACTTGTATCTTCACTATTTTGAAAACTCTCAAAAATGGACAAGGACTACAGAGAGTATTTACTGCATTCAGTGTTGGCCCATGCTTTGTGATGTGAAAGTTTGCACTGAAGAACCTCAGCCAATAGACTTTTGTCCTGGCACTGAGCAATACATGTGCCATGAAACAAAATCTTGTAAATGGAATGCAGCCAGACAGAAGGTGTAGTCTGCATTAGTAATCATGCTTACATGTACTGATAGAAAGAAGAATGAAGGTATCTTGAATAGACTTCAGAGAGTCATCTCTCTCAACCAGGACTTCAACAGAAACACAATTGAATCTACAGCTTTCTCAATTGAGAGTTGAACAGTATGGCATGTTCTGAAAATTAAATGTCAGTGATTAAAGACATCTATTTATTACACATAAGCTTGTTTCTGGACTTGATTTTTTTGGAGGGGGGCGGGGGAGGATTGCACATTTCAATATGATTCACTGAAAAAGCTACCGAAAAACACACATTTGCATAGCTCTATTTGCTTGGTCAGTTTGTTCAAAGTTACCATAGTTTTCAAGCACCTTTCTTAACAGAATGGCAAAGCCCAGGTAAAAATTAGGAGCCGTATTATATACAATGTTCCCATAGCTCCCAGTAGTAAATAGTACCTATGTCCCAACAGAGCAGGCAATTTTCCTGCAGTTTCAGAGAATGCAGGAGAGTTTGATGCTCTGGTCTGGAGCCCAGATTGGCAGGGTTTTGCTGCCAGTTCAAAACTGACCTTAAATCAGTCATTTCTTCCTCTGCCTTTACAGGCCCATTCTCTTCCCTTTGCTTGTAACTTCTTGACCATTTATGGTGCTTTGCTCATTCACGATCAGCTGTCAGTTTGCCTGCATTCCTTCCCTTCCATCACTGGGATCAGTTGAGGTTTTGTTCCTAATCACAACCTAATTGGCTGTTTAAAATGCATAATCCTCTTCAGGAGATTACTGTAGCAGAGGCTTCCAGGAAATGCTCTTGAAGTATTGAAGGTCTTTGGCAGGAAAGCTTCCCAATTGCTCCCACCACATCAACAGAGACATTTGGAAGAAAGCACAGGCAGCTTCCAAAAGTCTTCTACGGCATGACATTTTCTCTGGAAAGCAGTGGTGGCCTAAGGCTGAGGTATAGGTTTGCACTGATACTTTGGAGGAGGTGTTGTAATATAACAACAAACTGGATTAATAGATGTAATAAATTACTGAACTTCATTCTAAACCATTCACAATATGCATAGTTTAAATAACTTTATCAAAAATAGAAATAAAGTAAGTATTTGCAAGAAACTGCATGTCTACCATCAGTGCTTTTTCTTACCTAAAGACTGAAAGATATGATACCAAAATCTACTGAAGTTCTTAATCAATGAAGAGGAAGAGAAAAGGTGAGGAGAAAAGAGAGAAAGAGAATTACAAAAGAATTAACATTCCTAACCTGCTAAAGACCCAATAGCCACTGTTGGAAAAGGGATATCTTTTATAATAACCACATTTATTATGCATTACTAGTAAAATCCTGACAGGTTTATCAAGTCATTATACAGAAACCCTACCACTAGTGCATGCTCACATACCAAAAGCCCACAATCTAAAATTACATGTTTGGGCATTCATTGGATAAGAATCTTCCAGGGGGGAAGATGGGAAGATGGAAAAAAAGAGAAGAGATAAAAAGAAGGAATCTCCTAATAATATGAGAAGAGTCAGGCATATCTGCAATTCTTGACAACTGCATTATTTCCATCATCATTATCTCGTCTTTACTGTATAAGCTCCCTGAAAATACCTTGGAAAAAGGATACCTCAGAATCCCCTGATCTTATGAAATGATGAGTTTTAATTGCCTAAACTAACATTCTCTTTCATAATTTCTCTCTTTACAAAAGATCCTAACAGACTTGAATGCTCAGGACAGAAACAGAAGAACATTAAGGAACACAGCAAATTTAAACACAAATTAGTTTTAAATTTAACTGAAATAATGCAAGTTTTTGAACTGACTTCTGTGGAGCTGCGTGTTCTGATGGACCAGAAACAGCGTGGGTGGAAAATGAGGGTGTGTTTTCAGAAGAAAGGTTATGATGACACTTAAGAGTGACATCTGGTTTACCCAAGAATAAGCGCCAATAAACACCTTCAGATGGAGAATTGATCACAGGCCTCAGCAATCATGCTGGAGACATGTGAAATTTATTGTGGGCCTGCCTGTTATTTACCTCACTAGAAGAAGCACAGTGCTTAAAAGCAAGAACAAACAAACAAACCAACCCACCAGCTCATGGGGATGTCAAACAAACTGAAGTGGGAGATGAAGGCGGTGAGACCTCATTCTGCACCGCGACACAGTTGGTGTGGTGGAGACTCTGGTCCAAGCTTACAGCTCACATCTCTGACTCTATGTGTCCAAATCAGTGGAGGCCTGGGAACATTATCTCCCATCTTTTGGTGCTTATTTATTCAATTTGCACTGCAACAGCAGAGAACAAATCCAAAGCAAACTAGGTGTCCTGCAAAGTTTACTAATCAATGTGGTTGGATGACATTTCCAGTTCTCAGAATTCAATTTAGGTCGGTCCTTAATTAATTTCCTTGCTGAATTTGGCCAATGCCTTCCTTGGTAGTGTGCTCGCCAGCAGGAGCCCATACAGCAGCTACAAGTAAGAAATTGCACAGATGTGTTCTAAAAATGAAGTTCCTAATGGGGAAGTTGAACAAACTGACCTTAAACAGAGTTGTCAGTGCTTCTCAGGAAGTATTTAAGCAGTGCCAAAAGCAAGGAATTTTTTTCTTGCTGGCTCTATTATAAGCAAAGGAAAAGTTGTAGAATAGTAAAAAAAAATGGACAAGTATCCTGGTTTCAGCTGGGATAGAATTAATTTTCTCCTTAGTGTCTGGTACAGTACTGTGGCTTGTATTTAGGATGAGAATAATGCCAATAACACACTGATGTTTTAGCTGTTGCTGAGCTGTGGTTACACCAAATCAAGAACTTTTTAGCTTCTCATACATCCCTGCCAGCTGGGGGTGCACAAGAATTTGGGAGGGGAGACAGCTGACCCCACCTGACCCAAGGGACATTCCATACCATACAGCACCATGCTGAATAATAAAACTGAGGGGACTTAGCTGAGATATGCCAATTCCTGCTAAGGGACAGACTGGCAATCAGTCAGCAGGTGGTAACCAATTGCATTGTGAATCACTTGTCTTGGATATTCTTTAATCATTATTATATTTTCCCCTTCCTTTTCCATTCCATTTCGCTGTTTTTACCTCAATCCATGAGTTTTACCTCCAGAACCGATGTATCAGGCTCATCACTCAAAAACTCTCAACTTTTCTGTGCTTCAAAAGAGAAGTTTGCACTGCAGAATGTCTGTTTTTTCTAGAGTTAGAACAAATCAATGGTTCATCATGACACTCTTCATTCATCTTAGCAATGCCACCTGAACAAGCATGGCCAGAGATCTCTTTAAACAGGCTATCCTGGAAGCATTTCCCTAAAGAAATCCGGACAGGTGGAAAACAAATTTAATGCGCCTAAGTTTTTTAAAAAACAAAGCATTTGCTGCATGCTAGGACAGAGATTTTTGACTGGGTTGAAAAATTATCCCCAAGGAGTATTCAGACATTGAGCCATGATAGATAGTCACAATAACTCTAATAAAGCAGCTGTTGTTGACACTACCAAAGTTTACATACCAATTTATGACAGTGAGATGTTTCAGTATAGTATTGCTTAGTAGCAATTAGTTTTATTTGGAGTGATTAGGTGTTCAGTTACTTATAGAGGCCCAGGGGGTTAGAAACCATTCTGAGTTTGCTTGCAAATTTCTGCCTTGAAAAGCCTTTGAGTATTACAGATATTTCTTGCAATCCAAAATACAGAGGAAAAAAAATCATGGTAGTAATGCTTGCAATAAAAATTGTCAGACAGACTGGAATTAATGAGATAAGGCCAACTTATCAAAAACCAAATTACCTAAATGTCAGTGCTCTGCCAATTTACCAAAGACAAACTGGTTTCAGCCAGAGCTACAGCATTGGCACACCTCCACCTGAAAAGCATTTCTGGGTCACATGCAGAGAGAAGGTCAGCTACAGGTGGACAAACATAAGGTCACCCTACTTTGCCTATGCAGAGGAATCCTTCTATCCTGACATTGTGATCTGTTGGGAGAAAAATCACATGCCCATCCAGATAAGGCTCTGTTCGTGCAAACAGACCAAAGCTCTGAGCTCGCAGGGACGGCACAAATCCAAAGGGGACTGTGCTGGTGCGGTGGATCCTGACCATCACTCCAGGCTGGATCCTATCCAAAAACCCCTCAGCATAACAGCAGCAGCATTACAATAATGTTGCCATTGTACAAGAGGGCTGCACATTTTCCTGTGGAGAGCTCTAAATCTCATATACAACCCGGCTCCTGGAGAGAGGGGGTGTTTTAACCATCCCATTAATAAAATCATAAATATAAATTTGCTCAGGTGCCAGTGATGCTGAAAGATACGTGAATATAAACTGCCAAAATTTTAACCTCCATTATTACTAGATACTTTACCTTTTACGGACGTCCATTTTGATGGAACTGCATCTGCCTCTGGATCAGAGACCCTTCCATTAGTTAAACAGGCATGAATTAATAAGATTAACATGGTGCTACTCGAGTAATATTTGCCCTTGTATACTACTCATGGGTAGTATACAGCATGTGATATACTCGAGTTCTCTGCACGCTAATTCCAGGTCACAGTTTAATCAGTCCATGCATAACATTTGAGAGACATCTATTTCTGATGTAATTGCTTTGTGGCTTAATTCATGAATCATTTCCCCCATCTCTGTTCTGGGCATGAGAAGACTATTTTGGCCCTAGCAAAGGCACAACAGCCTTTAGAAATCCCTTGCCAGCGATGAGAAACAAGAGTGCCATGGTCTTCTGCCTTACAATCCCTTCTCCTCAAACCACTCTCTTAAGTCTCTGCTACTCTGTGACACATAGACACTGATCCCTAGTGATTTTGGCTCTTTCTTTTCCTCCTTTTAAAGTCAAAATTGCTTCCAATGCAATCTTTTACCACAGCTGAAGAGTGGCTGATGAATTTCTTGTGAAAATAAGACCTAGTGTGTTATGCAGAAAATTGTAACAGTGACACTGAAACATCAAAATATTTTCCAGAGAATAGTTTCAAGAAGCAATCTGTGAAGTCCTCAGAATGAGCCACGAAATACTCACAGACATAAAAATAGTATTTTACTGATCTCCCTTCTATAATTTTTATCATTTTTCTTGTATAAGACACGGTCTCCTAACTCTAGTAATTAGGATTAAGATTTTAAATTATTCAAATTATTATTATTTGGTCTTAGAAATAAAAAGTTGTTTAAAGTAATAATATATTAATTACTCATAAACAGATCTTTAATACTGTGATATATTTGTATCAATTCTTCTAAAATTAAGGAATTTCTGACTAAATTAAAGACATCAAAATAGAATCCATTAAGTACAAAGACATCAAGAAAACAAAAATCTGAAGAGTCTGGGAGCATGACATCAAAAAGAGAGGTATATCCATGTAATTATTCAACACCAAATGTTAATCCAATGAATAAAAGCACTAAGGGTTTAAAGTAATTTGACTAGCACACAAAAATCACTTTGCCACAATAATCACATGATCAGACTAATTGCACACCTGATTCTACAATAAACTCACAGCTTAAAACATTAAGCAGAGGGTTAAGACACTGATACTGAAGGTGATAGGACACAATTGTATGTTCACTGTGTTTTAGTTAAGTTTTTTTTTAAACATCAATGCTAGCTTGATCTACAGCTATCAGTTGTAGATACAGTCGGCCTGACCATGTTCATTGGGCACACAATGTTTTTTTCTGTTAAAACTATAGTTTACATACACATTGTACTTGATGGGGCTATAGGGGAAGAAAGAAGCAGAACAAATAATTGATGCAATATATACATACCTTGGGTTCATTTCATTTGTTTAGTATTAATTTAAGTTAGTCATCACTACTTGTCTGCATTTTTGTGGTCACTGGTGCTGTTTCTCAGACAGTGTTGTTCTTAACACGACCTGTGCCTTGAAAAGGTCTCTGTAAAAAACAAGCCATGCAGATTTCTGGAGATGTTCTATCCCTCCTCACAATAATAAGTTGCCTCTGAGGACTCACTTTAAATCACGTATCTCTAATTATAAACTGTAGCTTTACTTTGCTGTTTCCAGATCCTTCCATATGGCTTTTGTTCCGAACAAGAGCCACCTGTTTCCAATAGCAAAATACCTTATTAGTCAATTGCTATCAATTAACCTTCGGAAACCACACACTGCATTACAAAAGGATTATGAATGTAGATCAGATCACAGTCCATCACAGGGAGGGAATTAGGTGTATACATAATCAAAGTCCATTACCCCATATACTGTGTGTAAATTACCACAGCAGGGCAGCATCAGTGTTTCCACTATATCTCAAAAACCCTTGGTGCATACTAATACTTGGAGCTCCTCTTGCAATGAAGGGACCCAGAAGTAGTTAGCAGTCTGACTAAGACCCCCTGGTATTAGAATTTCAAAGAATTTTACTGTCCTGTCTTTCATCCACATTTCATATCAGAGCAAATGCATTTCTTGTGCCCAAAGAGAAATATTCTTCCCCACAAATAAAACCTCTTATCTGTTAATGAAAATTATTTACATTACACAAAGAATTATGAACCTGAGATCACAGAGCTATTTTGCTACAGAAATTAACCCAAATTTTCATTACATACTAAGCATGAAGAATCCTTAACTTTCTACTTAATTGTTACGTTTTCCTGTTTTTCAGATGCCACATTTTCTTTTTGCTCTTGGGTCTGGCAAATCAACAAATAGGCCTGAGTTGGTTGTCCATTCTAATTCCAGTGCCATAACAAACCCTCAGCAGCAGTGGCGTCAGCTGACAATTAAAAACATAACAACTTACTGTTGAGAACTGGCAAGGGATGTACTCTGTGATCCGACACTCCTTCATTTCTAAAATGCTGCCTCGGCTCTTAAGCTGCATGATCCCTGTTAACACCAATACAAATTGAGAAGCTGAACTCAGATGTAATGATTGCAAGCTCTTCGAGATCACAGCCCTGCTACCAGACAGCAAACCGAATGGACTGCAGAAACAAGTCACAGCAAAAATGTTATTAACTGTTCCCAGTAGTCACTGCTTTGAGATACAGATTAACCCAAATACGTTCTCTCTATCTGAACCCCTGTGATAGAACAACATGCATGTGAAAAATCATCCTTTTTCTGCGGCTCAAGGTTTTTGTGCCATCCATTGTATTTCTTGCTCTGTTTCACTCCTGACATTGCCATGTTTCCTCAGCTATTCGCAGTGTTGGTTGATCTAAAGAAAAGTGAAAATCAAATGTAGTACCCCTAAAAATAATTTCAAAGTAACAGATTTTCTGTACTAATTAAATTTCTGTTTAAAGACTACCACAGACCCCTGGAAGCCAGGGACACAGGACACTGAAGCCAGTGTGGCCTAGGTCTGTCCTACTTTCAAGAACCCTTACAGTGTTTTGAGGCAATACCAGCTGCTTATATGAGAATTGGTCTTATAAAGAGCGACGACAGAGGCTACTTATCTGAGATGAACGAACCTCAGGATTATAAATTGGGCATCTTAGAGTGGAAATGTGGCTACTTTCTCACATGCAGTTTCATCTCTTTATCTTCAAAAGCAAAACCAAACTGCATCACTGGACCTGATCCTGACAGAAGTAAGGCTAACACATTTTTCCATCCCACCACACACATGTGGCTTCTACAGTTGTAATTTATGTGTAAGTGTACAAGTGTATGGAGACAAATGAGCAATGTTATCACAGCTACCATGCTGACTAAAACCCACATGAACATGAGCCTTCAGAAGGAAAAAGTCAGAAAGAGGAAAAAATTATTTCTTAAGGTTAAGAAGGTTCTATTCTTTTATTTAATTGAGGCATTTTTTGTTTCTGAAGAGTGAAGTAAAAATCAGTTAGAAGGCCTAATATATGAATGCTTTTTGCATGGTTAAGTGGAGATAATACAGTGTTCTCTATTTAATCTTACTTCTTGCTGTCTTTCTGGTATAGCACAAATGAGAAATTGATTTTTCGTGAAATATCCATGTGCTGAAATAGTAGCATTGTTTAACTTATAGTAGAGTTCTAAGTTGCATCATTTTCTGCTCTCTTTTCTTACAAGATTTTTAATGTCTCTTCCTAACAGGAGCTGGACAAATAAGATTAAAGAAATGCAGTGACAGCTCAGACTGTGATTTTGGCTCATACTTTCAAACCACTCAGTATAGGGAAAACACTCCACACAATATTTTTAAACTTTCTGGTGTTTTTCAGCTTTGTTTTTTCACCCTGGGCACCTCCCTCTCTGTCCTGGAGCTTCCCATGAGTGGCTGAATGGAGGCTGGTGCTTGCACAGCTCCTGACATGCTACATCCCACTTGCAGAGTTTTCTTGTGGCAGTGCTGGACACGCTTGTGTCAGTAAAAGTGCTGCAGAGCTGCATGACTGGGAGCAGAACTGTGGGTGTGAGCAACACAACACACATTATGGAGGCTGCTGTTCAACAGAGTTACTTCCCACGCCCCAGATGATGTCCCTGTGATCTGTAAGCAATGCCCACCAAGAACCAGCAGAGAGATGTCCTTGCTCTTGAAGTCAGAGATAAAATTCCACCCTGTACTGGGGATGCCACTTTAAGACTGGGAATCCAGGTGTACTTAATTAGGCTGTCATTTGCCATTTCCCAACTGGCTAAACCATTTTTCCAGATCTGCATTCCCAATTCACAGCACTGTAAGTGAAAGAAGAGCTATGTACTCAGCCACTTGGTTAAAAGCTAGCCATAGTAGACCTACAAAAATAGATTATTAATAATGAAGCAATTGATGTACGTAAAACTAACTCAAATGTCAGGTAGTGATGCATGTTATGCAGTGTACACAGAGCTAGCCTTCAGCCTGCAAAGGAATCATACAGAAAACCTTTCTTCCAAAATCCCAGGATTTGGTGCACTTCCTATTGTCTTCACACATGGTACTTTGATATTTACATCCCAAAAGTGTGAATGACAACAGAACTTATATTGGGGCCTGTGAAATAATTCTGCTAGAAGCTCTGAAGATAAATCTCCAAATATGCAATGCCGTAGCACATTGTTCAGTCATACAGACATTAGAACTTTATTCCAGTATTGAAGCTGCTAACTTACTTAGGACATACCGTTTTCTATAACCTGTTCCTACTAAATTATTTCACTAGTCCCTTGCTCAGAGCATTCATCTCTCTATTACTCATAATTATTTCAGTGTGCTCCCTTTTTGCCCTTTTCTTTCCACTATGACAGCTATAATTATGAAGCTGTTTCTTGCCCTGCACATCCTTGCATTGCAAGATCAGTGGACCTCCATCAGGCTATGTTGTTAATCTTACCCATAATGACAGAACTTGTAATATTATGGAATCAAATCTATTTTACAGCTCATTTTACAGCTCCAGGGTTAGTTGTAACACTGACAGCTCCTGTGAGATGAGATTAATAGATCTTTTACAAAACATGTAGAGCATTTGATCTGATAAGGTTTTCTGGTAGTTTTTATGTTCTCCACATCTTGATTTTTTTTCTATAACTACTATATTCCAGACAGAGATGCAAAAAATGCTAGTATTTATGAAACATTTTTATAAAAATTTTTTTTATGCCTGAAAAAAAAATTTCCCTGCCGTATCTTTTTTTATTTTTTTGTCTAATTTTTTTTTAACTGCGCAGAGGCTTCAAAAGTCATTATGAAGGTTTCTGTTTTAATTCTTTTTAAGTCTGGTCTACAGCATTAAATGCCTTTTATAGATTTCCTGACAGCTTAATGACTTGGACTTGTAAAATTTTTTTTCTTTATTAGCCATGCTGAAAAAAAAACCCAACAACAGTGCTTCTAACAGAGCAACAAACAAAAAAAGCCTGCTCCACCTAAATGGGGATTGGACATAAGGAATTTTTTAAGTCTGAATTTAATATGCTTGTTTTCAGTGGCAGGTAGCTTTAGGAACCAATTACACGTAACTTAAGTACATTGAAATTGCCACTGTGACTTACGTTTATGGGGTGTGATACGAATAAAAGACCAGCCTGGATTTTGAGCAGAATCATTCTAGGCAGCAGATCTGAATCTCTTTGAACTCTGGGGGATTTAGATGTAGGCTGACATTTGTGGCTTTGATACCTCTCCGCAAGGTTTCACAAGCCCTGAATATCAAACCAAATTTCCTCAGAAACTGGAGTTGCTCTGGTCTACCTCTGAATTTCAGGGAGGCAGTAAGCGAGTTAGGTTCAACAAGTGGTTTACTAAAGTTCAGTGAAGGATTTTAAAATTAGAAAACATCACCCTAGATGTGAAAAAAAAAAAAGTTTATGGTTGCAGGAGCAAGAAAGCCTGTGGTTTATAGAAGGCAGAGTGCATGCAAGGATTACAAGCTGGTGTGAGAAAACTCATTTTAGATATCATGTACTTTCTTTTCTGAAATCCTTCTGTGAGACTTTTTTTGTGTTTCATAATCTGGATTTACAAGATTCAGAGACACTTAGCTTTACCAGAACTTTTCATAGATGTTGTATTTGAAAACATGACCGTTAGTGCACGGATGCAAGCAATCCTTTTGATTCTCTGTCCTAGGACTATCCTCTTAATCAGCATAATAATATAATCAGATTGGCTATTATTCATCCCAAGAAAATCCTATTGATTTCACTGGAGTGGTGTAAGACTTTGAACATCTACAGATGCTGGATTATACTCCTGGCAGCTTCTTATGGATCTCTTGCATCCTCCTCTAGTTTCCCCCCTCCACGGAGCTTTCCTCAGCAGACCCACGTCCTCCACAACGGTTTCACCCAGAGGTCTTTGCTCTACCCATTAGAGCCCAGGCATCCTTTGGGATAGGAATGAGGCCAAAAGGCAATCAAAGGTCGTTCTAACATCTATTACTGGAAATTGTGCCTTGTTATGCTGAAGAGTCAATTAGCTGTCAGATATGCAATTAAAGCAAGCTATGTTGTGTCTCATTAAATCAGATATGAAACAAAGAATAAATTATTTAATTTTTTTTAAGACAAAGATTATCCTGGTCTCAAAAACACCTGAGCAGCTTCCATGAGTAACATTTATCCTGGAGCTATTTAGGGTAATATTTCTGAAATATTATGTGTCCTTTGATTCATTAACTTAAATAAGAGCTGAGTGGCTGAATCCTTGTGTGCTGCTTAGAAATTTGGATAACAGGAAAAAAATATCTCTATGAAAATATAGAAGATAGAGCATATTGATATATCTCTATGAAAAAAATATCTCTATGAAAATATAGAAGATAGAGCATATAGAATATAGAGCAATATTGTATTGCTCTATTAGCACTTTTTCATCAAGACAGTGCTAGAATACAGGAAAAAAATAGATAATCCCTAAAAGGAGTGAAGGACAGTGTCTTGCATGAGTGCAGAACATGCACTCACCAGAAAAAGTCAAAGCTGTTCAGCTATCAGCACAGCTGACTAATGGCTTGAAGATAGAAATTGATATGGGAATAAGACATATACAAAATTCAGAATTTTCACAAATTTCATAGGATCCAGTTAATAGAATACTCAAGATCTCACTTGAACAAAATATCTGAATCCTTCTCAAAAACGATTCTATACTTCCAGAATACTGCTTATTTGAAACAGCTTGTTTCCACTGGCTTCAGGCTCCAGCAGATGTAAGACCTGGTAAAGAAGCAAGTATGAAGAACTGGGAATACTTTTAGAGGATGTGGAAGAAACATAATACTATGAATTATAACTTAGGGTAAAAAATAATAAGAAAAATAATATTGAAAAGATGGATCTGCACTATGATTCCCTCTTTCTTTTAGCTATAAAAAAGTGGTAATGGAAAGACATCTAGAAGTCTCTTGGGCCTCCCAGATACTTCAAGCAGAATCTGTTTATTGGCTTGACACGCCCTAGACGGCTGATAAGACTGAAAACAAATAACACAGCAACAGCAAGTAATTGAACATGGATAACTGTGTTTGTTTGGACCCTTTTTCTATTGTGGATGTCTATTTCAAAACCTTTCCACCACATCAGTTGTAAGTGTTCACATATCCTGGAGCCAGGAAATCTGCCAGGGCTGAAAGTGTCCAAGCAGTCACAGAAGTGTCAATGAGACTGAACATTTTCAAATCTTCTTTTGACCCACAACTATTTCAGTATTACCTGGATTTGGGCGTTAATGAAAATCTGTCATAAAAGGCAACTTCTCAAGAAGGAAACAAAACCAAAGCCATGGATCTGGGAGCAAGCCACAGTTTATGGAGTATGGCCACCTGAGGTTTGAGCAGCACATCCCTCTTCTGTGAGGGAGAATCAGCCTCCCCAGGCTTCCTACATTGTTTTAGGAGCCATGCAACACCAACCTGATCCTTATCCTCAGAGTATTGTAAGGTTGTCATCTAGTCCTCAAGGATTAATTTGGACTAATTTAGCTCCTGCTGTGCTCAGAGGGGCACATGGTTGCTCCTGATGTGCTCATTTAATGCCATGAATTAGGATTTATCTCGTGTACCTTACAGCTCCTTGTTGCTTCCAGGGAAGATGCAGCAGTGGGATGCAAGACCTGTTGCTGTCTTCCCACCAGAGGATAGACAAAAGACACTTGGGATTGTCTCATCCACTGGAAGAGGCAGAAATGCTACTTGTGGAGGCTTTTTGCTGCACTGACAGGAATCCTCAACCTGACAGTCACATTAAGAAAGCTGTAAATACATGATATAATAACCTGGCATTTCTGTGGGTAACTCAAGTCTCAGTGCTGTTAGAATGGACTTTGTTACCTGCTGATGTAAAGTAAAATTTATCAGCTTATGGTACATCTGTGGAGAATCACACCAAAGATAAACACAGTGCTTTGGTGACCTTTTAGCAGGATGGGCTAGGTCAAATACATGGGTCACCTGCCAACAGGGATCAGTGACAGAGCTTTCTAGCATGCCCAGTTCATGTGGCCACAGCAGTTTCCTGGGATCCCTGTTTTGAGGAGCAAGACAGGAGATTTTAGGTATTGAAATGAATGCAGCAAAATAAGAAAAATGGGGGGGGGGGGGGAGGTGGGCGTGGTGTAATTTCAAACCATTGCAGGACTGGTTTATTAAGTACTGTGCTGACAATCTCGTAGGCAGAGAATTGGTCTGTGAAGCTGCTCAAGGGAAGGGTATTATCTAGGGGATTGTGAAAACATGGTGCTATGCAAGTGCTCCCAAACACCAGGTGCAACTCAGATTTCTTTCTTTATTTTAAATAATAAGAGTAGTTAACTTTTTATATTGGAGGACTCTGGTTACTACTGTTGTTAGAGGTAAACATTGGAATTTCATTAAATACAATTACAGGACAAAACTCTTCCTCCCAAGCTGAATAGGACTGGTAAAGAACGAAAATACTAATCCTGCATTTCCACTCTTGCTTGTGAGCAGTGGAAGATGGTTTTGCCCCTCCAGCTGAAATGTGCAGCTATCCATCTACACTGAGGTTTTCTGAGAGTCATAGAAGGGTTAAAACTGTGTGCTACCCCTCAGCATACCCTTTGTATCTTTTCCAAAATGTGTTTTACTTCTGTATGTTTCCAGTCATACTGAAATCAAACAGCTCTTTAGCTCCATTAGAAAGACAAATTCAGTGAGAAATCTAGCTCAGTTTTAAAGCTGGGGATTTAGTCAGACATTCAGATGAGCTTAATTCAATTTATACCGCATGTAATTTAACTATAATATTTCTCCTTTTTATCTCATTCTTATATGATGTCAAGAAAAATGTACAAGACACCTAGTTAGACTCTAATGATGTGTTCCTCTTGTCTGTGACCTCTGCTAGTATGGAATCTCTCACAAGCTATTACTCTATTTAACACGTGCATGAGTTTCTTGTGTACCCCTGGAAAGTCACTATGTTATTTACAACCTTGTACAACTTGGGTTTCTTAAATGGAAATATCTTAGTAAACTATGCAGCTGTCTCTGTATAGCCTCACCATAATTTTCAGATTAGGAGAGAAATGAAAAATCAGGATGCAAACTGTCCCTCATTTGCTAAAAGTGGGCCTTTCACTGCTAAGATTGTAACTTTTAATTAGGCAAGAAATAAATATATGAGAGTAGGACAGACTATAAAACTGTGATTACCTTTTTAAATTACTGCTAACAAGCAAATTAGCCACAGCACAGAATAGCAGCAGATCAATAGGAACAGTAAAACTAAAAAGATTTTGCTGATCGCGTATGTCTTTGGATGCAAACTGTAAAAGAGGTCCCTGCAGGCTTCCCAACGATAGCCTACAAAAGAATGAGACACAAAGGGTATTGAGCTTAAAGATGCTTCAATTTCCCTAGGTAGTGAGCACTCGTCCTATCAAACCACCTATTAGTCACAAACTCATACAACCAAGAACTCTCAGGCCTCTTGAGATCTCCTGTCATCTTGAAAAAGGTAATACCAATGAGAGGCACTAGTTCCTCTTGAAGCATGTTCAGTTTATTGTTTTTCAATGGCTCAAGCAATTTATGATGGTGATGCTACCAAGACGTATAAATAAGTTTGCACAGCCACTCCTTAGCAAAGATCTGGAAGCTCACTGCGAATTAGTTAACTCCGAGAATCAAAACAATAAGTAGGCAGAAATAATTTAAAATCACAAGATTTTGCCACAGAACAAAAAACCCTTTCTTTAATTTTTCTGCTTTAGAAGTTATTGGCTGACTTACCATAGCAATAGCTTATTTATAAATGTAAAGCGTGAGTGATTGTTTCAAAAATAATTATAACTTTGCTGCATTCAACTTTTCTACAGCACACTTTTAGTTCTTTCTGAAAATGCTGAATAATGCCACTGTGTTTTCTAAAAATGTCCATTCTTCAATACTTAATACCAAGAGTTGTGCTTGAGAAGTGGAAAATGTTGCCTTGTGATACCTGAAAGTAGATTTTCTATTTTTCTTTTACTCATTATGCACTGTACCCAAAATAAAGCCAACAGAGAAAATACTTGTTTAGCTATCCAATGCAGTTAACACTTTTTCAAGAGCTATGTTTGCATCTTTGCATATGAATACAATTTAGGCTTTATACAAACCACAACAACAGGTTTATCTTCGAGTAAGTTAAGTACACACAACACAAAATACCCTCTGTCAATATGTTTGCTTATCAGGAAAGTAATAAATAGGCTTAGGAAATCTTTCAGATAGGATATTAGGTGCAATTAAGACTGAATTAGTTATACGGTTTACTGTCAGAAACTGCACAAACAGCATCACCATTTCAGGGTGTTTTATTGGCAATATTTTGCAGTCTTCCTGTTATTCTGTACAGGCTGAAAGGAAGGAATAAGGCTGATATTCATTATCATATAAATAAATAAAATTTCTATTACTCTAATTAATTTTATTTATTTTTACATTTACAACCCTCCTGCTTATTATTAGTCTATTAATTAGTCAGAACATGTTTTAAGTGGCTGTTCTATCAGTTGTCTTTCCTTGTACAATGTACAAGGAAGATATGAACATATCATCAATTAAAAGCCCAATCAGCATTTTGAACTCTTTTTAATTACCTTAATTGAGTTGTCTGTTGTGTTCCAGAATGTGAAAAATACTAAATGCTTTCAAGTTCACCAGATACATTCAAATATAGGTGATTTCCTGTAAACAGCTTTTAGACAATTCATCATTCCAGTACTGGAACCTGGGCAAATGGGAATGCTGTAGGGGAAAAAAAAAAAAAAAAAAAAAAAAAGGAGTGCATGGTCATATATTTAAAGGTATAATACTTCTGGTAGCACAAGAGTAAAACTTAATTCTGCCATTTGTTGCATATTGATGACTTGCTTTTTCAAACAAAACAGAGCTTATATGTATTTGCATGTTTCTGTGGTTTAAATCCTCTGAGGAAGCACAGTATGGCAGGGCAGCTGCAGGAAAGAGACAGTAATTTTCAAGAGGCAGATACCCTGTACAAAGCTGCCCACTGGGACAATCAAGAAATTACTTGAGTCCACTGAGGCCCTCTTTTACTCTGGCTAAGGCTCCTATCCTGTGCAGAACTGATGTGGACAAGATGGGGCTGTTCCTGATGGGACCAACTCTGCCCCCATGCTACCAGCCAGATGGTGGTGGAGCAGTGTCCCCACCAAGAGATACTGGAGGCCGAGCTGACACGGCAGGCAGGCTGTGGAGTTTAACTCAAGACACTGCTCTGGGGTGCTCCCCGAGTGTCCACAGACCCCATGGCCCAGAGGAGAGCCCTTAAAGTGTGATCAGACATCACAGACCCTATTAAAATTCACAGTGAAGGGAGAGGTGGATGAAATAAAAGAGTGCCAAATGTCCTGCGGATATGAAAAATGCTGACTAGGTCTCAGTCAGTGGGGCAAATAATAATTGTGATTCAGAGGTTGGTATTGCCTCCATGGCAATATTCAAGGTATGCTTCTATTCATTTTTAATATAAATATCTGTATTACGCTGTGTGCCTGTGGTTTCATATTCCCAAGAGTGAGACTGGGGAAGAAATACCTGTAAAGGTGACTACAGGGCTTAATTTTTAAGTCCCTAAATCCCGGGAGCTTTAGGCGTGGGCTTGAGCCATATGTTTTATTTATTTTAGGAAGGGTCCCCTAGACATATTATTGAACCAGCCTTGGTTACTGTTATTGATATCTGACATAAGGTTATACTTAATCATCAACGTTTAGTACCGCTACTATGAGGAATCTGAAAAATTCAGTCTGATCAGCCAATCTACCATTACGGGAAATCCTTTCCAGACCCCAACAGGCAACTGCATAAATAAAGCACACAGCAAAATATCAAAGAAATGAATAAGCTGTCATATAAACAAGCTAGCAAAAAACTACACTAGCATGTAAAGTAGGAGAACAGAGATCTATGCCATGAGAATGAGGCATGTGAATCAGGACAGCAAATGCTCTTTCTTGCAAGGGATCTGACAATGGAGGGGCAGGCAGAGCGTATGAATTGGAAGCTCTGACTCCTTCTTTGTAGTCACACACTAGAAACAATAAGCAGTACCTTTTAAAAAACAATAAAAGAGCAAATATGTAGTTGTAGTGTAGGACTTGGAAGTGTGTGGGAGAATAGACAATCCCATTTTCTTGTCTATAATTGTGACTATTTCTGTCTTAGACCCATGCATTGACCATTCACAAGCAGATTTTTGTTTTTCAAAGTTATTTAGGTGCATTTTTCAAGAGCTGGCAAATACTAACATGGGTTTATATGTTCTGAACTATACTTTCCAGTGCAGTGAGGGAGATTTCATGGAAAACCCTCATGCTCTATAGCCAGATGAATATTACATTCTACTTCTTCATCCCTTCAGGGGTGACAACCACACACATCTTTTTAAACATGAACACAGCCAAACAGGTGAGTGTCCAGTTCACCCAGTACTGCAACTCCACACCACTCATAACAATTATTCTTTGCTTATGTTATACTGGATTCGCATTTCCAAATTTTAAAAAGTCAAGGAATTTTACATTTCTGGAGAACAGGTTATCCTTATCATAGGTCAGCAGTTGAAAGAGAATAACCTTAAAGTGTGAAACTGAGTCGTGTCCATGCTGTTTACTTCAGAAAAGCACTTAGTTCAGTAAGCTCAGGACAGCCTGGTATGTACTCACTTCAACCATGTAGGTTCCAAAGTAGCCCTTTTCCCATATCTGTATTAAATACTGCTTCTCTTATGGCTTCAGTGTTGCTTAATCTGCTTTCCAGCTGACACTCAAAGGACATTTCAGGCTTTCTGAGAGTATGAGAGAAGTAGAAATCATGCAGATCCTGTACAACACAATCACATTAAAAAAAATAAATTAACAGACCATTAACAGAGGTTTTAATCACAGTGTAATCATCTGCTTTTCCCACCAGCTGTCTTTATTACTATGTACTTGCATGGGAGTCTTGTATCTAAGGCATGTAGCTGTAAAGACAGGAGGTTTTTGTCTTAGTTTTTCACCACTAATGTTGATACATTTTTATTATTGCAGTAGAAAAAAGAATCCACAAAATGTCTAAAGAAATCCACACTGAAGTATTTTCTAAGAAATTAGTGGGAAAATCTGTCAATGGAAAGTTATTGTGCCACTGAATGCGGTTTCAGAAATAAAATAATCTACCAGATTTATGTTATTGCTCATGTGTACTTTACTTTTCTTCCAAAAGGAACCTAATTCTTTTAAGGAATAAGTTTCACAAGAGTAATTTCTTTTCTTCTCACACAGAAAAATGTTTGATTTGATAATAAAAAATGAGTTATTTGACCTGGTGGGATGGATCACGTCTAACTCACTATAGCACACTCATCACAATTGACTCGAATCTCTGAAAAAAGGGGGAAATACTTGTTTAATTGCATGACTCCTGCATGATGATCTCCTTGTTTTATTTCCAGCAGAAGCCAGTGGGAAGAGCTACATGGCATTGCAGAAAAATGGAGAACAAAGGTTGTCTCTGTCATTCTGCCATCAATTTTTATGTTCTACTTCACTATATACCTCTAATTCAAATTCCCAAATACCAATCTGATTGACAAATGATAGTGAAGAGCCTAGATAAACTTCAAAAGTACATTCTGACTATTTAATTTTCATGCTTACCTCATCTGAAACTTCTAAACTCAGTTCAAGACCATTACGTGTAAAGATAGGGTGAAAAGAGGTTGATGAAATAAGTTGTTGATGAAACAGTTATGGAGAAGAGGGATTCAGGAGGAAATGGACAGAGGTTGTACATATAGAAATGAAAAGGCAGAAATGGGGGGGGGGGGGGGGCAAAAAACCACCTTGAC
>JAYDZK010000202.1:26182494-26211602 GCA_034509185.1 Euphonia xanthogaster | reverse complement strand
GAACCACATTAAACTCTTTTCTTGTGAGAAAAGAGAAACTTAGAACAGAAATACATGTGAAAATATAAGTGTCAGCACAGAAAAATGAAATTGTTTCCTCAGTTCTGTTAAAATAAAGTGGGGGGATTATCCTCCTGCCCTTACACCCTGTTTTCCAATATTTTGTGTAGTTTGGAATTGTTCTAACAAAGCCTGAAATATCTTTGTCTAGGTTTGAAAGTTAATTAAAAGCTATGGCTAACAATCTTGTAAGATAAAAGGAAATATGTCTTTTAACATATCCTAGTAACCATAAAAACTCCCATTTTCTAATGTTGTGCTGTCCACTTTGGTATCAATGATCACATTTATAAAGAGAATAAAAAACTCCAATGTTATCTATCCATGGTCCACCAAAGCAAAGAGCAAGGCAAAGTGAGTACAAATACAAACTAATTTATTCTGCCAGGGTGACTCGTCTGTCACTGGTCTGTGGGGATGGCTTGATGGGCACAATGTGTATTTATGTACAAGTTACCAAATTGATTCCTCTTGAAACCTCAGCTTGGATTACATGAGGGCAAGCAAAGGAAGATGAAGACATTGTGTCAATCTTGTTTGCAGTGAATAAGAGTAGTCCATATTTAAGGGCTTGGTTAAAGACCTCTAGGTGTATGCAGACTGATAAAGTGTGTCCTTTCCTCATGAAAACTCAATCCTATAATTATCTGCTCTCCTTAAATTAAAAAATAAAAAAAAATTAAACCATTCATAGTAATTTTCCATTCCCGTATTTCTTTCCTGAAGCAAAACAGTAATCATCAGAGTAACTACGAGGTGCATAAACACAGATATTGGGTGTCACTTGGGCTATCAAGGGTATCCCTTTCACCCAATTACTGCAGAAGGCCTCACACCTCCAATCCATCGTGGGTTATCTGTACCAGCCTCACATCGATTGCTCCCGTTGGGATATCTAGAATGACACAAGGTAGCTTTGTTTGGCCACTTGATTTTCATCAAACAGAAATATTACAGAACTGTAATGAAGCATTATAGAGTATCAAGAAAACACTGAAAAGCATTCAAAACTTGCTCCAAAAAAAAGTTTTCTCAATTTACTCCCCATCTTTTTTGGAGTGAACATTCCTCTAACACTAGACAGCTTCAAAACACTGGGACAATTTCTGCCTGAACTAAACTGAGGCACCTCTGGCCAACATTCTCCTTGGCACATTTTCCATGTGTCCTAAAGTGGAATATATCCCACACACTGCATAATGAAAAGTTCCTGAGCACCATATTACTATAATGAGATAACAATTATAATAACATTTTGCATTCTCAATTGCTTATTCAGTTGAAAGTTAAGTCCCAAGTTACATGCATGAAAGAACTGCATAATTAAAGAAGACTCCATTTTAATATTTACTAACTTCTTAGTGCATGACTTGGCAACCACCATAACATTTTTTCTACTATAGGGGTTTTTCAGCGCTTTGTTCTCTTTGAGCAGGATTGGAAAAAGCTCTGAATGGATTTCCTTTGTTTTATTTTCAGGCATGCTAATGAAAGAAATTTCTCTGTGGAGCATCATACAGACATCCAAAGGCTTCTTCAGCCATGTTGAGCTTTGAGGTAACTTGTCCACACAGTAAGATAAGTACAGCTAAGGGCAGGGAATAGACTTAACTCTTTCACCCCAAATCCCAAGCAGAAAAGAAGGAAGCAACTGGGTATTGCACTTTGCAGATCTAAAAGCGATGGAACCCTGACAGCTGAGACTCTTCCTTGTCAGCAGGGGAGAGCTGCACAAAAATGTAACTTTCCTGACATCCTGGTTTTCCATGTTTGGCCTCTTTAGGTCTGCTGGGACAGCAGGATGTATTACCTGAGGAGAGGCATGGTGCTAGAATGGCTCTGCAGTTTGCCAGCACAGAGCTTACTTTTCCAGCATATTTAGCATGACCTACTAGTGTTCAGTTGTAAACCCCAAGTCTTTTCTGTAGTCTCTACGCACACAAACCCCATCTATCCACTCTTTCCACAGAGAACACACACATCTCCAGACTGGGTTTGCAACACTCTGATCTTTATGACACTTTATCATATGATGATACCAGAAGGTTTTCTCCAGGTAAAATGCATTTCTAATGATTTGTTCTCCACTGCAGGCCTGCCCTACCTGCTCTAGAGAGATCAAAAAGCTTCAGCAAAACCTCACTTTTGTTCCATTACTAAACATGCAGCTTTTCTTTCAGAACTACTAACAGATAGGTACTGTAGCAGAACATTTCCATGTTACTGTTCCTCAGTAACTTCACTGCAGATGCCAGTATTTTTCAGATGATAGTCACTGTCCATGGCCCCTGGGGAATGTACTCTAGCCCAAGATGGATGTGCACAACCTGCAGAAAAGAAAAACTGCAGGACGATCACATACCTTTAGAAGGGCTGTTTAGCAGCAATATATACCCGTTTATGGCCAGAAAGACAAAGCTTTAACTAGTTGGGAAGTGTTCCCACTTCTTGAATCTCTGACATGGATATTTTAGAAGTGCACCAGACAGATTTCTGTTCTTTTCCTGCCATATTTTGCATTCTTTGCCACTAGGTGAACAACCTTAGCAACATCTCCAACACTTCATCTCGAAAAATTAGTATTTTGTAACATTTCCTTTGTGAGGGAGTCAGATAAACCAGAAATTACAAGATGGAAAACAGAGACACATGGCTCAACTACGCCTTTTAGTCACAAGTCTCTCAGGAAATTTTTGTATGACTAAAGACAGAAGGTTTTGGCTGAGGAGGTGATGATGCTGAGCTCTGTCCCATAATGCAGACACTCAGCCCTCCACATTCTCCTGTGGCAAAAAATGGCTCTTTAAGCATTTTACATAAGATAAAGTTACTCTTCTAAAGAGATTGGCTCTTTATTTTCAAAAGCAACCCCCTTCCTACCATTCCAAGTGACTGGAACTCAATCAGCACCTCATCTGGAAGGACTGACTTGAGACATTGATTCTTGAGGTGCTGGATTAAGGCAGCAAGAGCAAGGCAGATTGATCCCATTTGTAGCTTTTTCTCTCAGCTTTTACACTATAGAAATCATTTTTACATTTTTAACTCCTTTTCTCTGTCTAGCTTTTAAGAAAGAAAATGCTTTTCCAGAGATCATTTTAGATTTGCAGATATAAAAAAGTATCTTAGAGCATTTCAAGGAGCTGACCAACTTAAAATGGAGTAGAATTTGATAATTCAGTGAATACACTAATTGCATCTAATGCTCCAGTTTTATTTGTAGTTTCATATTAAAAAAGGATTCTTTAAAGGTGTATATTGGAAATAAGTTCTCTTAGACCATCAATTACTGTATTAAGTAAATTACTGTTTAGAGCCTATCTAATGCAGCACAACAAGTTCAAAAGAGCTGTTATATTTTGCTACAGAAATAATTACCATTCTTTACTCTTTACAGCATGTTAAATCTCTAAAAAGGAACTTTTCTCTCTGACTTATAAGATATAAAGATAGCTTTTTGTACCAGCTCACAAGAGCAAGTTAACAGAAAGGCAATGGGCCCTGTAAATGAAAAATACCTGGAAGGAATGATGAGCAGCACAGAACCAGCAAAGCATCATTCTTCACTGTTTCTGTGCTAGGGGGAATTTGGCAAAAATAGAGGAGAGATTTTCTTCCCAGCAATCCCTGCGTGCCAGTGCAATCTTTGGGAGCCATCATCAGCCATACGTTCAAGTAAAGCATAAATATGTTAAACCTGTCTCTGCAATGAATAAGGTCTTCTGGCACTGCATATGTCACTTCTGGTCATGGACCATAATTCTGAGCTCAGCAGTGTTCACATACCTCCGTTTGGGACAGCAGCAGTAAAACCAGAAAGGTGTCTGGTTTCCACATGATATTCTCTGGCATAGATGAATTTTGTTCTGCGTTGGAGGATTAGGATTAGACTACAGACATAATAAAACTTCAGGGCTTCTTTTCCAGCATGGGTTCTTCTTATTAGAATCACATGGGGAAATAAACGGATCATAAAAATAGTAAATCTGTTATTATTTCAGTTATATTTATTGTTCATACACAGGATATATTGGGAGAAGAATTAATTCTGGACATGTATAAGCAAAGTGATATTAATAAATAAATCACTCTCCACTTGGTTTCCCAGACATGAGAATTGCTTAAGTAAATAACAAACTTGAAAAAATCAGCTTTTGACTACTTGGAGTATTCCAAACAGCACATCAAAATGTGAGTTAAGGTGAAGTCCTTTCTAGGGTAGGATTGTTGATGTTTGGACACACAGACGACAGAGACGTGTAGCTAGAAAACAAGGCCATCAAATGACCAGATTAAAAAGAAAACTTAATCTACGACAGTAGGTGAGTGAGTGTAGGAAAGACTCAAGTTTATCAGGAAGAATATTGTCTCCTAGCTTTAGACATAGCTTGGGTAAGAGGACCTTGGCTGGTCAGAGAGGGTGGGGAGAGTAGAATTGACTGACAGGCTGCTGTTGGAAAGTTGGACTGACCTGACTTGCTTATAACGACTGAAACAGGAGGCAGTGGCAAGAGGAAATGCAAGTTATAAATCTTTGCTTGAGAGGTCAGGACAAAACACATCAGAGGAAACGGCAAGATTGGCCAAGGTACCAGCTTGAATAGAAGAAAACAGATCCAGAGTAATGAAGTAGAGGTGACAGCTTGCTTAAATAAAATCGTCACTCAAAAGACAGAAATAAAGACAACAATAAGGTCCTCTGAGTGTGAATATGCACTTCTGGCCTGACTGCAACCACAAATATTGTAATAGAAAAGTCAGCTCAGCACTCGTGATTTGAAACAGAATAACCAGCTTCAGTACAACAGGGAGAAAACCTTTTGAGCTCTTTTCCTCTCCTTAATTAGCTTCTTTGACAGCATTTTCCCTCTGTCCATAGTGATTCTCTGATGTTTTCTCCCAAAAGTTTTCTCTGGGCTCTTGCACCACCACTGAAATGCATAAAATAACTGTAGAGCCAAATCATATCCCAGAACTAGCTGTCCAGCCTTGATTCCCCAAAGAAATATCAATTTCTAGCACATTGATCACTCAGCAGCCTAGGACCTTGCACTCAGATAAGTGCAACCCAGTGAATCTCTGGAGAACACAATTGACTTTTCTTGTTTAGAAATTTAGGAGAAAAGAAGAATGTCACTTTGTGCTGTTTACAAGATAAAAACGGAAGACCTGCTTCTGTGGATTCCCACAAGAGGCATCTGAAAGCGCAAAGTAACCTGGTGAGATGTCAGGCTGTGCACACTGACTGCTGTGTTCGGATTTTTCATGTTTGGATCAAGTCTGAAGCAAGTGTCACAACTCCCACTGGCCTCCAATTACTGGACAGCCACAGATGAACTTGCAAGAACAAGTACTAATCCTAGACAAAGAGAGATCTTATATAACTCTTCCTAGGGAACGTGAACTGTGCACAGAAAATAGTGAGCAGAAATAAGGAAGGCCAAGTATTTTAAATGTGCTTTAAGCCAGGACCTAGCAGGACAGTGACTCACAACCTACACATCAACAGTGGGAAAATGTGATGTGGCAGGTGGGTCATCTCTGTTATCTGTGTCACTTGCAGATGCTGTAACACTTGTAGGCTGCTACTTCCAAAAATAACTGCATAAATGGGGGCAGGAATGACATCCAGTCTAGCAAACACTGTCTCCCACATCCTCCCCCTAACCCAACACCTCTCAGAACAAGGAAGAGGGTTCACCTCCCTTTTCTGCCACCAGGAATTCTCGGGGGTTCATGCTGCATGTTGAATTGCAGTCCCCCTGCAGCCCCTACATCAGCCCCATCCCAACCCTGGGAGCCTGGACCAGAGGAAAGCTCTTCACAGCACCACTGCTGCCAAAGGAGCCACTAAAGCAGGGGACAGCTCCTAGCTCACATTCTTCTCCCAGAGCCTAATACATTTTTCATTTTGAATTTATTTGCTAAAAGCTTTCAACCTTGTGCTACTGTACAGACACTAAATACAATTGCCATATCTGACTATGAGCTTTGAATGGAGTCAAATTATTCTACAGAACTATTTTCTGTTCCTCTCACTATTGTCAAGAGGCTGTATGAATTCTCACCATCGTAAACATTCTTCTGTTCAGGTTCAACATTCTTCTGACCGTTCCTCAGAGGACCTTTTAAAGAAAAAAATAAACAAATTAAAAATTCTGTATTGTGATCTATAGCAGCTATTTTTTCCTTTTAATATGGGAACACTAGCCCCCTTGCTCAGTTGTTTTTTGCCTAATGTTCATATAAGTGTATGTGCGAATGTGCTGGCTTATAAAGCATCAGGCTCACATTTGGCATTGGAACAGTGTAGCCGAAATGAATAGCTCCAGCTTGCAGATAACATTTGTATTGACCACTGATCTATTGAACTGTTATATTTAGAAGGATCATTTAAAGGAAAATCTCATAGGCTATTGAATTTGAAGCTGTTCCAGCTACTCTGCAGGGCTTTTTTTTCCCTTTCCTTTTCTCTTCCCTGCAGTGAATTCTCCAAGGCAAATAGTGTAAAATATTTTGCTGGAGGGGATGCTTTACTTTCAAGATTTATTCCTTTGCACCACAAATATATCAAGGAAAAAAAAATCAAAGACAATAGCAAAAATGTTGAAAGAACTGGAAAGTTTATTTTCAATCTCATTGTGAAGGTATGACAGTCAAGCAGGGATTGTTAGTTTTGTCATGGAGGGAGGTTTTATGATAGTCAGCTATGATCAAACTGAGATAAGTCTCATTATTTTATTTTAATATTAGTTGTTTTTCCTTTGATGCAATGTCAAGGGAAGAACTGTCCTTCCTACTTAGACATCTGCTACAGAGGAACCGTCTGTTAATTATCTTGACAGATACAACCTGCAAGTTTATTTTGATGAGCTGTGATCGATAAAATATAAAATATATCAAACTGTTATGTGTACAAGCCTCCTTGGCATGCTAATAGCATGTATTTGGAGATGCTTGGTTTCTGCTTTTCTCCTATCAATAGTTTGTATGTTGAGCTAACACTTGGATTCTTATTTGCAATATGATGTCAGATCATCATGCACACACCCTATTACTATCTGCCTTTCTTTGAGGGGAGAAATATGTATTAGACTATTTAATAGCCTGCAATATCCAAACCTGTGGGACTATTTTATTGGTCATTTCACCTTGAGCATTCTCTTCCTCTTTGCTCCCTTCCTAGAGCATCTTTTGTGACTTTTTAACCTTATCAAGTGTTGATGGTGAAAACAAACAAATGCATCCTATTATTAAAGAGATTCTTGCCGGGAGGTAAAAGAAATATGTTTTCCTATGAGATTTGCTTACATATTCTGTGGATTGTAGATAGTATAGCTTTACATTTATTGAAATCGTCTTTTCCCCCTGAGTTCTAAGAAAATATGCCTAAAGCTATTATCGCATCTATCGACTCTGTGGGATTTAATGGACGTGGCTCCTGCTCCCAAGTGGTTGGAAAATGACCTCTATGAAGCAAAGTTCAAGCAGAGTGAAAGCTCTGAGGCTGAGATTAGAGACCTGTCAGTTGCCTGGTAGGATAAAAGTGTAAAATTATATGTGACGCTCAGTTCAGTCACATCAAACAGCTCAGAAATGTTTACTGAATGAACTACACAGTCGCTAATTACACTTTCCCCTTAAGTATTCACATTATCATGGGCAAAAAATACCCAGAGAATCTGGAAAGGGAAAGCTGCTAATAAGTATGCAACAATTACACCAGGCATGGTTTTGCACCTTAATTTTCCTACAGTGATTATTTATAGTGAAGAGGCAAATTTGGCCAGTCATTACATACAGTATCTCTGGTTTTGATCTGAAGAAAAAGAAAAAAGAAAAAAGAAAAAAAAAAGAAAATAAATTTTAGATCAAAATATAGCAAAAGAAGCACAACTATGAGCAATAAAATAAACACAGCTTCCTCAAAACATGGTACAAAACATTGCTTTAACCCAGTGACCCTTAGTGACCAGGCTGTTCGGGGTGGTCACATATATAATGTCAAATGATTAGAGCAGCAACTAAAACCTGATGAATCAAAGTGCATTGAAATTACTCTTCCACTTCTTTCTGGAGGAAACACATTAACTTTGCAATCTGTGGGGTTTTTGGGGTTTTTTCAGTATTGCAATTTTCTTATATCAAAAATTGCCTTTCTCTTGATATTCGCTAAATCCAAATTTTGTAACAGTGCAGAAGACTACAGATGAAAGGCTCTCCTCCCATATGTAAGGACCCTGCACTACACTTTAATTATCACCCACAAAGACTTCTGATCATGAATGGGACCCAGAAAACAAAAGCACGAGGGCCCAGGGATGTCTGAGCTGAACTTTGTGTTCACATGCTAGAAGACACATTCCACCTCATCCACTTACAAGCCACTGGAAGCCCATTGAAGCACCAAGGTCATTAGTAAATCCACAGAGCAAGAAACCTGGGATATTCCATTTCCAATGGCAGACAGGTAATGAAGGAGTCAAGCATGGGGCTGTAAGAAAGAGAGGTAAGTGCTCGACATACTGCTGTGTGCTCTCCGTGGCCAATTTATGGGTCCTGTTGGGGTTTTTTTCTTCTTTCTTTCTTTGAAAATGCATTTTACATATTGGAAATACCATTTTTTTCTGCTCAGTAATTTTTTTTTTGTAATCATATTCTATAGTTAGGAAAGGAAGAATTTATTTGTTTGAAGGAATAACTACGGCAGAGAGAAAATGATACACACCAAAACTTAGAGTTATGATAAAGTGCAGAGTCATTCTAGAAGATAACTTTTTTGCCATCTGAATATTTTTATTGTCTAGTAAAAGTACAGTTTAGTTAAACTATATTACATTAGCAAGTTTAGGCAACAAAATATTTCACATAAAGATATTTGCTGTAACACTTATCATAGAGTAAATGTAGCTTTATCTCTGAATTTAATATATATATAGTCTTTTTTACTCTGATTAATTTTCACAGATAAAAATTAGCTTTTTCCTAATCTTTTTTAATTCCAAATTATTTAACATCATAAAAAAGACTAATTAACAAATTCAGAACAATAATCTTCTACAATATAGTCAATAACCCTCTAGTAAAAGAAAAGTATATTTTCTTTCCACTTTTATATGATCTCTAAAACATGTGCTTAATTAAAATTGATCTCTCTTACTTGAAATCTTTACAGAGTGACTTAGAGAAACATGGCCTCAAACACAGATATTTGAAATTACATTAGCAGGAGATCTAAGCAATAACGTGTAATTGCTGTTACATAGTGTCACTTACACTTACTGTTACTGTCTCAAGTATTTTAATCATGAAGAGGTATACATGGTTTTCAGCTGATTTTTACAGACTTCTAGATTAAACCATGTAGTTGGCACGATGATCAGAAGGTGAGACAATTTAGTTGCATTTAAAGGAGGAGGATTTTGTTTCTCAATATGGATATTCTGGAGTGATGGGAGTCTGGTGCCAAGTTCTGGCATCCAGCTCACCCTTAGAGGTCACAAGGGGCACATCCCACAGTATTTTCCCTATTAGCTGAATTAGCCACACTATGAACTCTGAAGAATTAACCTAAGATGTCATGATATTCTGCTTTTTAAGTATGTATGTTTAAGGCTCTGTAATAATTCTTAAGTGAAACATATTGAAAAAAAAATAATTCCTTAATTTCTTCCTGTGTCTGGCTCTGAATAGACAGTAGTATCATTGATTCATTACCTTCCCTAATCTCTTCTGGAATGCCTATTTTATGCTTGGTCAACTACCAAACTTTACAGATTTCTCTGTTTCATTGACAGGGGTGTTATTTCTATCAAAAAATACAGAAATGCATGCCAGAGAAATTAAAACTCTACTGCTGCCAAAACACGTTAAGAACATTAGAACATTTTCCAAGACATCCAAAGTAGCTCAGAAAAACTGGCTTATGTAGACAAATGCAAATATGTGGAAATAAAAGGAGTACCTCGTCTGCAGTGCCTTGTCAAAAGGAGGAAGTCCCACATGTCTGTGATTCTCCAATTGATTAGCTGCACTGTCTCCAGGTATTTTGAAGGTAGATGCCTGAAAGACAGTTTGACATGAGAAATGCAAGTCAGATCATTTAGCAGCCATCCCCAAGAGCAGACACAAATATGGACTCTGGACTGGCTGATGCATGAAAAATACACCAAGTCTCTCACACTTACAATCTCTTTAGAAGGGGTGTCATTTTAACACTAAACCTGATCAAATTTTGAATGAGTGCGATCAAGATAAACTGGACAATGGATTTGGTAAAAAGGCTTGTAAATCTTGATGAAATAAAGCACTTTTTAGAAACTGTGCACATATTCCATGCCTAGAATTTAAAATCTGTAAGGAAAGAAGCCCTTTTGGAGAAGGAGATTCCATTCAAACTTTATGGAAAATTTGCACAGCTGTCTCTGGGCAGAGTTTACAGAGTCCTGAACCACTTTATAACTCTCTAATTCAAGAATTATAACTTTATAATTCTTGATAGCAAAGAAAACAATAATCCCCCATACTCTCTTATTTGGAAATTATTATCTGAATCTTTACCTCCAGTCTCCTTGTGTTCTCCCTTTCCATTATTCTGAGGGTATTAGCATTAATAGTGAAAAACAGCTCCAGAGGGTCCTGCTAATCTCAGGGCAATGGCAAATGGATGGGATGTCAAGAGACTTCCTCAGTGATGGATCCCTAAGTAAATGGTGACTAGAGATTCTTGTATGGTGCACATTTCTGTGGCAGGGATGCTGGTGTATCCGACAACATGACCTGAGGCGGATATAGTAAGGATTGGATCCCAAAAACACAAGTCTACCTTTTGGTTCTTGGAACTTCTCCTGCTTGACTGACAATTCCTGTCCTCTGCAATAACTGTTACAAAAAAGACATTCTCAAACAAAGGGAAGGTAATTTTAGAAGATGGAAAGTGGTTTTAGATGTTTCAAACTTTGGTTTGTTTTTTGCAGAAATGGTCTTAAAAAAAGAAAAGTATGTGAAGAATATGCCCTGTGCTTAACTACCCATAGATAAGAACAGGATGAATTATGTCTTTGCATCACAGAAAGGTGATCTTTCCCCTCTACCGGTGCTATAAGCATCTGCAAGTTTGTATCCACAGGGAACAATTAATTTATTCCCAAGTTTGCTCATTAAAGTATCTGACTATAACTTTATTTATGTACAACAGAAGGTGCCCTCTTTTTGTAGCAGATATTGAAATTGAAAAAAAGTTCCTTACACATATGCTATTAGAGTTGGGAAATATCAAGTGTAGGCTGCCTCCCGTTTGTGCTGGAATGAAGTACAAGCTCTACCCCTGGTTCTCGCTGGGAAGCTGTGACTGGCTAATTGACAAACTGAGAAGGGACAGAATGAATCTTCCAAAATACTTCCTTTATATGGAACATAGTGTCAAATATCACATGATGAAAACAAAGAGATAAAAAAGCATTCCCTTTGCAGGATGCTCAGTCTTAACTCTCCCCTCCTGGTAGCACCATATCCCCCACCTGCTGGCCCAGACAGAGCCTTGATAGTCAAAAAAACCTCTGGTTTGCAATGCCCTCTCCTGCCTCCTCCATCTCTTTTGTTTTTTCTTAAAAACAATCGTATCTGATATTCTCTCCCACTTTGAAAAATATTATTTTTCTTTGAATTCACCTTTAATATAATTCTCATTCTTTTCCTCTTCCTGTACCTCTGGATGAACCTGTGGATTGCTTGCACCATCAGAAGAGAGGGCATAGCAACCTCACTGCTTTCCTCACCATGACTGGTTTGAGGGACTCCTCCAAGCAATTTAAGGTTGGCTTCCCCCCACCACAATAAACCACTTTATACTGCTCTTATCTGATCCAAGCTGAACTGCAGGGCACTTTTCAGTAGCAGATTAATTCACTTTCTCCCTTCCCTCAAGCTGAAAAGAGAAGGACATTAGTTGCTGTATAATGTGATGTCTGTGTCTTGTTTCTCCTATTATCTAGACTAAGTAAATCATAACAGCAACAATATAGTTGCACACTGATTTAAATGAAGAAATATGGTTTGATGTTAAGACAATTCCTCTAATTTATATATAGCAAAGCTGAATGTGAAGTCTTTTGTCAATGACATCCCAAATCAAGATGTGCAATCTTGAGAAATTGTTTGATTAACTTCCGCCTTGTAAAACATCTTCTTGTGGCAAGTACTTAAGCCTCTAAGAGCTGCCAAGTTCAAGCCAGTGTGGTTCATGCTATAAGTCTTCCTGCAGCCCTTTGGGCCACTCCGTAACGAGAGCTACCATTTTGCTGTCACTGTCACTTCACATATCCACTCTCTAAAGCTCTGTTTGTTGTTTCATTCTGTTCTATGTCTCCCTTAGGAACTTCTTCATTTTAATATAAATAGAGCGCTTCATCATGCAGTGCCAAAGACTCATGGAAGGTATAACTCGCAATATTACTGAAAATGATGCATACAGATGAATTTGGCCAGCAGATCGCAAACAAAGGGACTTAAGGAAAAGGGAAAAACTTCCTAATCCAACAGTATGGAGGGTAAAAGGTTGAAAATAATAAAGGAAAGAGGAAATGAACTCCTCACTCTGCTAACCATTGGTTTGATTATAATTCAAAAACATCACTGGAAGCAGATAGTTAAAGCAAGCTTTTTGCCATATGGCACAAATACATCATGCAGTATGTATATTTTTATTGTTGATTTCTAATTGGATTTTTTGTTAAACATGCAAATTAGTTTTCCTTCTGAATCAGGAGGATTCTAAAAACTTGAACCATAATTATAAGTTACAAAATTATACTTGTTTTAGCAAACTGTGTTTTAGAAAAACATTAATTTTGGAAATTTTAATATTTGGGGTTTAATGTTTAAAATTTTATCTTATTCTCAATTTTTTCTTTTTCTAACCCACACTTTTATATGATATGATCAAGGATTTGCTAATAAGATATGACCTAGTAGTATAAAAATGGAAAAACTAGGATAAGATAGTAGGATTAAAAATTCCCAGGCAGACTGATACATGAACCTTGAAGCAATATGTGTTGAGAAAATACAAAATTAAAAGGCAAATTCTAACACTTTCATAGTAACAGTAAAATTATCATAAGAGTAATTAATAATATAATAACAGTAGGAGTAATAATAATAATTCTAGAGTGTCACTTATGTGGTAGCTGAAATATGTCACATTCTGGTCATCTAATACTTGTAACACTTAGAATATTTCAGAAGAGGTGAATAAAATCAGGGATCAATTTAGTTCTGCAAATTCTACCTCTCACATATCGATGTATAAACCCAGTACCACTGGCAGATTGGACCTAATCCCATTCTGTAAAAAGTAACATGAGGGGATCAAATAATGGTTGGGTTTTGCCCATGCAATAGTTTCTAATGACTTCATTACATTTTAACCACCTTGCCCACAGCCCTTTGGCTTTAGCCTCCTACTTGGACAATATAACTGTTTCTATTATATCCATATGGAAATGCTTTGTGGATCATATCAGCTCATGCTTGCATATTTAACGTGGCTGTTCCCGTTTAATAGCTAACTGCACAACAGTTCTTAGCATTTCTGTTTCCTTTTGTGCCCTCTACAGTGAACTCTCAGGTTCTCTCTTATTTTTACTCTACTTTTTCAAGGGCTACGTGTGCAGAAACATCCCAGTCATTTGGAATTGCTAATATCCAGTTACAAATTCACAAGTGGCAAATACGCAACCATGAAATTCAGTAGTTACAAAGCAGAACATTTGTACATTGTAAATTCCTGTGCATTTCTTAAGTTGCATGATGGGGAGCAGCAGGTGACATTATCCAGTTTTATGTGCACTTTACCTTTCTATAACACCCCTCTCTCTCCCTTCCCTCCTGCGGATGCTGCTGAAGTATAAAGTTTCATTCATTCACTTTAATGCTGAAACCCATCACACTAAAAAAAACCTTCCCAGAGACTGAAATAGGACTAAAACTGATCCAGACTCTTATCTGAATTGGTATATTTGTGTGGTTATATATGTCCTCATGTCCTTTGTCAGTCTTGGCACAGGGAGGCTGCCCAGGGAGGTGGTGGAGTCACCATTCCTGGAGATATTTGGAAGACGGGTAAATGCAGCACCTGGGGACATGGTTTAGTGGTGATCTTGGCACTGCTGGGCTAATGGCTGGGATCAGCAACCTTAAAGGTCTTTCCAACCTAAATGATTCTACAATTCTGTATAGTTATGTAGACAAGGGTGGGAACAGAGGCAGGATGGAGAGCACATTACAGTGATTAATGGGTCTGTGGTGTTTATCCTTTCTGCCATTTACCCTTTCTTCCCCTCACCACAGAACCAAGAACCTCAAAGGTATTGGGATATGTAAACTCTGGACACTTCAGTGGGGCAAAGAACTGTTATTATACCTTTTTTAGAAATGAAAAATTCAGCCTGGAGCCATCCAGTCAGTTTAGCATCTCCCACTCTGCTGCCCAGTAACAGAATTCTGAGCAGGTTTCATTTTTGCAGCTTCTCCTGACATACAGGAACATTTATCAAAACTTTCAAAGTAAACACTAGGGTTAGGGCCACTCAAAGAATGAGCTGGCTATCCAATGCCTTTTTATACACTTTTTTAACATAATGATCTGCCCCCAAGTTGCATTGAAAAATCTGTGCAGTCTATATGCATCTCTAACAGCAATCATAGAAAATATTGCTTGGTGTCTGCAAGATGACATTTCACCAGACCAAAACATAGAGCTATGTGATTATTATTTTCAAATATACAGTATTCTACTTCATAAGTGGCCCAGCATATCTTCAGCCACACTACTTGCAAAAATACTGCTTGGTGAATAAAGGGGGATAGAGTTTCTCTCACATTTATGAAAGACAGTGGAACATAAGCAAATAATGGTATTCAATCATGTTCTACCATAATTTATACTTTTCAATGAGGGAGAGCAGCAGACACAAGCAGATTTACTCAGAAGGCAAATAAACTAGTAGAAATTTTAAAATAACTGTGGTCACATTCTGTTGTCACAGTGCAAATTAATTGGTGGCCAATCTTAGTTTCAGGTGTCTGAATAAAAGTCTCTTCTCATTACATTTTTGGTGTAAAAATAATACATGCTATTTTTGTGAGGAAATAGTTGTGTAACTCATACTACCACTCTCTGCCTGGAAGTCTTTGCCTCACCTGTGTCAAAACATCATAATCTTACAGCTGGTAATTGCAGCAGAGTGGCGCCTTGAGTTATTTTTGTGGTCAGCATGAGATGGCATGTGACATTTTATGTTATGGTAACCCTCAAAGAGGCCTTTCTATCATAAAGATGTTAATGCAGAAAGAGGAGGGAGTAGAATCTCCCAACATCTCTTTGAGTTGCAGTGTTCTCTATCATCATGTAAAATTAAGGTGATTTGTTTATTTGTCAAATAAAATATGAGAAATATATATAACTTCAATGCTAATACATGGTAGTGTAACACATTATCTAGCTAATATTTTTTAAGGCAGCTTGTCAAAATAAGTGCATATTACTTCAGTTCCAACTATGCTGGACTTTTGCCCAAGCAGAAAATGAGTAAATAAGAGCAAGATTTTAACATGATGAGTCACACCAGTCCTATTAAAACCCTACCTTTTAGGGAACACATTAGGTGATATCCAGGAGCTCATATTTAGTAACCCTCCCATGGACATTGGCAAAAGTTTTGCTGTGTAGGAGCCAGATCAGGACTCTGGGGTTTGGTTTGCTCTGTTTTTAAAACGCCAACAGATCAGATGTGATTTGAGAAATGCAAACAACTGTATTTTTTAAATGAGCATTTTTTAATCTCTACCAATTTCTTAGTAGGCTACAAATAAGCTTATGCTCTCTTAGCTGAGAATATATATCAGGTTTCCTGGAAACCATCCCACTAGGGCATGACTATAGTTCCAATATAAGCAGTGAAGCACTTAAAAGGGGGCTAATTAGCTATTTGCTGTACTTGACAGATAAAAGATGTATGCAAGCACAGAGAAAAGACTGCAAATATAGATATCCCTGATTATGTTATTGTCCAACATTTTAATTAATTTCTCAGACCACCTTTGTGTAATGTAAAAAGGTTTTGAAAGATGTGACAGTAACAAGGCTGTGGTGTTTCTTTAACTAATCACCATCACTGCAGGGTGCTGGAAATTTTAAATCACGTTTTATATGCTCAGTTCATTGAAAAATTACTCTTAGTTCTACTGGCCTTAATTTTTGCTTTATTTGCAGAGCAGCAATGAGAAAGGTGCGATTTGATTCAACCATTGTGCTGCCTAGAAGCCATTTTGGCATGTAAATCATCTGCATAGGAGACAGACTGGCTGGCAGCTACAAATAGGGGCAGATGATGACGCCTATGGTGTCCATCAGCAACTCTTTCACTGGGTGAGGAAGTAATGCAGCTTCTCTGAGACTTATTTTAGCTACCCATGAAATTAGGAAATCGTACTTATGCATTACTTTTGAGCATTGTGTAGTTTTCCACCCCAACAACCCTCAAGCTCTTGGAAAGCCTGAAACGGAATTTCCTCACAATATATTTTTGCTTCTAATTTTAGCCTAAACCAAATGCAAAGTAGCCTACAGTGTGAGGCTAGCCAGGCAAATAAATGCATTAAACAAACATTCTGAAACAAAAGCATTTTGGCCCAGGGTTTAGATTCCAGGAGTTAGTGCTCTTTTCTGGTTTACTGGTACAGTTTCACAGGTTCACAATGATGCACTTACAGCCACCTTGGCTATAAATCATTCTGGTGTGCTGCCATCTATGGCACAGGAAGGAAGCATTTGGCCCATGCCACATAAAAATAGGAGTGCATGTGGGTAAGCAGATAGGCACCAACAGAGTAAAGAGCAGTTCAGAAACCAGCAGCATTTTAAGCTTTGTTAATAGCAAGGAGCCAGGTACATTAAAGTAGCACACAATTTGTTTGATAAGCAATTGATATTTGACAGGCCAGTGACAGCCATGTTGTCAGGAGATCACAGCTCCTGCCTCAGTGTGTGACTTAAAAAACTTCACTAGGGGAAAAATTACAGTCAGGCAAGCAGCAGCAAGGCATAGCCTAAGGCACTATCTGCCAATAAGTAAGTCCTAGGGAAAACTGATTTGTGGCTTCTGATCACATGAACCTATAGCCTTCACTATTGACTAATTGTGGTTCATCTGGATGTAGATCTATCTTGGCTAACAAGAAAGCACTAGAGGTCTTCATTTAGCCATTGAGCTGAGTCTCTGGAGACATGTGTGCAGCTGTCTTTACCTTCTTACCAATCAACACATCAAAAGCTCCAGAATATATTTCCACTTTCAGAAATGCAAACTGCAAGTGAGATAAAGTTGCCAAACTAGACTTGAAAAAGAGTGACTGATTATGACTCTCCTCCAAATACAAAAGATAAATCATTTATGACCGTGCACAACTTTGCTATCTATATAAATTCAGAACAGATATGATGGAATCAATTTATCAGCTGGACAGCCACATCATTTTAATGTAACTGTAAAGGATTAAAACAATTTTAGGTGTCTTTTTTTTCCTACAAAGCATCATCCTAGGGAGAACACAAGCAGACAAGGTGAATGCACATTCCCTTGCAGAAAGCAGCCAGTGACTGATGCTGTTTTGATTTATCTTAGTGAAACTAGTGTTGTAAAAACAATCTACTTGGTGCCAGGAAAATCAGCTGTTAATTACTATGCAAAACATTCTACCCACATTATGATAAATTGGGAAAAAAATACAAAAAATACTATGGATGTATTTGAAGGTAAAGCTACAGAAGAGACAGGATGAACATTTTTGTCTTAAATCACTTTCTTGGCTTCTGTTTTGGTTAACAATTCATTTAATTACAGGTTATACTGGCAAGACACAGAACACCACCACTGAAGGGGCTGAGCTTCTTCATGCTCTATCAGGGCTCTGAGAGTTTGAGAGTCCAAGCAATTTTAGGGCTCCAATATAGTTGACTTTAGGTTCAGATTCAAGTCACATTTTACTTCATAGGAAAACAATTTGCTTCAGGCCCAAATGACCAGGATTTTGTGGTGTCTGTTAAACAAGGCAGGACCAGCCAATGTGGATATGACTCAGTCTTGTGCTGCCTTGTCTTTTTTGGACAGTCTCAACAAGTGGGGAGACAAGCTTTTCTTGTGATATTTGTGTTTCCTCCCAGTCCAGAAGAATGGGGGCAAAAAAGGTAACAAAAAACTTTGCAGGATTTCAGTAATGTCCATGTGCCATCTTGACTTCAACAGGGAAATGAATATTTTTGCCATACCGCATTCAGCACAACTAAATTGGGATTCACAGTCTGGCAGAGAAGAGCAAATTCATCACGTAAAATTAAAACAAACATAAAGATCCCCTTAGAATGTCCATCCTTAGGGTAACTTTGCTCATTTTTAGTTATAGTAGTGAATACATGTTACTGGACTACCTATCTTGATCAGCTTGAAAGAGGATAATAAAGCTAGATGAGCAGTCTGGTACTAGGAATTATAGGAATTTAGAGCAAGAAACAATTTAAATTTAAGACCTGTTCTTCAGGGCAGATGGTGCTATGTAGGTAAAGCAGAGGAAGCTTATGAGTGAGTTTTTAAAGTTCTTAGCATTTAACATAACAAATTTCTGCATCTGTCAAGGTGTATCTATTGCTGGTCATTATTATTACACCAATTTTGACTTAGCATACAGATGCACTTTTTTCCTAGTTAAATATTTATATCTATATATCACATCTCTTTTTGTTGGACTTCCACTGTGAAGCTTTTGCCCAATAGACTTACAAGAAATGGCTAAAAACTCTTAGAGGGGGGGCAAGCAGTTCAGCCTGTTCCCAAAACTGCCACATCCTTGTTGTCACAAAACCCTCTTTACACATTGCTTATAATTTTGCAGAATTAACTCCCAAGGATAACGTTTTCCACACGGACACAGTTACTCTGGAAAATATCTCTACATCTTGCCTCTTGTTTTTGAAGGACAGAAATGCCTCTATACTCCAAGCAGGGATGGCTTGTTACCACTTACTCAAAAATGCCTTCAGTTGGCCAAATTGGAAAACTTTGTGAGGAGGGGAAAAAAAAATTATCACTACTTCAGAACAGTCATAGTAAAAATAGCTTCCACTTTTAAGAATTCTTTTTTAGCATGAATACCCTGAAGATTTTACCTTATTAATTACATCCTGACCCCCACAAGAGACAGGATGAGCACAAACTTAGGGCAAGAGTGACCTGGAAACACTTCTAAAATTTTCTCTCAAAGGTCTGCTTCTTTTCAGGGTTGCTGCCAGGTCCTGTAGCTAGGAGCAAGGCATTACCAGCATTTCTCATACTCCTTATTAATGCTCCAACTAGCCTGGTGGGTATTTAAGCAGAGGAAAAATGTGATGAGCACTTTATAGAGAAAGGGATAGGAACAGGATAGATGAGATTTAATGTGAAATTTGGAACTAAATGTTTTTCCCCAGAAAACACTAGTTTAGCAAGCTTGTAACTCCCTCCAGAAATTACAGTTTCATTCAGAAAACTCTAACCACAACACTTCCTTACTCCAGTTCCCCACTCCTCCACCCCCCATACCTTAGAGTTTTCAATAATGCAAGTTCAGTTTTTAATAATACAAATGTGCCTTATTTTCTCAAATCTCTCTCCTCTCACTCAGTGTACAGGACCAACCTGCTCTGGACTCTGCTCTCAAATTTGAAAGCAACAGCTGTAGTTGCTTCATCCATTACAAAAGTTACCAAATCTGCAATAAAGGAAGGTGACCGCCACAGAATATGACAAGAAGTCATCTTTTCTCACTGTCAGAGCAGTTCACACTTGTGAATTAACTTTTTCAGAAATATTCACCTCTAAAAGAACCCCTTTCACAGGCAGGCATGAGCCAGGCATTGCTATCTAAGCACCTGAACATGACCTGAAGGTGCCGATCTGCAGAATACCCCACTCCTGGGACATTTTATGCATTTTAAATACATAGCATATATTCTGAAGAAAAGGAAAAATCTAAGTAAAAAGAAAAAGGTTCTGAAGGAAGAGGCACAAGATTTCTTTAACCTAAATAATAAGCTGTTTTCACCGGAGTAAGAGCTGATGATTGAATTGTTTGCTTACAAAGAAGTACACACAAAACAAGGATACAAGTTATTGTGTTTTGTTATCTTAACTCCTCTCAAGTGTCTGGGAAATTGTTTTGCAAACTGGATGGCTGCTTTATGAACAAATTGCCTTTCTTCCCATTTGGAATTTGAACTCTCCACTTTCTGGAGGGAATGCACTGGATCATTCTGTGATATTCTGTGACAATTTAAAAACAAATGAAGGAAATGGTTGGCACATCATAATTTTTTTTTTAGTACCTCTGCAACAATTTTAAAATTGGTTGGCTAAAATGGCTATTTCTACTCCTAAGAGTTGCACATTTTGAAGCTACCAGAACAGTAATTTCCACAATAAAGACATAAATCTATCTATATAATATAAGCCAAAAATACATATATATTTCATATCTATTTGCAGAACTCAAACTCCAGAGACATAAAACATAAATAAGGAATATGAAAAATATAAAAAGTAAAGCACAAATAATTTCACCATGCTTTATAAAGGAGATTGTGCAGTTTTGGTAAAAATTTTTGGCAAGGGAGAGTGTTTAGAATTAGAAGATGCAGCAACAGCCTGGCAGATGCCAGTGCCTGCCTTGGGAAGATAGGTCTGGTGAAGACTGGAGAGCTTTTGGAAGTTTAATGCAGGTCAGATCTCCTCTACCTTCCCCAAAAAGTCTTTAGGAGGCTGAAAATATATTTAAATAACCTCTGCCGGGAGTACAGAGGCCACAATACAAGCCCAAATCCTTGCTGGGCACAGTTTATGCTTAGCTAACAGGTACAGCTGTGGTTAGAAATGGCAGCTTGTTATTCAGTTCCATTTCTCCCAAGCTCATGTCATCCTTTTGCAGGAAGCCAAGTCAACAAGGCCTGAAGTACTTGAGGATTTTCCCTTCCATGTGCTGAGGAAGACACAAGATCAGGATTTGATAATAGATGCCACTTGCAATACCTAGGGCACATAAGGTGTTTTATATGCAGACCCATGTTCTCAACAACTTTTTCTTTTCTTTTTCTATCCCAAGAATGCAGCTAAACTATTCCCCCCATATTTTATTAATTTTTAGAAATGTATTAATAAGAAGATAACTCCAGCACTTTCAGCACAGTAGACTAGTCATAACAGGAGAACTATTACTGTAAATGTGTCATAACTTACAAAACCTGAAGGTGTCACCTCATGAATTATCTCTAGAGAATGAGTGACCCCTACCTACAACAGCTCCACCAAAAGCCCATTAAGAGGAATTGGCCCAAAGATCTGTAGTAGGACATTCCTTGTGCCTCTGTGGTCACAGGGACCAGAGGCTGCAGGTTCACCCACCTCCATCTGCATAACACACTGCCACCACTTCTCAACCAGTCTCATGAAATTCAGAGCCTTCAGAAGAAAAAATCAGTCCAAAGTACAGGAACTAATTATCCAACCACTGCCACTAACATTCCCACTCATTCCCAATCTCAGGTAATTTAAAGAGACCACTTCTAAGGATTGCAACCAAAGAGATGAATTTGAGGACTGGAACAAGTGTCCTCAAAATCACACTCAGCATGTGTGTATTGGCTGCCTCATTTGTATGCTCTTCTCCCCTTTTTCTTAACTCTCTTTACCAAGAGACATTTCATTATTTTATTCCCCCACAGATACAGTTTTCCAATTCTTTTCTGCCTTCCAGATTAAGTAACATATAAGAACAAAAAAAGACCCCACCTAGTTTGGTGAAGGAGACGTGTCTTACACTTTGCTAACATTATAGCCAGATTTCATGGTCATGGGAAAACAAAACACCCCAAATGGAGCAGTTATTAATTCAATAAATCCAGCTGCTTTCAGTGCTCTGGGCAAAAGGCAAAGTTAAAAGCAGCTGCTTGTTGACGACATGTGCGACCTGACCAGGGGAAGGTAGCTGTTTTAGCACATCATCCACCACTTTGAAGGCTGACTGCACTCAATTTCTTAGACAATCTACACACCATTTTCAGTTCTGTACCTCCATAATTTATCGCAACAATACCTCAAGCATACAGATTGGCGGGGGGGCAGGGTGGGGGATGAAAGCAATTTACAGTATAAAGATGAAAGAAGCTGGATGGCTCAAGAAGACCTACTATGTAAATCATATCCACCACTTAAAGGAATGTAGCCATAATATTCTGGAATTAATTTTTCCAGCATTCCTATATAGGTCACACAAAGGTAAATGTAGTTTCCTCCTCCCCCTACCACTATATCTGGAGTTGTTTATCAATATGTTAAAGAGGAAATTGATTCTACCTCCCTTTCTCTACAAGGACAATAAGAATCTTATGTATAAAAACTTTTGATAAAAACAACAGTAATCAGTAAAAAATTAGTGAGTAATCTGTCTGTATGTCTTCCCATCAGATTTCTGGGCACATCTTTCAAAAATGACTCTTCATGATACTCAAGACTGAGAAAGGAAAATAGTATTTTCCCAGAAATAGTCTAGCTAACATGCAGTGTATCCCAGATATATCTCACCAATTTTAGCTAACTTCAAAAATGCAAAAGTTAATGTGCAGCCTTCCTAACATTTCCACAATGTAATTTTAAAACAATTATTTTAAACTTGACTTCAAGCAGAGGTTAATATTTTCAGATGGTTTTCTAAATTATAATTCCTAAATATGTTTGATAAATCAAAGGTATGTTCGCTAACGGGGAAAAAAAATTTTTTTTACAAGACTGTGTGCAGAAACAACTTTGCTTTTTTATTGATGGTTTGGTAGCAATTTTTTGCACACAAGGATTTATTTCTGTGTTCAGCAAGTGCACCATGTATCCCCAGGAGAACCAAAAGCGTGTGTGCAAATCTCTTTACAAAATTTTACCTCTTCTCTCAATGATCAATGACATATTTATCTGAGAAAACTCTGAATTTACCTACATTTACTGTGTGCTTCTTAGCCCTCTAACTGCAATCTGATTCTCAGTCTCTTTCCCCTGGGATCTACTTTTAAAGGTACAAGCATGTTAACAGTTTCAAACAGCTGCTATGGAAAAAAATCATCATGAATGTGTCCTTCTTCCTCCTCAATTGTGGACTTAAATCTCAAAATACACAGAGGCTGAGTTGCAAGAAGCAGTTGTAGTTACAGGATTAACTCCAGACACCTCCTGTTCTAGCAGGCTCGAAGTTGGGGCTTATATGAGTGGAAAGGTGATACAAGAGATATTCATCTCTTGCTTTTCACACTGGTGGGTCCTGACATTTTAGGTCAAGCAAACTTTTAATGAATGGGAAAACTATTTCAAGTTATATTTAAGTATTTCTAAATATATTCCATGCTTTTCTCTCCTCCCTTCAGGCAACCAGTTTTAAAGACAATAGGTTTCTGACAAGAACACAAACTTAAGACTACATTTCAGTAGAATATGTAGTAGATTTTTAATGTGTGGTTTCACACAGAAAAGGTATCCCGTTCTCATACAGTGGAAACAGGGGATAACATATTAGCTTTTGAACGGATAATCCCTCAAACCGTGCTTCAGCCCGAACCATGAGATAACCTTGGGCATGCACAATGTACATATCCCACTGAATGTCTAAACATCATATTTCTAATGCTATCCTTCATTGCTCCCTACCTAATGCACTTTGGAAGCAGGCTATTCAATTGAACATAACCATTGTCTCATCATTCCTTTAGCAAAGTATATAAAACTATTTTTGCAATACTCTGATTCCTAGATGAAATCACCCACTCCCAGTTTGACTCCACTGTACCACAAAAACTAAAATTTTCCTGTTTTTTCCATCTACTTTTGATATGTCACTTTGAATCTTCAGATTTCTTTGGTTTCTCACATGGTGAATCCCCTCTGCAAGACCCTGACAATGGTTAACTCTTAGCCATCAGGCTACCCATAACAAAACTGATGTATTGTGAGGACTGGTCATCACACCCCATTTCACTGACGGTCCACTGGCCATGAGTGAGTGAATCACCAAATCTAAGGCTAACAATATCACAGACAAGCATTTGCCACCTTGCCTGGCTAAGTGATTGCATTCAGTGAATGCAAACTGAACAGGGAGTATTTCACAGTTCTTGTCTAAACAATAAAATCTGTCCAGACAATATTTCTAGCTTTCTGTAAATCCCAGACAGTCCGATGTCCCTCTTCAGCCTTTGCAAATAATCAAGTGCAAATGGTTTTAGAAGGACTTCTGCTAAAAAGCAGTTGATCACAACTTCCAGTACTGAGAAACAGGATGGCATCTCTTGGATCTCCACGCTAAATGGCAAAGATAATTCCATACAATAAATAATCCTGTGGTATTGAGTGACTAAGTCCATTTCATTATTCGTACAGTAGTGGATGGATTGATATGAATAAGAATGAAATTGTGCCCAAATACTCAGATTCCAAGTGTGCATAATTTAGAATTTTACTAATAAACCCACCAAAATTTAACAAAATTTTTGCAAACTGTCATATGTTCTTGCTATACATTACATAGCTATATGCTATATGTAACTAAACATTAATTTTTTTAAAAAATTGCTTTTATAGAGAGAAATACAGAAAATAAAGTCTCACCTGATTCATAGGACCATATTATATCCTTAGCTTGAGCATGCAGTGGGCTGGGGAATGTTTTCAGCCACTTTTCTTACAATAGAAGGCAACATTCCATTGTCCATCACCCACACTGTGTCTGGCTAGACTGACTGGGTGGATCAGGATACCTGGGGTATAGGCAGGAGGAGAAAGAGGAGCTGTCATAGGTGCTGTCACAAGGAGTCTAAAGGACAGCTGGTCAAGACTGATACACATGTTAGATTTAGAGCACCTACATAAATGCACAACCTCTCTGTCCAGTTATGAATGACCTCCCTCAGTGCCTGGGACAGTCAGCTCTGAAGAAGGGAGGAGCTGGTTGCTTATGTGCAATGAATTTGTTCAATACCAAGCCAAACATGGTTCAGGAGCTTGGAATTCATCTGTGCTAGCAGTGTTTGTGTCTCCAGGGCTTCCAGACTCTGCACAAATCCTGATTTTTCCCCTGGCATTTCAGATAGGTGAACATACCTGCTCAAGCAGATAGCAATGACACGTGATGCCTCTTGTATTGTACAGTGCCACCTTGCCTGCCTGAGTCCTAAGGGGAATGTGAAGCTGCTCATCAGCTCTTTCAACATGTCAAAGTTTCAAATATGGGGAAAGACAATCAAGGGTGGAGAGAGTTGTAACAAATGCTTGTGGCAATCACAGGAGTAGGATGCAAAGGTTTATGGCACTGTCAAAGAGCTAAAGCCCAGAAGAAGTTGGCACTCTACCTAATTTCACATTGCTGACTGAAGCGGTGTGGATCTACTTCTCCCTACAAAAGTAGAAGAGGGAAAAAAGGAGGAGTTTGGGGTCGCCTGTTGCCTCCTCAGGACACAAGTGTGCTTAGACAGCATGAACTTCCATTGTAGTGCTGTGGGAACCAGGAGGAGATGGTGGACACTGTCCCCAGACCTTGGTCAAGCCCAGGCAGAGGGGGTGAGGGATATCTCACAAGCCCTCCTGGGAGGTTGGTTCACCAATGTTCCAGACTTTCTAATTTCTGTAGCTGCAAAGCAGACAGTCAAAACACATGCACAATGTTTAACTCTTGTACCAATCTCTCCTTTAGAAGTTCCCCTGCTGAAATAGTTCAGAAGGCAGAGATGTACATTTTTTTCTTCTTATGAAGAGTTTGTACTCATTTCAGATGAGTTTATTTTCTCATATGGTGATTGCAACTACTCATTTTCCATATGCTTGGACTTAACTTTTTTCCACTTTCATGATCCTGTGTTTTCAATGTTTTTTCCCTCAATCTGGAAAAAGCTGAATCTTTTTCACGCTCAGTTGCAGAAAAGTCTTTGCTGCTTGACAGCTTCTGAAGTTCTTATTTTGCTATTCACAGCAAAAATATGTGAATAATTTGTATTACAATTATTGCCAAATAATCACAACATGAATGTTATATTTCTGCTGTCATAGGACAGCTGTCAAAAGTTAAAGATGGAAAAACAACAAGGAACAAGAAAAACCCAAACCACAGTCATTTGTGCCCTTTAAGTAGTAGCTACTGGGAAAAGCTTCCATTTGCAGTAGATTTTTGTAACATAAAATTTTCCATGCAAGTTCAGGGGAGGAAGCTTCTTCTTAGGCAATTTTAAAAAACGTTATCACTACTCCCTGTGTATAATCTGGGATCCAATTTTAGCTCAAATGCACCTAATTATCATTGCAACATGTATTTTTATTTCTAATCATTCCTCTTCTTACAAATACAATCAAATGTCGGTAAGCAAATTTTGTTCTTCTATTGTATCAGCTATTGTTGTACAAGGTAACTGTGTGACAAGGTAGGTAAGTATGGTACAAGGTAAGTATGTAACAAGGAAGGTAACTGTGACACTCATGCAATCTCACTTTCAAGGGACTGATCGTTCTAGGCATGAGGGAAGAAAATTATGACTGCATTTTTTGCCATATGTGGTACTAACATGAAAAATCATCTGCTTTTTCTACAGCTGGCTGAACGCTGTGGGGGATCCCCAGCAGATATAGATTAGTGTATGTATTTGTACTTTATTGTTACTGACAAATAACTCCCACTAGCTCGCAACTGTTGATGGGCAGTGCCACAGTAAATGACAAGGCTTGACTCCTCTATTATCATCAGTTTAAATTTGATCTTTTTTCCTGTGTGAATTCTAAAAATAATATTTTCAAGTGCTTAAATTATGTTTAAGCTGATATATTGAATGCCCCTGAAGACTTACTCTATAAAAGCTTTCTTTAGAATTATACACTAACTCCTTCCCCCCACACACACCATTTTCCCTTTTCTTTTACATAACAAATTTCTTTAAAAAAAATAGAGTGTGAGACAGAAAGCTTATATTTCAGGGAAGAATGGCGTGAGGGGCCGGGGAGGCCGCATAATTGGGTGTGATGTGTCAGTTTCTCTAGTGACTGTCGGGACTATTCTGTCATCACTTCCGCAGCGCAAAAGCGAGAGGACTGCACAAATCCCCACGTCTCCCGTGACTTAACCAAACACTGGAATCTCCTCTAAGAGAAAGTTAGTCGGGAGGTGTGCAGGTGTTTTATACATTAACAAAGAAAGCAAGAGATGGGGGGGGATTGAAGAGAAAGGCAAAGGATAAGATAGTGTGACATGAAAAGAAGAAGGGCTTGCCAAAACCAGCATATTCCTACAGATTCTGCTTAGCAAATTGTACTCCTAAAAATAAAATAAGTAAAGTAAACCCCAACAGTCTAAGATTACCCTAGCTAGAGTCAGATATACCTTATTTTACAGCTGTGGGCTACTCTGCAAACACAGCTTTTTCATTATTTCTCTAGCTGGTCTCTTTTCCCTAAAGTCAAAACAGAAAAAACTAACAATACATCACACTTCACCTACCTTCTGAGCAATTTCTGAGTGGGCAGATAAACATAGTAGGTAGTTAAGAGACACTGCAGCTGTAGTTTTTTCTCCCTGAACCTTCCTAAGTATTATCCTGTCAGTCACAATGAGCAGGATTCATTGCCCCTACCTTAGGTGCTAAAAATCCAGACCTTTAGATTGGATCAGGTCATCTCTTTAAATTCAAATTAAAGAAATAGGCAAATGTCCAGGATAGTTCATATGACAAATTTTAGGTATCAGTCTTAAAAGAATAAATACACCCTAAGAGTGTAATTTGATTTCAAGTGATTTTGGAAGAGCATAGGCTTGTTGCTCAGATGCAGATGTATGTGCAATGCATTACAGTCACAGCACGTTGTGATGACTCCATGGCTCCTTGTATGAGACAATGATGCATCTGCATTCAAAGATGCAGACAAAGGAATATCTTGGTTTGCCTATTTCTGTTTTAACAAATTCACGCTTAAACCATGCCTAGTTTTGTGGGAGAAAATGATCATATATTGTACTTTGGTTTTGCTACACTCCTCTGCATTTATGCTGTGCTCAATTAAACAGGAATCCTCACTAAAAGCTATGGTCATGATGCTCCCCCTTTCTAGTTCTGGACCCCTAAAGGTCCAGAATGTAAATTTAAGTACCACAAAATCAAATTATATTCACTGCATGCCTACTGGAACTCGATTACCTAGATTTTCTCACATAAATGCTTCTTTGTCTTTGGAAACAGTCCCATATCAGAATGAGTGACATTAATTGATACAATACCAACTTTATTTCAGGCACACAAGGTGTGTTTTACCCTGTATCAACTCATGGACCAGAAATGACTTTTTGCCTTTCTGTACCTAGACAATTTCTGACTTGGCTAGTAAAATAGGCACGGACTAAAAGGAAGAGTTTATACTTGGCCCCTGTGAGTTTATCAACAAAGCAAATCTCCCCTATGTTATGTTTCACTGCTTTCTTTTACCAGTGAAGTTGGCACTGCAGAAGTTCACTTCTACAGGACAAGCTGTTTTAGAGCCCTTGAACCTGAAACAAGAATTGTGCTTTCCAGCACCTGATGCTACCATGATTTATATACTCACATGATATATTCACATGCAGTGAATCCCTCAGGTTTCCAGAACATTACAAATGTACAAAAATTAAAGATATGCCTCAAAGGTAAAGATACCTTTGAGGAGCTTAACTCACCATATAAACTTCAACTCTGTGGACTGACACTATGTTTCACAGGGATCTAGGAACAGGATTTCAGGCCACCATCTACTATTTTGAGTCTCATCTCACACACAAAGGTAACTGCACAATAAAAGAGCCCAGAAGGACTTACAGATTATGAGGTTTATGCAATACTGTAATCTGTGACAAATCAAGGCCCAGTGTAAATTAAAAAGAAGGAAGGAGGGAAGGAGGGAAGGAGGGAAGGAAGGAGG
>JAYDZK010000202.1:26164403-26182394 GCA_034509185.1 Euphonia xanthogaster | reverse complement strand
GGCGGAAGTGGCGGAAGTGGCGGAAGGAAGGAAGGAAGGAAGGAAGGAAGGAAGGAAGGAAGGAAGGAAGGAAGGAAAAAAAAGAAAGGAAAAAGAAATAAAAAAGGGAAAGAAGAAAGAAAAGAAGGGAAATAGAAAGTAATAGAAAGAAAATGGAAATGTATTTTAGTATTTTAGATCTTTAAGAAGAAATTTGTAAATGGAAAGAGTAGAGTGTGTGCAGCAATGCCACACCTCAGACCTGTTTCAAGGAAGAGTAATCTCTATTTTTTGAAAACCTCACATCTTTAAGCTGGGGAAGAAAAACATACCCAAGAGGTTATCTGAAAATGGGATTCCTAATAAACATATCATATGTAAATTATTTCAGATACTACTAGAAATTACCTGAAATAGCACTTGAAGTTCCAAATAAAGCTAGCCTGAATGCTCTAATTTGAAACAAGCAGATAAATTTGGTTTACAATATTTTTTGTGTACATTTTTTATTATTAGGATGGGATTCAGGAATGCATAAACAATTTTGCAGTAATAGTCCTTTGATCAGAACTAGAAAGGCTGAGAAAACTTTTAAGAAAGCTTGTTCTTAATAGAGGAACTTCATCTTCATTGGAGCAAAGAGCATCCAGACACCACCAGGCACATGAGAAATACCAAAACGAGCACAGCCTTGTATCTTGCAGCATTTGAAAGACTTGCGTTTGAAGAGCATGCAAAAACAGAAACAGATTTTCTTTCTACTCCCTCTCTGCATTATATATTAGATTATTACTGCCAGACGTGAGACCTGTGGAATTTGTAAAAAGCTTCCTTTATGGGCATGACAATGAAGAGGATGAGCTCCAGAAATACTATGCTGCTGGGTATGTGTTCTGGGACAGGTGTCCCAAGCAAAGAAAATTTCTTATTTGACTTTGCTAGTACAAAATGTACATTAATCACCTGACAGGGTCATAGCAGAGATCATAAGATTTATTAGTTCAAATATGAGACATTTAGTTTAAACATTTCACATACAATAGGACATAAAATTATTAGTTTCATATTATAAAAATGACTGTAAGTGTCCCATTTGGCTTGCAAGCCTGCAGCCACAATGGAATTGAGTGGTAAAAAAAAAACCCCTAACACCAACAATGCCTTGAAACACATCATACATGGGAGATTTTCCATTTGAGAGGGAACTCATTCAAATTTAGGGAACACAAATCCTTTTTTTCAAATGCCATAACTATTGATTTAAGTACAAAATGCCTTTGAATTAATTTCTTTTAGAACAGGAAACATTTATTCACTTAGCAATTTTATACTTGCAAATTCTACAAAATTATTTCCTTTAATTTCTGGTTTTAACAAAAGGGAAGCCTGCTTGACTCAAGCATTCATGGTCATCTCATGTTTAACCACAAAGCTCTCTGTGTGAAGCAACTGTGAAGAAGACAGAAGCTATAATTCATCAATACTAATAATTCATCAGTACTAATACGGAGCAATGAAACGGAACAGAATACAGAACAGAGCTAGCTGTGTTTAATTTCATTAAATTTCTATTGTATATATATATTCGTGTCTATTAAATGTAGTTTCAGTCATTGTGCCGTTTAGAGCAGAAAAGGTTTTATCTTAAGTAACAGCACTTTTAGAACTGTTAAAACTGTTAATTGTCCATTTTAAAAAGATATCCATATGTGTACACTAGTAGGTGTCTATGTTGTTGCTCCTCTTGTTTAAACTATGGATATTCAGATTTCATTAAGCTAAGGCAGGAAATATTTACAATATTTACAAAAAAACTTTCTTGGGTAATGGACTTTTGATAGACACACTTTTCTAAAAACCCACCCCAGTGAGGAGAATTTAATGAATAATCTTGCAAGGTTGGTTCCAAGTGATACAGGAGTGAAGAAACAATAATTTGATATGACTTTTTGTTTCATGACATAGACTCTTGAATTGCATATAAAGGAGATACTTATGATAGAGAGCTTCAGGGCCAGCTCAGTGCTATTCAACAGCCTTACTGAGACAAGGATTTCCAATTTTGAGGAATCATATTCTCACATATTTTATTATTCTTGCTAAAGCATCAGCCAAAAAAAATGGCAACCAAACTGACATGCTGCTCACAACTCAAACCAAATGTAAGGTCTGATCTCTAACTTAGAAGCCAGCCATTATCTTCCCAAAGATCTTGGGCAGTAGTAAAAGTCTATTTGAGCAAGATGAGCACTGGCTGCAAAGTAAAGCTGCATACAGCTTGGCCAACCTTTTAATCAAGTGTGTCTGTGCTCAGTTAGAGCAGAAGTAGAAACAGTTCTCTGAGCCAGGTAAATTGGCTGGAAATACATTAATTTAATAAAATAAATTTTTTAAAAGGGGGTCCGTGCCAGTAATTTTTAAAGCAATCTTCTGCAGAATAAGATAAAAGACCATGTAATTAAAATAAAATATTTTTAAATAGGAAAAAAGATTAAAAAAAATCCAGAATGGAGGACATTTGTCAGTGGACGTCCATAGGATTCTGTGCAGATCAACTGCCTCATAAATGGCTTTCAAAAAGAATTATGGCACCACAAAATTAATCATTTGGTCACAGAAATATTTAATGATTACAAGACTGGGAAAGAAAAATTTACTTTCAATGAATATAAAATAAAATATAGACAGGAAAGGCAATCAAAATAATATCACAATGGATAATAATGCCAACTTTAAGGAAGGCTACTATGGACACATAGTGGACAGTAAGTACCAGCTCAAGGTGTAGCAGAAGAAAAAACTACAGGTAAAATATTTAATTTTTTTCTGTAAAAAATAGAGGGTAGTATAAGTCATTAGTGTAGCAGCCACTTCTTGAAAACTGGATGTTGTTCATAAAAATATAGCAAAGCAAAAAATACAAAGTGTACTGAAGATGACAAGGAATGAACAAATATACATGTGCCATTCTTTAGACGGGTAAATTGACAAGAGTTGGGACCCTTCAGCACTGCAAAAGAGAATTTGTTCCCTCTTTATGTTCTCAAGTAAAAATTTCCACTGTCTCACAACAGAGAATTAGAGAATATCAAATTACATTATTAGGCAGTCCATTAAAAATAAGCACTTTACCAGAATTCTTTTTTTTTTTCAAATAATCAGTGATTACATTAGTTGTTTTACCTAAGTCATTGCTGCATCATGCCACAAGTGTAAATAGAATCAAATGCAATTGGACAAATTTAATGAAATTTAGTAAAATACACTAAAATACAATGATGAGGTAAGGCCTATGAAAAGAAATCTCTAAAGCTTAAATCATTAGAATATAGAAAATATTCTCTACTGGACATTTTCTTGTACTAATTTACTGGCTACTGTCAGAAACAGACTAATGGACAAAATGTGCTTCTCATGTGATTCAAAACAAACACTCATACTCTCTGCCAAAACCCCAAGAAAACCAATTTATTTTTGTCTAGTGGGATGGAAGAACAAAATATTAGAAAACACTGACAAAACCAGCTATATTTTCTAGAAATAAATACAGTCTATGCATTTCCACAATTTTTTTAAAATACTTCAATTTCTTTCAAGTTATGAAACGTGAAGTATGTTCAATGACAATTCCCTAAATTTTCAATTTGCTTTGAACTGGTCTTGAACACAAGTAAAATTCCTCTTTCTCTGAAACTGAAAAGCTCTGTCGGGTTACAAGAATAGATTAGCCGTGACAAATCTGCACTGGTTTCATGGCTGTCCTTAGGTACCTACTTCTTTCTTAATTGTCCATGGTCAGTAAATTACTAAGCTGTCTCAGAACAAGAGATATTCTAATATTCCTTTCTGTATTATTTTATAATACTTCATAAACTTCTGGAACACTAATGTAACTGGTTGATGCAAGTTAAACATAAAAATAAATAGATAAAAATTTAAGTCAATGAAAGAACTTGAACTACATTTTCTGGTACACTAATGGAAGTTACAGAAGATCATAATTTTAGCTTAAAACCCCACTAATCCTGGGAAATTAGAGAAATCAGCCCAGGCTTTTTCCACTGACGTATGGCTTCCAGACCTCAGAGAGGCTGAACAGGGAAACAATTTGTTCACCCTGTAGCAAAAGTCAGCCTGATTCATCAGAAACTCTTTTCCTATTCCCTGAGCTTCCTGGGATCATCACTACTCAAAAAACTGACAGAGTTTGGTCATCGTTCAGCACTGAAGCTGCTTAAAAGTGATAAATGTCACGGTTTTACCAGCTACTTCAATTTCCTCAGAGCAAAACCTTCTGTCTTCTGTAACTATTTGAAACTTGATGTTTAAATGATTTCATTGCTTACCTTTTGATAGGTCTAGTTATATTACCTCTTTTGTGATAATTACTATTAGTTTCTATGATCCCTAATACTGAAGCAATTTCAAGCTACTTAATGAACCCAAAGTTACAGATACTGGTACACAGTTGACTGCGGTCTTTGACACTACAAACACTTTCACAGGACTTTCTCCTTTTTTTTCAACGCATGAAATGTAGTACCATTTCTGGTTTTGTTTCACTGATTTTTTAATTTTCTAAAACTTTCAAGGTTTTTTACTGGTGGTATTATTTTCCTTTTTATTGTTTATTTTCCTTATAAGTCAATAGTGACATTTCTGTGACTTAGACAACTGTCTACCAGTCTACTTGTAAAATTCAGAAGGGGCTGAGACTGCCTAACTCTGAGTTCTATCATTTAATTTTCATACTAACTCATCTTTTCCACTAAGGAAAACTACACTACCCACCTATGTCCAGATGTTCCCTTCTCTCCAATTTAAATCCTGAAGGGACATTTTGCCTTATTAACCAATTTTTCCATGTTAATATTGTCAGAGTCAGAATTTGCATTAGCATTTCTACATTTAGCTCTTATTTCCCTTTATATTATGGGAATTTCTCTTACATTCCTCCTTCTCTAACTTAAGAATGACTATGTTACATGAGACCAATGGTCCCTTCAGTATTAATCACTAGAAGCCTTTGCTGAAAGGTGTGAGGAAATTGTGCAATACACCCTTGTAATGAGCTATCAAGTGGGGAAGTTTCTTCCTCCCCTACTTTAATTAAAGTTTGACTTATATTCTAAAGCTTGAAAACTTAAATCCCTGCTCTAAAATCTTTTCTGACATAAGTCTGAAAATTTTTCTTAGTGACATACACTTCCATGAAACATTATTTTAAAGGCAAGGGGTTCAGGATGCAGAAGAGCGCAATAGTTATACAGACACAAATCCATAGAATATAATGTAGAATGAGAAATAACACTTTCATGTGATGCTCTAAATGAATAATTTTTATGTTAGGAACAAAACTTAGGAATTTTATGCCTCTTGCAGCGTTTACTTTTAAAACATAGACAAACATAAATATTAGCTAAACCTCCCTTTAAGAAAAAGTAATGCAATTATAAAAATAACAACAAAAAGAAGGCAGTGAGTTAATTGTAGAAAGGTTTAAAACCAGGACCAAATCTTATTGAAACATACTTTATTAAAAATCTAGAAATGAACTTCAAATAATTTTAATTATTCACAGAGAAGACTCTAGCTCAAGTGTGTATTAAAGTACTTCCCTCTTATTAGCTTTTGCATTCCATTAATTACTTTTTAAACTATTTCCTTACCTTAGTCATGCATCAAGGAATGCTGCTTCCAGTTTTCTAGCAAGGATGAGGGAGATCTGCATAAATGTATCACTTCAGAATAAATGCATGTAATTTACTACAAAAATTGAATAATAAGAAAAAACTCTCTTTAGTTTATTTTCCATTTGTACAGAAACAATGAGAAAGACTGGACCATGCAATTAAATTATCTGCTGAGACCAAATATTGCCTGTACTGTTTTTGAATAAACAGTCTTCCTCCGTCTTCTCTTCCTCTTTCAGCAGTGTTATTCCCCATTAGCAACCACTGAGATTCAAGAGCCTATATGCTTACAGAGAGTTACCACACATACTGTCTTTTATGTCCATTCTGTCACCATTATGTCCATATCTATAAACAGGGAAGTCTGAAGCATCAAATACTTTCAGCTTCCAGTATGAGCCAATACACGCATGTCCCTTTTTTAATGCTACTTTTCCTGCATTCAGAGTGAATTTGTTTTGATTTAGTCTTGTTAATTTATAATGGATTTATGAAAACTCTGCAACTTCAGAGAGAAAAACATCTGTAAACCATATCCTTACATAGACTACATTGTTATGTTTTTCCTTTCCTAATAATTAGTAGCCTACAAAATCATTATATGAACTAAAATAGAGAGAGTAAACATTTTTTCTCTTTTACATTTTTGATTGGTTAATTTTTATAACTGTGTACCTGTACCATGGCACACTATACTACATGTAGATGCACAGAATGTTTCAAAAGGGGAACTCAAATATGTTCAACAGCACAGAGAAGTGATCATTGAGCAAATCACTCTGCATAAGTTACCATCTATTTTCCATGAAACACAGGGTAAAGCATGTTAATGTAAAATACAGATATTGCAAGGCAGGGTAGTATTACACTGTGCAGGAGAGCCCCGCAGTCTGCAGCAGCCTGAAACCGTGCACAAGTGCTTACAGCTGCGGTGACATGGTGCTAAGCGTGTTTTAAGACTAGTCCCAGTCGAGCGGCATCTTATCCAACCAGAAACAATCCCACAATCCAGCTCTTTTTAAGTGATCATCCTTGTATCATAACAGATTTAGGTTGCAGCTACTTTGGATTATGGTTAATCTAACCTTTATCCATTCACATCTTCACCTGAAACTTACAAGGACCAAGAGTCAATTGCCAGGGCATAATTCACAATGACACTGATCTCTCCTTCCTCACTCTAATTATCTGGATTAAGAATAACACTTTTGAGTAATTATTTTCACATTGGATAAACATTAAGCTTTCCTGGATTTATCTGAGCTTTTTCTTAACATGAAATAGATCCGAGCAGGCTTATAAGAACATAACTGACAGCAGTGACAGCTTAATCAAGGAAACCCTAAACAACTAAAACAATAGGAAATGTTTGTTTCACATTGTTTTGAATAATCAAGAGCCAGTAACTTGATAACCCACTGGCAAACTATCTACTCATAGACCAAAGAAAAAGCAATATCCAGGCAGATCAATTACAGTGACTTGTACTCTCTTAGTAAACATGCAAAATTTTCTCTGATGCAGTTCCAGCTCAAAAGCAAACATGAGTTTTTACCAGTGGCAAAAAATGTAGAAGACTACAAAGCTGCTGATTTACACAACAGGTATCACAGGGATGAGAAAGAAAAAAACATATTACCAGTCTGCTAAATTTATAATTAAAATGAATCAGTTACCAGCTGTATCACTTCAGATGACACTTTTTGAAGAGACTGTATTGTCCATCTCAAGCTACACAGACTCCCCAAAATTGATATCACAAGCAGGCTAGAAAAATCTTCCAACCTTGTCTTTGAAACTACCTATGATCATATACAATTACTCACTAAAATCACATCACAGAACCCAATTGCACTTTGGCTTTGCAGATCCACAGATAACCTCTTAAAGAGCAAACTCCCTTACTGTGTCGACCCCTGACCTCGAGCTCTTTTTCCAATCTCCAGTAGCACGACACATTTCTTTCCCAGAGTGAGCCAGGGCTTGGAGCTGCAAGGTTTCGGAGGGGTAGCAAGTGCTCCAGCTATCATAACTTTGAGGTTAAGGGAGCACACTGCTAATATCTCATTCACAAACTTTAATGCATTCCTTATACTACTACTTAATTTAGTTTGAACATTATTTATGAAGGACTTTTCGGTAAGTATTTTTCCATTTGTGGGAGGCTTTTAATAATTTATAAGTAATAATTTTATTTGGCTCTTAAAAGGCTTTAAAATGTTATGCCTCAATTGAATACTTTAGCAGCCACTGGAAGCTGAATTACAAACAAAGAAAAGTATTTACATCTTAATTTTAGGAATTATTTCAGAAGTTGATCAAATAGGGCCACAGACAATTTTGTTTAATAACTTGACTTTCCTGGGGCTCCACAGTAGCAATTAGACCACTGTGATTTTCTCTTCTCATGCTTGGCAATAACACATAGTAAAACTAGGCTTTTACAGTGGTTTATGGTTTCTGTGACTCCTTCATCATGCCAAGAGTGGAACAGGAGTTATGGCAGAATATTTTGAGTTGGCTTTGAAAAAACAGAGGACAGAACACCAAATTCTGGGCACTTAGCTGTAGCTGAGGCAAAACAATAAGAGTGATATCAGGTGCAACCTCTTTGCACACGTGCAAACTCCTGCTTATCTGGAATTATATTCTGGATGTGCACATATATTTATCTTAATGAAATATGAACATCACCCATGAATATTGACATATATTCACCTGCATGTAACTGACAACTAACCCTGATGACAGGCAAGGACTCTTGCGTTTTTGATACCTTACCCTTCCCAGAGAGAGACAGCCTTTTTTTTTCCTTTGAATGCAGGGTCTTTCAAATGTTCTCTCATCTGCTTCTAATGGATACTGGAAAATGGTCTCCTCATGCATTTTAAAATAATTCCTAAGGGACCAAAAGGTACCTGAAGACTTTTAAATGATCCAGGAACTGAGAGCCTTGGAGATACCTCCTAGTGTTACAACAGCTCTACTTCCTAAACTGTAGTGCATGATATCTTTAAAGTTGGAAACCCAGAAACCTGTCAGAGAATAGTTGAGATTGGAAGGGATCTCTGGAGATTGCACTGTCCAACCATGTAGAGAATTTCTGGGTGTATTGAATACATATTTTTATCTGGAATACATTAACTAATACTTTAACTTTTTATTTAAAACCTATTCAAAATAGTCCACTTCTTCAAAAATCTAAGGTTTCTAGCAAATCATAATAGCTTCTATGAAGCTTCTAGATTTTTACTTTAAGCAACATTCCAGCCATCCTGTGTGAATGATGACTTTGAAATCTTTTGCTTTCACACTTCTTTTTTCTTCTAATAGATGTTACTACATTGTCAGGCAGATGCATTCCTCATCCTTTAACTTCTATCTACTGTAAAATCACTCAGAATCATTCACCGACTGAAACAAATATATTCATCAGTGAGTATGCTTCTCAAATTTTCTCTTAGCGTGAAGCAAAATGTAGATATGCTGGAAAGCAAACACAGACTAAAACAACCTTGAAAACTGGTGAAACACTCTAAAAATTAGTTAGGAAAAATGTAAGGTAGGTATCAATAGCTGCACAAATGGAGGATGAGAAATAACTGGTTAGGGGTGCTTTATATGTGAACCAATTTCAGAGTGTTCAAAGACAAGAAAGAAGAAGCACTATCAACATAGTACGACAAGAAATTTAGGAAAATCAGGACTAATTTAGTTAGGAAGAGAAGTAGATTATAAATCTTGAAATACCTGAAGACCTTATTCTACTCTGAGTCTTTGTTGGATGAATGAGGTAGCTAAAATTACTTCAAGAGATTAGATGTTGGAAAATATAAGGATAGCGAAAAATTGCAGTGGGCTGTTTTGAGGAATAAAACATCTCACACACCAGGGATCATGGGGAATAAATTGGACAGAAGTCCATCAAGAACAACGCCATTACAGAGGGCTCTTCTGGGGGTTAGAAAGGGAGTACATGACAGCTTCTTTTTGCTCTATATTCCAAGACTACAGTGATAGGTGAACTTCTGGAAAAAGTGAATGCATGCTGGTTTTGGCTGGGATAGAAAGAATTTTCTTCAGAGCATCTGACACAAGGCTATGCTTTGGACTTGTACTGGAAGCAATGTTGACAACACAGAGATGTTTTTAATACTGCTGAACTCATACAGAGTCAAGGTGTTTTCTGCCTCTCGCCCTACCTTACCAGTGACCCAAGGGATTTTCTGCCTCTCACCCTACCTTACCAGTGACCCAAGGGATTTTCTGCCTCTCACCCTACCTTACCAAAATGACCCAAGGGATTTTCCAGATAATGTGGTGCCATGGTCAGCACATAAAGCTGGGGGAATAAAGAAAGAGGGGACATTCAGAGTGATGACATTAGTCTTCCCAAGCCAGCATAACATGTGATGGAGCCCTGCTTTCCTGAAGGTGGCTGAACACCTGCCTGTCCATGGGAAGTGCTGAAGGAATTGCTTGTTTTGCTTCTCCTGCTTTTGGTTTTGCTCTAGCTTTTGAATTGTCTCTATATGAACCCATGGGTTTTCTCACTTTTGCCCTTACCATTCCTTCCTCCATCTCATCAGTGGAGCATGAATGAGGGGTTGTGTGGGGCTTATCTGCCAGCTGGGGTTAAACCACAATAGAATGACACATCAAATATCCTTCTTGGCCTGGTAAAAAAATGGTTTTAATTAAAATAATTTTTCTCAATAGAAAATTAACTGATAACTGGGTATTTTTCCATAGATCATGTCTGCCTTCTCCATAACTCACTGAAGACTATTCAAGGTTTTCACTGAATTTATTATAATCCTGAGATCACTGCAATTTCTAATTAAAATATTTTCCCTGGTTTGGTTTCCATCCTATATTCCCTAACTTGGTTTTCTACCTCAATACTTTCCCAGTGTAGACCAATCTTTTTCACTTAATTAACATAAAGGAAAGAATTCATGCTGAAGATGCTTCATACATACCTTGTTTAAAGACACCCATGTGTTATTCATCCACACAATAACACAGTCTAATTCAAATTTATTCATTCAGACACTATATGGAAAACTGAGTCAAACCTGAGTTTTGGCTAAACAAAACCAGCTGTGGGACTGCTCATTTTCCCCAAAGATGTCAAACAAACCACTCCATTTATGGTCAAACATTGAATCAATAGTGCATGTGCTCAAGAAATGCTTAATTTTTGTCTTGTATTTATAGAACTAGTCTGTATTTTCTACAGGGCAAAAATTATTCTCTCCTGCCCCTTCTTTCACACTGATCTTTAACTGGAAAAATGAAGACTTTTCTGATGATTTCCCATCGGATATTAGGAAACTAAGCGGGACTAAGCTAGAAGGAGCAAACAGGTCTGCCAACGTACCATTGGCAGATTTCCTTCATGATTTTCTAGAGGAGGAGGTTTTTAAAATTTTACAAGTAGAAAGGGTGTGCTTCTATTTTCAATGGAAAGAGTGCAGATTGATTTTTAAGTATTCCTCTGTGTAAGTTAGGAAAAAATTTATGAGCAGATGCATGGCTCCATTCAGCAACTCCTGAAAATATCAGTTCTGAATTTGATAGGAAACCCCACTGATAGACATAAAAGGGCTGAGTGGTTGCATTCTTTTACCCCTTGGCCAGGCTTAGCACTTCTCTAATTATGATTCAGCAGTTCCAGTGGTACAAAATATTCTAGGAAGGAAATAGTCTGAAGACAGATCCTGACAACAATCCAGAACATATTATGATTACTGACAAAAGAAACATTTTTCTATATTCATGAAGAAGCTGGGCAAACTGATTAAGATGTAAGAAGAAGCGTGCTCAAGTCAAACATTTTTTGATGATCATATCTACCTTCAGGGAACCACTGAAAATGTGGCTACCAGGCTTCCAGCAGAGGAGATTGATGAGACCTGAGAGAGGATGGAGGCATGGGCCATTTTTAGTCGAACCACCATGATCCCCACTCTGTCCAGAGAGTGCTCCAGAGAGTAGTTTTATTGAAGGGACTGGGTAGGGGCTATATAAGCAAGACTGTCTGGTGGGAGTGTTTGCCTGATACAGAAGGCAAACACCCAAAAACACTTGCTTTTAGCTAGGAAAGACTTGTGTCCCGCAACCTGAGCACTGAAAACTAAATTGCTGACAAAATATTTCTTAAAATTCAATGGCAAATGGCAATGGCAAATTCAAGACTGGCTGTTGCGGACCAACATCTCATTTCTTTCATGTAAGTTCACCCTAAAAAGCCCACAAAACCCACATTACCAGAAATAAAAGACAGACTGCCCTCAAAAGAAAACCTTACAAAGCCCTTTCTGGAGACTCTTTCTTGAGGACAGATGCAACTTAGCAGCTTAATGTCTCAGGTACTAAAATAATACTTCCCACTAGAGAAAACAATATAGTACTGTTCTCAGAGAGGTAATAAAATACCTGATTATATGAAACAGCAATCTTGTCTTTCTGCAGGAACAATGAATAATCAAGTCCCGTTCTGCAGGCAACTTCTGTAACACAGTCCTATTTTCATTCCAATCTCTTAATAAAAGACATTAAATTATTTTTTATTTAGGGAAAACTAAGCCTTTCTTGACACTTTCAGAGGATAAATAACAAGACAGAAGAAATTTTGGGGCATTTTTGTTTGATTGATTGATTTTGCTGGAGAATGGTGTTATTGCAATATATCCACCCTGATACAGTATTGGGTTTAGAAGTAATTATAAATAATCTTCCATGTAAGAGACCATCATTATTTTTATATAATTAATTCATACTTTGTCAAAATATATGCCCTTTTGGTGAGGTTCAGTCATGACACATTCTGAATAGTCCAAAATTTCAGAAAAAGATGCAAGAAATAAGAAGTGAATTAGCAGGAACCAGGAGAGAAGAAGTCTTCTCATCAGAGTAGCAGCAAAGCAGGGATAGGGATCCAAACCCAGTCACATGCAGGTTGCAGTTAAATTTGAGCCATAGGTAATAGTACTGCCATATTTCTGAGAAGCACTGAACAGAACATCCCACCAGAAATATTTTCTATCAAATCTACTGGTTTTAATATATTAATGTATATGGGCAAGATGGCTAACATTCTTGTTCAGTTAAATACCATATATAGCAACTATAAGAAGGATAAATTCAACTTGTACTTAGAAATGACAGTTGCTTATTCTTTCACATATCAACAAGTCATCCACAGGTGCAGAGAGCTCTGGCTTTCCAGCCATGAGGATTTCAGATGCTAGATTTAAAATGACATATAATGCAGAAATTAAAATTAAGTGTCATGTATTCCTTCATATAGAAAGAAGTACCTGAGGAGAGGACAGCATTTTTGGGGTAGTGGTGGTGTTTCATTTTGATTCAACTCTTTTGTATTCAATTGATATTTCAGTTAGTAATACAAGTGACACTTAGTAGTCTATAAACAAAAGGTTCTCCTTCGAAATCTAGTCCAGCATCCTCGAGTTTAACATTTGCCTCACAACAGGCTGATTCAGAAACATTTTGTTTCACATACATGCTTTACATTCAGAAAGCATTTTCCAAAATGTTTCTTGCTGCTCAAGGAGCCTCCTCCTTTGGGTTGCCATTGTTTTATACCAACAAAACCTTGTTGCTCTCATTCTCTGCCTCAGGAAGTTGTAAAACTGCGATCTTATTTCAGATATTAGGAATTCCAAATTGAAAATTAATCACCTTGGACTTTTAAGAAGTTGCAGCTATCATGAAAATAAATTTGAAATCAACCTTTTTTCATGTCCACCTGCCATTTTTATAAAAGTCAAAACCATATGTGCTTCTTCTTTGAAGTCTGTTTTTGCCCTCTAATGATAGCCTTCACATTCCACTGTATTGTTCTGTTAGCTATAGCTTTCCATCAGCCAACAGGGGGCAAGAGGGGAGAAGAAAAAAAAGAAAAAGAAAAAAATCAACAACAGCATGACAAATGCTTGTGCAGATGTCTGATGCTGATGTGATAAATGACTATAGTCTATGAAGTTACAAGTACAAAATAATGTCAACAAGTTGCAATGATAAAACAGCTCATGAAATATTTCAATATATGTTCAACAGTCAGGGCAATTTCTGGTTTGAATTACCAATCAATTTTTTACTGGGTTGAAATTATTTTTCTTACAGAGGAACCATTGTTTATGTGGTTGGGTTTTTTTCAAATTTCTGTCACAGTCTTCACATTGGTAATTCTGATTAATGTGCTCTGATTCCCTTATTTTCTCAAGGCTTCACATTTTATTAGGAAAATAAAAGCATTCACAGCACTTAAGAATCCAGGCTCTAGGCTGGGCAGAATTAAGCTGTCAATGCTGCAGCACTTGCAGTAACTCAACTTTGAGGAGCATCACAAGTGCAGAGGTTTGCTGCTCTGTTGGTGCCCATTTGTGAAAACCACAAAATGTAGAGTTGGGTCATGTAGAACACAGGATGATTTTTGTCTCTTAAAACCAATTATAAGTTTCCAATTTTTCTGTAAGAAAAATAAAAGTTCATTGGGTTTTCTTTTTAATGATTAAAGCAGATGGGCAGGAAAATCAAATGGCTAGTTGCTTTCATTTGTCATTCAGAAACAGCCAACAGAGCACCGAAATCTAGCATGCCTTATCCTTCCTTATGATCTAGTAATTCAAGCATGCAAACAGGGTGAGGGGAAAAGAGTAAAAAATTAAAATCAAAAATAAATGAGACAAAAGCACAAAGAATTCATCGTGTGGCTGGATACAAGATCAGGCATGCATGAAAGAATCACTTGAATTGAGAAAACACATTTTTCTCAAATACAAATGTTAAGCTGCTTTAGTCAAACCTAGGTCTGTGCAACACCACAACTGATGTAAACCACAAAGAACTACCTTTTTTTTAGCTGAGAATTTTGCGCCTTTCTAAACCAAGTCTACTAAACTGGCTTAGTTATATTCAACAAAACAGGTGCATGACAATTTGCAGGTGAGCCATAGTAAGAGATTTTGTGATATTAAACTAAAGCCTTTGTATGCTGTGCTACTCAATGAAGTTTGTAACTTCTAAGTTTTACCCCCAACAGTGGCACAAATTATCTGGATGAATCTGGAGGGTAACTAACCATAATGGCAAAACAAGAAAAGAGGGCAGAGCTTCCTTTTGAACAAATGAAAACAAGGCTCATTGTGATGGGTTTTTTAACCAATGTCATCCATTAAACTTTTCTAACTAATTAAAAATAAAAAGAATAAAAACACACATGAGATAAGAATGGAAGCCCGTTGAAGTTTAATTCAGACTTTGGGGTAATCCCAGACAATTATTTTATATATGAAAGAAGCCTCCCTACCCTTTTAATGAAGGTTTTGAAAAGACAGTGTTTTTTGCAGTTCATAGTGTCTGCATACTCTGTCAGCCTCATAGAAACTATTTTTCACATTTGTCTGGAAATCACAAAGGAAGGCGGTCCAGTTTTAACAATATCCTCCTCCAAAACCTGTGCTCATAGAGTATCTGTGCACACTGTACTCCTATGAACACCCATTTGCTCCCTGAACTGATACCTACTTAGAAAGGAAAAAAAAAATTAAATAATCACTTTTTCACCTCCTCAGTCCTGCTTTTTTTTTTTTGCCATAAGGGAAAAAGTGCATGGCTGGTGCATGTCTCAGGCTGGCTTTGACTGGGATCCAACCACATCACAAAGAGCAGGGTCATTTCATCACATAGCAGGAAAAAGCAAGACAAAGAAAGAGCAAACTGAGAAATTCCAAAGAAAAAAATGCTGGTATAGTACACACCTGCTTTGTCCAAGTTGAACTGATACTGAAAAGAGCTGTTGACCACCAGTATGTATGTTAACCACCTTGTATGACCAATTTTCACTATTCTTCTATTTGAAACTCCAGAAGAGTATCTCAGTGAGTGTACAGACCTGCTTCTGATTATATGTGAAGATTAGTCAATTGTTTTCAGTTCATAACAGCATCCTTTCCTTAGTCAGAATTTAATCCTTTCCTGTTTTCCCTAAATGTATATGGCACTAGTCACAAGTGAAATCTCTACTAGAAATAAGATATTATTGAAAAAAATTCTGTCAAAATTTTTTCAAAACCCTTTTCACTGTTCTATTTTTTTGTAAATCATGAAAAACATGTAACAAAAACTAAAAAGAAAACTCAAACCAACGATAACAAAAATCCCCTAATAACCAACAACAACAACAAAAAAACCCTTGAAGCCAAAAAAGAACAACAAAAAAAAAAACAAAACAGGTCAAAATCTTCTCTACTATGGCCACTTTCCTGGTCAACACATTGGCAGTCAGCAAAGATACAGCTTGCTGGCATTTGGTTGAGTGGGCAGTATGTTTCTACTGCTTCAGAAGGGGACAATAATCTCATGATGGCACCAATAATTTCACACATGAGGGCTCTCTTCTAATCAAGCCAAGGACTTTGTTAGACCTCAAAAAACCAATTTTTTATACAGGAAGAAATGAGGTAAAAGAATTTTCGGAGTCACAGAGGTGGGAAAAAAAAAGCCACTGTGGATATTTCTGCAAGCAAAGACAGAGAAGACTGCACACCATTTTCTAATTCTCTGTGCTGCCATGGGAGCAGCAACCACTGCCTGGCTGTTGAGCTAAGCAAGCAGGATTGTATTTGCATGCTGCAAATGCGTGATGTTGTGGCTCTCCCAGGTCTGGAAAGAAGGCTGTAGAATTTGGCACTACAGGAATAAACTGTGTTTTAGCTGGAAAGCAAATCTGAGTATTTCCCAAGGAGAGGTGCAGCCAGGACTTGTTCTCATTTCTATCACAACTGTAAGCCTTCCAGATCGCTGACAAATTTCTTCAAGGAGCCCCAGCCATTACTAGTGAATAAGGTCTTCCCAACTGCTGTCTGAGTACCTCTGAGCTTTTTCCAAGTCCTCCCAGCAGTAAATCTCACAAGGAGGCACAGTGGCCAAGAGAACTAATACAACCCTTTAATGCATAAGCAGGGAAATAGCATATAGCAAGAAGGAGTAATGAGCTGATGTGACCCTCTGCATATAGCATTAGTGAGACCATAAGTAGTACACTGGGATCTCCCCAAAAGAATTCATCAAACTGGTGATAGCTCAAATGAGAGCCACAAAATGATTCAACATCTTGAAAATACTGTCTTATAATAAGAGACTGAAGAAATTCAACCCATTTAGTTCATCACAGACAAATCCAAGTGGTGACTGACCACAGACTCTAGGTCACATCATAAGGAAGACATTTGTGATAGCAGGGAGCTCTGCAGTATATCTTAAAGAGAGGAAGACAGAATGACAGCTGATATTAGAAGGACTGATTTAAAGAGAGTTATTGACTGTTGGAGCATTTCATTGAAGATGTAGGAGATTCACCCTCATGCAATGGTGAATTAGACCTAGTTCCTTTTCTATAATTTAACCAGGGGGAAAAAAAATACCAGACTCTTGGCAATGCATATGAAGTTTGATTCTCTGGCTTGTGTAATGCTGTTAGGGATAAGTGATCTGATTGGATTCCTCTGACACTAAAAATAAATAACCCTGTATGTGAGCTATAGGCTCAATGATCACAGGACAGTAAAAGCGCCATGGTAGTATCTCCCCATGCCACCGTTCAATAAAAGGCTGTGATATAAACATTCCTAGAAATTGCCCAACAGCTTTACAAACAGGACATTCATACATGTGTGTGTAACTTCTCTTTGTCCTGATAGTACCACTTAGAAGACCCTGTCCTTTATTTCTTCCTCAAACCTACATCCAAACATTCAGCCATTTTACCATGACTCTCAGAGGGAAAGTCACAAAAAAACTATCCAAGAAAAAACCCCTTTTGAACAGAATTATTTCTCTTGAGGTCATTCTTGTATAGAAATTGGAAGGCTGAATTTCAGGGCAACAATATGGGACTTAAATGCCAGCAGAATGAAAGATTAAAGTGTGTTTTAAGAAACAAAGATCTATTTTAAAATAAAAACACAAAGAAAATAGTTTACCTTTCCAAATGAACCTGCTAATTTCAATTACACATTCATTAATATTAATAAAATATCTGCACTTTAATATTAATAAAATATAAGTAAATGCAGCATTTTATAGACATTATTATAAAACATTCTTCATCCTCGGAAAACATTATTTCAGGTTCAAGATCCATGTATCTGCATGTTTATATTATCCTATATTGGACAAAGAAGTAAAAACTGAACAGAAACAGAAACATAAGAATTCTGACAACAATCAGTTACATGAAAATATTCTTGGAAGACAGGGAAGTTTACTGAAAAAATAGATCGGAAGA
>JAYDZK010000202.1:26150548-26164303 GCA_034509185.1 Euphonia xanthogaster | reverse complement strand
GAGACAGGGAAGTTTACCGAAAAAATTTGTTAAGAACTGTTTTCTAGGAATAATTCAAAATAACTTTCAATATGACACTCATCCCAATGAGAAGTCAATAATCCAGCATGATAGCATGATGTGCTCTTTATGTTACAAAACAAATGAGACATGTTGGGAAAATTTGTAAGTGCTCAGAGGAGAAAAAGAAAAACAAAGTAAAAAAAACCAAAACCTAAATCTAGTGGTAACTTCAGAAACTGTGAAAGGCGATTCTGGAAGAGACAGATGAGTGGTCAAAGATGCCTAAGAAACACACACTAATTACATGGCTCTCACCACCACATGTGATATCACTCACCCAGAGCAGCACAAGCTCTTGGAAACAATAATCAGCACATTTTCCAAGGGGCTTCAAAAAAACGTAGTAAATCCAATTTCTGACTTTTTTGATGATTTATGTTAATACACTGCAATAAGTTTTTTCTATGTACAGTCTATGGAACAACTGAAATTTAAACGAATGTTTCCCATAGAATATCCAGCATATCAAAATAGCAACAAATTAATTTCACAAGATGTTTCTTTTGCTTTTATTAGAAAGACCGATTTTAATATCCTGAGCTGGAAGTCATGATCATTTTTAGAACATGCTGACAGTAATGCACTGTGTTATGAAGACATGGGTATGCTCCTCAGAATGGATTTGCTGACTTCCAAAATTTAGTGCTGAAGCTTTTTTCTTTGTTTTACGTAATATTATTTCCTTTAGTTTTAAGTGAGACCAAACTTTTTATTTCAAATTGCTCTTTTTCAAATGCCTGATGAATTACACAAGTTGTACATATATGCATTACATATGTTTATTGCATAACTACTGTAAAATCATTTTGCCTTAAAATATAATACAATTACAGTTTGGAAAACTGCCACATTTGGCTTGGTCCATGTTTCTCAAATCTAGTCCCAGGCAATACTTTTCCCCAAAGGTGCATAAATGATATGCAAACCTCCCAAAGGACAATCCTGGAAGAGAAGTGCACAAGAACCATTCCCAGAAAGAAATAGAAATAGGAAGAGTGATGCATTTCAAAGATGCACGCTGCAAATGCGGTAGAGAGGGAAAAAGATGCTTTACCACTACCACCTTTGTTCAGTAAGAAATGTAAATTAAATTAAATGCAGCTAGATATACTCTTCACTGTCCATGGATTTGGTTCCCTGCCCAAATCCTTTAATACATTGCCATTGCAAGGGTTTGTTTGGGAGCTGAAGTCATAAATCACACCGTGAAGCTGCTTCCTCTCTCCTTGCACACACCTGCAGAGGAAATGTGCCAAGGGGCAGAATTAGGCATGCTCTCAGGACTCTGGGCAATACACCAAACCCAGAAGCAGCCTGGGATGGGCTGCCATCATTTAAAGCAACCAGCAGCTTTTTTGACCTGCAGAGCAGCTGAGAATCTAGAGGATGTGAAGATGGCACAAGTTTTCTAGAGGAAGCCCCAGGAGAGCCCTACACACGCAGCTGCTGGAGGCCCCAGCTGTGTGCAGCAAGTGCCAGCAAGAGCCTTACAAGAGCAGGGTCAGGACTGAGGTACAGATGCTGGGAATGTCTCAGAACAAACTAAGAGGCACTTGCAAAAGGTGTGAGAGAACTATGGGGAGCTGTCACAGCTGCCTTAAGGGTCTGACCTGTATGTGCCACTACCCTACAAATGACAGATGATTCCAGAGCTGCTGATTTCCAGTATGGATTAAACAAAATGGAGTGACTAATGTTTCTTGGGGGTTTTTTTTGTGGTTTTTTTTTTGTTGTTGTTGTTTTTTTTTTGTTTTTTTGTTTTTTTTTTTATTTTTGTTTTGTTTTTTGGGTTTTTGTTTGGTTGGCTTTTTGTTTGTTTGTTTGTTTTTTTGGTTGTTGTTGTTGCTGTTGTTGTTGTTGGTTTTTTTATCTTAGCTTTGATGGCTTTGCCCTAGACTTCTCCTCAGGGATCCCTGTATCGACAAACATTGCTCTAGATAACAATTCAGCTGTTTTAAATAATGCTATTTGTAATACAGGTGGATATTCTGTTCATCATAATGTAATAATAATGTATTACATCCATTCTACTAAACCCACCATGTCAGCCCCAGATTGAATGTGCAATATTCATTTGTCTCCTACCTCATTGGCTATATAAAAAATGTACAGTATCTGTCACACTATCTCAAAATGTCTGTTTTATCTGTGAAGTGTTAGACAAAGCACACGTTACAAATGGTTATTCATAGTGACTGATGCACAAAACTATTGTATACACTTCTATAGAAATGTAGTGTAGCAAGGAACTGACATCCTGTATTCAGCCATCATCATTCTGTATTGCAAGACATAAAGGAGCACTGGACTCAAGATTGCTCTTTTTCCTCCTCCCCATTGGATACCACCATGCTTGCACCTTCAAGGTGCTTTTGTAGCATAAAACCATTACTCTGACAATCCCTGGCAGTCCACCCCATCTTAGTAAGTCCTACTTCCATTTTTTATATCTGACTTAAAGTCTCCTCTTCAGAAATACATCAGTTACCAAAAGGAATGTTATATGATCTGATTCATAGTAATTTTTTTCCTTCTTAATTATCAGGGCTCAGTTTAAATCAAGCAAACATCAAGTGTAGCTTTAAAGACTAGACAAGATCCAACATATGATTATTTATCTTAAAAGTCCACTGTGTGGTAACCAGCAAATAAAGTGAACTGGATTAACTCCCTGTGTTAGTATACCTAGAACTTTAAACTGCAATTTATAACATGTGTGTCACCCTGCTAAAGACTTCCATGGCATGTTAAAAATCCAAAATTCTCCAGGTTGGAGTCCCAGCTATTAAGGGCAGAGCTCCTTTTGACATCAACTACGATCAGAATCTATTTCAAATGCCTATGTTAAATTATAAAATAACCTCCAGTTCATATTCCTATAAAATCATCATTAGTAGACCTACCCAAATTAAATGATAGCATGTGTTCCATTAATTCTTCCACAACAGCTTGTAACTTGTAAAAAAAGAAAATAGACATGCCCATAATTTCTGATGGACTTAATATCCAAGCTACAGTTTTCATCTTAATTTTACACTTCCTCTTTGGCTGCTCAGTACCATTTAAACCAACATCAGACTGATGTTACTTCTGTTCCAGTGAAATTACCAATCCTGCATTTTATCTAAGGTTACTCCATTGAAATACTTGACATTTCTTTACTTCGAATGTCTGACAAAAATCACTACTCAAGGTGATGTGGCTGTACAAACACATTTAGCTGAGGTTTAAGCTGTCACTGAGATGGGACAAAGCTTCATCCCATTTAACACAGAACTTATGACATAAATGTGGCCTCAGGGATTTCTTTCATGATTCAACAAGTCTCCTTTTGGTAGCAGCAGAAAATGTAAACAGGTATTATCGTTCTAGAGGTGCTGCCCTGACATTTCCTTTCTGCTTCTTGCCATGTGGCCACACCTCAACATGCTGAGCACAGTTCAGCAAAGTCCAACAAAGCCAACTTGCAAAAACTCTGGAGGAACTATAAACAATGTCATCGTCTTTAGAAAGCATTCAGAGAAAAAAAACTCGAAAAGCAGTTGACACTTGACACATGGACTAAGCCCAATAGTGTTTTGAAATTACTATTTCCTGCTTTTATAATCCACTAACTTCTTATTGCTAGTTTTCAATCCACTATCGTGCCCAGACTGTTTCTTTTTTACCTCTAACCTGGCTTGGAAAAAATTATAAAGCTCGTCTTCACATGTTTCTAAAACTTTCTGCAAACTTCTAAGCCAAATGATACAAATAGCACAGTTTTTTTCCTCTTTGGAGTTCAGACTTTTTGTGTCCTTAAAAAAAATCATTAGTTCTACAGTAAGTAAGAAATGTGTTACAGTGAGCTAATTGATGGCATAAAATAGGGCAACTGACTCTGTAAAACAGACGTGAAACAAGAACTCAAAACTACCCTTAGACATATCTTGAAGGGATTTCATATGGATGCATACTGAGTATTATTTACATAGTGCTTGACATTGTCATTATACATAGTAAAGTCTATAAAACTGTAACAGAGACCCACTAAAGAACATAAATGATCTGGGGCTACTGAGCCTCAAAAGCTGGTTGTGTGAAAATTTTTACAAGCAAAAAGCAGCACAACAATAAAAAAATCCCCAAGCATATGATGACTTGTAGAAATTCATATGGCTTATTGAGCTAACATACCTGGGAAATAAGTTATCTCAAATCAAAACAGTCAAAGGCCATTGCCTAGTCCACTTGGTTTATTATTACAGTAAAGATGTTCTGCTCTGTCACAGCCAACAGCTCTTAGTTAAGTACTGAAATTAAGTATTTAATGAAGAATCATCTTAGTGAGTTTTAACTGTGTGACTACAGTTTGGCAAATGTTTCCACACCCTGCTCAACTACAACTTCTTCATAATGTTAGTCATATATAAAAAGAAAATAGGGACTTAGTACTTGTATGAAAAGAATCTACCATTCAAATTTAAAAAAATGAGGAAGACAATACCAAGTAGTATTTGCAAAATGGAGCATATCAGCCTACTCTGAAAGACTTTCTGCAGCTTAATTTATTGAGAATGCTGTCAGTAGGACTTGACTGGAAACTGCAAGCATGAACAGAAGACCTGGAAACAGCAGTTTCTCCAGCTGACAATACCGAAGGGAAAATATAATACCTGAAAGCAGCTTTTGGGCATAGCCTGAAAATAATTAGGCAAATTATTTTAATTAAGAGCATTTAAACAAGGGAACAGAATCCTTAGAGCCATAAAAGCCTTCAAAAAAATTAAATATATGGCAAATGTGTATCAGATGACTAGCTGATCATGTCCCCTTGTAGATTAACTATATTTTTAAAAAATACTTTTGATTTTTCTAGAAATTCTAGGAATAAATTTGATTTTGTTGCAAGCACTGCAAGACAGTCATCAGAAACAAAGTGCTAATTATTTGGATATCAGTTGCTAGTGTTCCAACAACTGAGTTAGTTTTAAAGTATTTAATACAATCAAGCATCTAAAAATTAGCACTGTTCACAACAGGAATCAAACTTTTCCTTATTTACCAACAGAATACTACTGATAATCTAGTTTTATTTCTGGAGACATACTGTAGCTCAAAACATCATAATAGTATTATTCTTGATACTTTGATAGCAAAAAAAGCGTTGCACATATAAATCTTTGTGTCCACTTTGTGCGTGAACTATCTGAGATATAAAGCTTTATTCAACACAGGGATGGCAAAATTCAGCATGGTGTAAATTAAGTATGAATTCTGCAACACTTTTAAAACAGGCTTTAACATGAAATGAAAAAAATATTTTCTTTTGAGATGGCCCCTTTATGTTAATGGTAGTTTTTTCTAAATAGTTGTAGGTTTTTTCCTGTCATTGTCAACCTATTCATATTGCACAGAGAGTCTTGGTAAGAGAATGTTCCCACAGCTAACACAAATCCCACAAATATCTTTGGTATTGCCAAACACTGGGTGGCCTAATGGATAAATCACCCACTCAAAATTTCCAAACAAGCTCAACTGGATGCATCTTACACTAGCTGTCGTATGGCTATAGAAGGGAGCACAGCTTTGACTATGGGGAATACAGGAATGTCCACAGGTACCTTCAAACAGCCTCCACCACCAGCAGCCACCATCAGTGTCATGGTTTTTAAACTGCAGCTTTTTATGACCTCCACAGCTTCCAATAATGCACCATTCAGCCATGCTTTCAGCCTACATGAGAATGCAGCTTAGAATCTTAAAGAGTATGTTAAACTTAGAACCATATAAATGTATTAATTTCAGCTTCTAACTAAATATGCCAAATCTGTCACCTGATGTGCAAGCAAAATAGGAAGAATAAAAGAACTATTACACATTGTGAAGGAAAGATAAGATGATTTTAACTTCTTATTCATAGTTCTCCCTGCAGTTCATACACTTTCAGGATAGGTGTGTGATGCAGTATGGGTTAGGAAGACTTCTGCTTTTCAGAATTCCAGAAGTGATGGGGGATGGAACAAGCTGTTTTGGGACACACACAGTGCCCAGTGGACTTTCTGACAGGCTAACATTTGACAGAGGAAGGAGAAAGGGGTTGGGGTTTGGTCAGTGAAAGATAAGCAGTTATTTTATTTGGTTATTCTGTTTTTTTTTCCTCTGCAGGAACAGGAAAGATTGTTTGGCAACTATTCAGCCACTTTGCTGAAGCCAAAACATTAGCAGCAGTTGAACGGTTTTTATTCCATGCTTTTCCTAACTAGCTGACACAGGAAAGGAGAAGTAGCAGTTGAAAACCAATGGATAGTGTCTGGATGACATCACTCTTGGATCAATCTCAAGACTAAGGTTTTCCAGCATGATAAAGAAAACACATCACTGGATAAACATCTGACCACAAGTAATTCTTAATGGTCATAGTTAAACCAGCAGGGAGGGATCAACTATTAAAAAAGTAATTTTAAAGTGATGGTTGGAAACATATTAAAAACAACAACAACACAACACAAAAAGCACCAATACCAATGGACACCACTGATCCATATATTCTGGGAAGCCTAATGAAACAGAAAATTTACAGGAAAGAGAAAAGACTAATATACTTAGGGACTTACAGCTGACTAGCCAAGAGTGTTTTATTCCTGGAAGGAAAGCATGCTCCTAAGCTGCATTTAAAAAATCACACCCCAAATTCAAAGTGCCATTTCATCTTTGATTAAACTATAAACAGATATTGATATTTAAAGACCCATATTTTTTAGAAAAATAGAACAAACCCAGTTATTTTGGGTGATGAAAAGAGGGATTTAAAAAGTGCCCCTGGTCTAAGTATCTGAAGAGTAAAACATTAAGAATTTCAGAATCTGGGATCTGATTAAATACTTGAAAATTGTAAGAATAAACTATCCAAAGGTATAGTTTTGGAGAATTACAAACTTTTGGGCATTTTTTATGTCAGGCTAAACACCCATCGGTTATGGAGTGCTTAGGGATAATGGAGCTAATTCTGTTGTAATCCCAGGAAACAAACTACGAAATCTGCCAGGCACCTTTCAAAATAAATGCTTCTGTGAAATACTTCACACATTATTTACATTGCAGGAAAAGGAAATAACTAGGGAGTATTCTAAATGGAAAGGAGAAAAGTGTAGACCACAGATAATATCAGTTCTTCCTTATCAAGAGTAAGTGGTTTATTATCCTCATGTGATCTTTCTTGGAAAAGGGGAAAATTATGAGTTAATAGGAAAGCAAGCAAATTGAATGAAGTACTGTAAGTAGCACTAAGGCAGCAGGCCAATAATTTTGGCATCAATATAGAGCATGTAACATTAAGCAGCAAGCTATCAAACATTCTCTGCAGTCAGACTTTGATGTTGGATGGTGGGTAGGCTCCCAACTCATCTCATGTTGCCTCATTGCATTTCCTTTAGAGCATTCCCCATCCTTAGCACATCCTATTCCCTGAACCAGGGGCTTCTTCTCCCCTGAGCTCTCCTCAGCAGGGTTTTGACATCCTCTCTCCTTATTTTAGCTCTCTCCCTCTCCTGAGATGTCTTCCCCCATTTTACTTGATCTGAAGGATGGCGACCATCCTGACAGGTGGATATTCCCCAAGTCTCACAACTCTACTCAAATGGTCTCTTATCAGGGTGCCCCTAAGCAGTGAGGACTCATAATTCATTTGAATGGGAAACAGTTGGGGGCTCGCCACACTTCATCCTGTGAGACTGTTGACACTGTTAGCAGCTGTCAGTGTCGCTCTCGCTCTTACCAACTGGGAGCATATCAAAATGTAACATGCACATTCAGCAGTGTAGTCTCTCCTATTTCAGTTTAATGGGAATTAAGAATACACATCAAGGGGAAAATACACTCCAGAATTGCTAAAGAATTTGTTTTTTTTTTTTTTAACTTATTTGTTGTAAGGAAAAAAGGTGAATTCAAATTCAAGGAACTCCATTAAAATCAGTTAATACCAGTAATGTCATTTTTTAACTCTACAACTTTTAACTTTAAATCTACATTTTTTTAACTCTAAATCTTTATTTTACAGCAGGGCAACTAAAATCACGTAGCATACTCTTAGTTTAGGGAAAGGCTAAACCTTACCGAAATGTCTTGGAAATCTGGAAAAAATGAGATTGGCAATCTCCATCCAATTCCCAACTGACAATTGTTCACATTCCAAAACTGTGAAAACTTTGTTGGAAGATTCATTTTGGAGGTCAAGATTAGAATTTCCATGAACTCTGCACACAACCATAAACAAATGGAGGAACATGGATAAACACTGAGATACTAGATTGTTACTCGCTGAAAGATATGGTTGCTTGTCCTGAAAAGAAAGTGAGAGCTTTGCTCTTAGATTAAACTAGCATTCTCATGACACATTCACATAAGCACATCACTGGAAAATAAAAGTACATGAGACATCACCTACTACCCATGTAGTTCATTTCAGGATCAAGTGGCAGCAGCCACAACTTGTGTATCTTGACTGCAGTTTTTGTTTCACACTTTGAAAATAAAGATGCATCTTCATTTCTGAAATCTTCTGTACAAAAAAGAGCCAGGATAAGTAAGTTATACCAATTGTGTCATTACTTCACTGTTTACACTTACATACGTGATAGTGACATGCAAAACTGTTTCATCGATGGATCATGGGCTCTGGGTTGATGCTCAGCTCTGGAGTATTTAGATACTGTGATTTAAGATGTCATCACTAGCAGCTGTCACCCACCTCTAAACTTAGCAGCAGCAGGAATAATTTTGTGCCAGACCTTCAGCCGCTACAATTCACAGCCTGACATAGTTTCTAAACCACCTTCATTGCTTAGTCAATGCATCTGTGTTCCAGACTTTCCCATCCGCCTGTGAATTGTGGCAGCTGAAGATCTGGAGTCCATTTATTCTTGCTGCCTTTGCAATGGGGGAGTAGCCTTTGGTTCAGGAGTGAACAGACAGCTTCTGGTGACAGCATCCCAGTGTATCAGCTCTAGGACTACCATTGGGTGCCTTAGGAAAAGCATTGCAAGCAGGATGAAGGACATGATCCTGCCCCTCTACTCAGCCCTGGTGAAGCATATATGTGTCCAGTTCTGGGCTCCTCAGCAGAAGAGGGACATGGAGCTCCTGGAGCAAGTCCAACAGAGGGCTATGAGGATGACTAGAGTATTGGAGCACCTCAGTTATTAGGATAGTCTGAGGGATCTGGGCCTCTTCAGCCTAGAGAAGAAACAAGTGATGGGGGCTACATTAGCATCTATCGGTATCTGAAGAGGATGGTCAGGCTATGCTTGGTGGTGTTGAGCAATAGGACAAGAGGCAGAGGGCAGAAACTGATGCACAGAAACATCTAACTGAACATAAAGAAGAATTTCCTTACTGTGTTGCTATAGCACTGGAATAGATTGCCCAGAGGAATTGTGGAGTCTCCCTCACTGGAGGTATTTTTAAGAGCTGTCTGGACAAATTTTGCATCATGCTTGAGCAGGGAGGTTGCACCAGATGACGCACTGTGATCCCTTCCAACCTGAGCGATTCTGTGATGCTGAAACTACAATGTTCTCTTGCACTCACACATGGTCCAACCACTCAGTTTGACAGTACCCCAGGAGCAGCATCCTCCATAGAGCTGGCATGACTAGCAGGATTCTCTTTTGGGATAGAACATATCACAAATGTTATTCTAAACTGTGAGCTCTCTCTAATTGGTCCCTTTCAGTAGATCTCAACAGTCTCATTCATCTGCAATCCTTAACACCTAGATCTGAATAAAATAATTTACCATGGAGCACTGGTTGATCTATAAAATCACTGGTAAAGCTGAGATTGACTATAAAATAAGTGCTCTGGCAGCTTGCAATGTTTCTGATAGAACACATGCAGGCACACACAGTCAAAAAGAATCTTTCATATCCCAAAGAAATTAAATTAAGTAAGCATGTTGTGTTCCTTTTTCTATCTCCAAATAATTCTTCTTCCTTCATCTCCTGTTCTCAGCTCCTCCTTTTCTTCACTGAAATTAAGAGCAGAAAAGAAAGAATAAGGAAGGCAGTTAAGCTCTATTAGGTCTGAATTGCTTAGCCAGCACTGGTTTGAGATGGTAAAAAAAAAAAGAAAAGAAAATTATACTGGGAAGATCTTCTAGTCCTTGCACTACAGCTTGTGAGAAGCCAAAATGTAGCTCCAGATAAGCTGGGAAAACCCAAGCAAGCAGCTTTCTACCAGATAGTCACCCAGCTGAAGAGGAGCTAGGAATTGCTTTGATTTTGGTTACCTGCACAGCTCTGACACAGCTGGTTTCTTCCCCCAGAAAAGAGAACACTATGACAACAAATACCATCCCAGAACACTCCTCTCCTTAATCATGACCTCAAGCTTGTTTCCACACCACCCGTTTCTGGATGCTGCTACCTCTCACTGTGAAGGCAGTGGTTTCCCACCAGGTCTGGTTAAGTAGATAGTTTCCCAGAAAGAAGGCACAAAACCAATAAAGCAATTAGTGACCAATTAAATTCATTAAAGCTGTTTACTTACAGGAGAAAGGCAAGCCTTAAATAATTAGTGGCAAGTTTATTTTTTAAGAGCAAAAAAGCCTTTTGAAAACACCTTCTGAGTGACAATGTTTGTTTATAGACAGACATCAAGGTATTACATTTTTCCACCCTCTCCTAACTTATTTCAGATGTTAGGAAAGCAACCGGTCATTCAGAACATAATATGCTTGATTCAAGCAAGGGAACTATTTTTTTTGTAGTAGCAATGGTTTAATGCTGTGATTTTTAACACTGGTCATGAGCTGATTTTAGGTAATGATTACAACTGCAGTCCTGCTGAGAGTTACAAATTATCAGCACCTCACCAACAGACTATTAACCTTCTGTTCAGCTCCCCAAATGGAACATGAGGAAAAATATTTCCCAGCCCTTAAAAGAGTCTTGTCAGTGTCCTGAAAGTTTGTATACATTTTGTTATATCTTTCTGCTAATATGGCTTTACTGAGGAAAAATTCCTCTTCACAGAACAGAACTCAGAGACAAATGTAAAACTGCAAATATAAAACTATCTTGTGTGTGTAGCTGTATATTGCCATGCACATATTTTTTTATCCTTTGTCCTTAAGGTGGGAGAGGACAGGAGAACAAAACAGGTCTCATTAAGACTTTTCTGTCTCAGCTTTCAACATACAACACAGAGAAGTGTTTGGCTTTTACAGCTGGAAAAATGTATGGATTTTTGCTGTACTCACATGAAAGAGATAAGCATCACCAACATGGATAGGACTAAAACCATTAAGCCAACCAATACTGAATGGAATCTGATTAATTAGAAAAGTTGTTAATATTTACATGTCAAGAAATTCCTTTGTTTCTCTACATCAAATTTTGAAGTGTAGCATCTTTATGCTTCTGTTACAAACCTTTCTTTTCTTTCCTAGTGTACTGAAATGTATCTTCTAGAACGTCTTCCCTCTGCATCCATTGCCCTTCAAACAACTCCCTTATATACATCAAGCATGACTAAAGAACCCCCAGACTTGAAAGCCATGCAACAGACACTTCTTTCAAAATGTGACCAGCAAACGCTCTCGTATAACAAGAAATGAAACTGGGTGAACACAGACTTCATTTATCGCTACAGTCAGAGCATTATGGAGTACAACAAATCTGATCCCTGCCTCACATCAGCTTAACATCACATGTACTGCGTTTGTGACTCTGAAGAGGTGTAACACCAAAAATTGATTTCATGTCCATATATCTTCATGCATAGATGATTTGCCAACAGTTGATATGTGATACCAGAATTACAGACTTTGTCCTCAGTAGCTTGCTTGGCCTTCTGTTTGTTTAAATTATTTATAAAAATCAGATAATCGTGAAAAGTGGTATTTGTAACTGCTGACCTGATTTACCTTTTAAGTGCGTAAGATCTATAAGATGCCCCTGTTAAGGGGATAAAAACAGAGACTTCAATTTCATAGATGAAACATAAGAAGCAGTTCTTCTAAAAGTAAGAGAACTAACATATCAATCTCTCAGTCCAAGAATGAAGACCACATTTCTAGTATGCTTTTAGGGGAAGTGAATCACATATATAATTAGCCTATGCCTAATAAAAGTGCTTTGACTAATTTTGATGAGGCTGAACCTTTTTTCTTTCTTGACTTTTCAACGTGGAGGATATTTTTCTATATTTATTTATATTTTTTGCTTTCAAATACATTCTTAAATACATTTCACTCATGGAAGAAATTATTAGATATTTTGTAAGTTTTTAAAATAGCCTAATATTTTATCTTACATCTCTGAAATGATAAATAGAGCCTTTTGCAAAGAAAGATTCATATTCATTCTTATCATCCCTGGAAATTTAAGGATATTATTTGGATAGAAGAGGTTTCCCTAAGTTACTTCAAGAACATAGAGATATAACAAAAAACTTTATAAAAGTATCAGATATGTGGGACTTTTTAGAACAAGATACCATGTTCAACCTCTTTTTGAATATGTCTTTCCAGAATATTCAAATGCTTAAAGAACATACAAAAAGTCCAGGAACATTAGACTTTTAAATATTTTGAATTAAGTGGCATTTTACACAGTAATGATAAAAAGACAGTGGTCATTGGTCTTGTTATATTAATTTCTGTAAAATTAAAAAACCAGACAGGGTCACAGGTAGAATAATACTAAAAAAATTCTTGTCTGATATATGTTCTTTTCTCTTAGTTGTTTGGTTTGCCCTTCCGTGGTAGGGCTGCAATAATTTTTCTGCATGGTCAGCTTGACAAAGAAGGCCTAAAATTCTGAGGTTTTATAGCCACTGCCTTCATTCATTGACTGTTCGCACTAAAATTATTTGTGAGCCAGCAGATTGAATGGTTCTCATCTATTATTCTCATTCAGTATTTCATTGAGCGCAGTGTATCAGAAATCATCAATGTTTCCCATCGATTTTTATCTCTACCATTTATTTTGACAATGCTCTTGATTGAATACTGTGACTCTTTTTAGTAATAGGGAAAAAGAGACATCAAGCTCTTAGAAGGCAGCTATGTATATCCTAGGATTATAATTACTCAGTTTGTGATATTAAAGAGATTCCAGTCCCTAAAGATTGTGTATATTTGCCACATCTGTGTGGGCACATCATAACCATAACTAGCTTACACCCATCCTGGTCTATAGCCATGCAAAACCAAAGCCCAGCATGAGTTAACCACCGGGATGCTCAAGCAGTTTTGTGGATACACAATAAAATTCACCTTTTGTATACACAGGAATCAAGTATCATTACCTTACAGCAGAAATACAAGAAAAGTAGTGTTCTTACCGGTAACATTTAAAACCATTTTCAAAGTTACACTTTGAAATCCAAGGGATGTTAAGAGAATGGATATTCTTATTGACTTCATTTCATCTCCAAGTGTGGAGCTGGCCACAGTGGAATTGGTAGGAAAAACACTTTCTGAAGAAATAGATCTAAAATAGAGAGAAAAAAACATAGTATAAGAAAAGATGGGGCTTGACCTGCTGTTTCTAAAATCCAGGTGAGTTTCACTCCAAATCTATGACAATAACATGAAGCAAGGATCTTTTGGGAAAACCCACCTGAAAAGGAGAAATTCAGTACCTTGTTTATGTAATTTTGTGCAAACAAACTTCCATAATAAAGAGTAGTGTTATTTTTCTTCTTTTT
>JAYDZK010000202.1:26135891-26150518 GCA_034509185.1 Euphonia xanthogaster | reverse complement strand
AAAATATTTTACCAGAGAGTATGTGATCTACTAACTTTTTTCCACCTGTGTGGCATTTCTGTAAACTTTAGAAAGCTCCCCAAATCGCATCATTCCAACTCTTAATATTGTGAGAGCAATGGACTGGAAACCTTAATCAGGGCTCTTGCTCACATTGAAATACATCCCTATTTAGTGACCATCCCGTTTAAGGAAAGTTTTCCTGAACCGTCACTTAATGTAAACCAAATGTTCTCTGCAACTCCTTCCTCCTACTGCAGCATTTTGACCCTTAGCCACCATATTAACACCTCTAATTGTAACTGACAGGGCAATTTCCTGGTTGCCATTGTGCGAGACCAGCAGCGAACACTAGCCACAAGCAATTTATGACCTTTGACTATCATATTAACTCTTTTAATTGTAACTGACAGGGCAGTTAGGCCAAAAAGTGTCCCAGCAAAGCACTCCAGGCAGTTGTGAATGTCCCACTAAAGACAAGGAAGGAGTATCCACTCATTAATGCAGAGGGATTGATATGGAGAAAGAAGGGGCAATATTTGAGGCTGGACAATCCTCAAAGTCCCTGTAATCATCACTGATTATTTTTTGCTTCAATTTGCCCTAACATTCTCTGCTAAATGCCAGAACTACTTTTACTGAATGCATGGAATTTAGTTTTAACTTTTGAAGAAAATTTCCAATAATGGTCTTAGTATTTCTGTTCCTAATAAATTATTTTTAATGTCAACAAATTTCAAGTTCCTTGATGAAAAAGACAGTTCCTCAGTATTTTACATTTGAAAATGTAAATGTTCTTACACTGTTTAAATAAAATGAACTTTCTAGAGTCTTGGAAAGCATATAAAGTTAATGCACCTCTGGTCAACAGCCACTGAAGCATGCTCTAACATGAGATGAAAAAAGCGAGAGGATATCTCAAGTGGAAGAGGGGGGAGTGCCACAGATGATTCACATCCACTTTTGGTAAACTGGCCTCTAGAGGGTGAAATATTGTACTCACAAACACTTTAGCAGGTCTGACATCATCCAGCAGCAGGTGAGGGCACCAATAGGATGCTAAAAAGATTCTCTCTTATTTGTTATTTATGTTTTAGCCCTACATGCATAAACACTGATCATTAAATTTGAGTATTTTGCTATATTTTTTGATCTGCCCTATGGATGGGTTATATTCAGATAAGGTAAAAATACTGGATACTTTCTTATTGCAATCTATCAATCCTTTTTCCTTCAAGGAAGAAAAAAGCAGTAAAATTGAAACAAAACCTATAAGCAAGTCATACAATCTATTCTCAGATGTTTTCAGTTTTATATATCATGTCAAACAACTTTTGTTAAATTCCAAGCACTTTCTAGCTGTCCAAGATTTCCCTTCCCAATATAAGAAAGGGGAGAAATCCACATTAAATCTAGAAAAACTGAATAGCCTGTGTTACCAAACATAGAAAGTCAGAACACTTAGGAGCTGAAAGAGATCCTAGTCCATGAATGCATTTTCACAAATGCCTCTTTTGACAGCAAACCCAGCTTGCCCCCGACATTCATCATCTTGTTCACAGAGCAGTCCTACAAACAATATGTCAGCTTAACTGGGAATGAAGTTACACATTATAGACAACATAATACCTTGTAGACACCAGAACAGCAAGATCTTCCTTCCCTTCTTATTTTCAACTACTCTTCCTCCTTCAGGCTTGACCTGACCCTTTCCATGTGCCAGCAGGAACATGTCTCTGCTGAGCCAATTCAGCCAACTTTCCCCTGCAAAAGCACAGAGACACTTTTTAGTGGGTTTACTTTTCTGCCAGCTTAGTGAATGAAATCAGCTCAAATTCCTCTGAGAGAGGGAGGAATGGCCATCAGACAGGAGACAAGGGAAGAAGGGATACGAGCTCTCCTTTTCAGAGACACTGCAACAGATTTAGGGATAGTCAAGCTCAAAGTATAATGTGCAGCATCATCCTGAAAGGCAGTTACAGACAGACAGAGCAATGCCAAGGAGAGACATATATAGCACTGCATCCTTGGTTAGGATGTTTCACTATTATATGTTATCTTAACACTGACATGAATGTCACTAAGTAATTTTTAAAAATATTTTTAAAGCTATTACAAAGGACTCTCTCACATTTTTAGAAACTACCTTATAATGATCTCCACAGCAACATACAATCCTGTGATTCCTTCTAATGGGTCTTCTGTGTCCTTGAACAGGTTTACCCTTTCAGAAGTGATCACAAATGAATGGATTTTTGCTCTTTCAAATCTCTTGACAGACTTTCTCTGTCTTCTGCACACCTTCAGTTTAATGTTTCTTCCTAGATATCTGTTCAGATTTGAGATACACTGTTTTATTTCAAAAACCATTTAGTCTACATAACTTTATGAATACTATTAAAGGAGACAGAAAACCTTGTAGAAACATAACAGAAGAGAAAATATTTATTAGGGCTCTTTCTTCTTGACATTACCAGTTACATTAAATTCTGACTGTTGGTATTCAGGTGCTTCCACCTTGCATGTATTCTCACATGTAAGGATAAGGGAGATTGTGGCATAGGAGCTTTAAGCTCAGGCCAGCTTTAAGCAGCAAATTTTTGCACTGGTGCAGCTGCTTCTCAACAGTGGTTAGTATCAAGGAAAAGGAAAAATTTCACATCTCCTACTTAATGCACTGATAAGACCAGAGTTCTCAGCCATGCAGCATGAAAATCGGCAATAAATGTAGAGAAGACCAAAAGGGAATTTTAAAAATATATAAATATATAATAAAAATTACAAACATAAAAGAATTTGAGGGAAGGATTACCCCAAATACTCGCATTCTACTGAAAGCTTTTCTGTGGTGGGAGAAAACAAATAAAAAGGAAGCCTTCATCATTAATAATATTTTCTAAAGCATTCTTATCAGTAAAACTAATATGCCTCAACCTACCTTGCTTTAAATGATTTCAGCTGAGTTCTCTCAACACAAATACTGCTTTCTAAAAAAGCCATCAAAAGTACCCCATTATGTCCTTCTATCAGTAGCACAACAGACTATCAAATTAGAAAAACTGAAAGTGAGAAAGAAATATAAAATAAGTTGGGATGAAAGTTACTATTTCTCACCTTTCTCTGTCATTTCTTTTTAGTCAATCATCTGCTTTTCTTCTATTTAGACACATAAGTCTATAAATAAGCTCCTAATCTGATTGCTCTTTGTATGTGATAGTCATTTAATTAAGAATTTAATAGCACCTTTTTTTTAAAATTGTGTTCTTAGGAACACAAACCTGATTGAGGCTCCTAATGTCAGGCAAATCTTCATGTCTTTGCATTATTGCATGAGAGAATATAAACAAACTCTTAGACACGACTCTTTGACAGCGACATACTCTAAATTGCTACCTGCTTAATAAACCTCTATGGAGGTCCTAAGCTGTTTCAGATGAGAGTAGATGTTTGATCAGATGCACGAAGGTTATTTTAAGTAAGCATGCAACTATCTTGTCTGGTCTTTCAACAGCTAGATACTTCTACAAAGACCCACGGGAATGGGGGAATTCTACTTTAGTAGACTTTGCAAGGGTCCTGGAGGACTTGCTAAGAATGCTAAATAAACAAGGTCTCCCATTCCACCCAGCCACAAAGAGCTAACAAGCCCCGTGCCCCCCTCCCTGTCCTCCGGCAGGCTGTACCTCCCACCGGCAGCCCACACTCATCAATACACAGGAGCAGCAGATATCGCACACCAGATCCTGCTGTGATGAGCAAACACCAATCAACAGCCCCATTAACCTCCAGAGGACAGTATAGTTTGTTTACAGTAAATACTAGAGCACTGCCAGCGGAGGGATGAACAGGAAATGCTGAGGAGGCTTTTCCCTCTTCTGTTTCAGGAACCTTTGGAAGTTTTGGGTTTGTGTGCAGGCCAGTCTTGGGTATTGCTTTCTTTTTTTTGAAAAGACAACAACTGGATGAAAATTCGGTTGTTTAAAATTAACAGTAATTGAAGTTTGGTTGGGGTTTTTTTGTTCAAGGACCTTCAATTAGAATGACTACATTTTCCAAAGCAACTGTTGACAAACAACATACATAGCATTTTTCATGGGATTATCGAGGGAGAGTGCTCACCCTCGTTAACTAAGCATCACCCAGCTTTATGCAGATGTTTGTTATTCTTCTCCAGCTCTTCAATACTTTGCTCTAACATGTACTAAGTGAACTGGTATCACCAAGTTTTGCATCCAGGACCAGCAGACTGTGGAAGGGATTTGGGTGAATACTACAGTTTATAGAAAAGAATGAGATGTTGGGAGAGGATTCTGAAATCCACCCTGTACGTTGTTACCACCTGAGTGGCACACTAGAGTGAGTCCTGCTCTCCTAGACACTTAGGGGGAAAGATTGCTTCCCCCTTTGCATGCAGCCTACCGTCTGATCTGTTTGGAGACTGGATTTACTTCTGACCCTTTGTTAACAAAGACAATATAATTTATTATTCACACATATCTGCAGTCAGAAGACGTACACTGCAAGTAGTTGATCTCATTCTTTGCTCAGGTAACACGTGACTTGGACATTAGTCCAAATGTTGCTCTTTTTTGCTTGCAACCAGTGATTGAATAGAAAAGAAAGCCTTAGTAACCTCGCAGAAATTAGCTTGAGTTTGAGCTCAAGGGGGAGAGTTGAGTTTCTTATCTTGTGGGGCTGAAGTGAGCTGTAAAACCTGTAGTTGAAGGACAACTACTTAACCAATCTCTAGGGTAGCTAAGTACCTGGCAAAAGCGAAGGGGAAACTATTAGATCAAGCAATGGAAAAGTATCTGTACTTTTTATTAGTTATTTTTTCAAAATAAAGAACCAGGAAATTATTTGTGCAAAATGCCCATCATATACATTAATACATTTTTTTTCTACATGACTCAATGAAGTTTCTATAGAGGACAGGCATCAGTTTCTTCTAAAATCCCTAAAAGTTTTGAATCCACTGCCAGGCATGTTTGTAACACTTCAGATGAGTCCCAATCATAACCTCAGAAATGAAGGGAAGTTTGTTAGGCAGTTAACCAAAAAGCAAACTACATATCAGCAGCTACATGACCACAGCATTCTGGTATGGAATATAACTGAATGAAAGCATTCAAATTTCAAAAGTAATTTTCAAAATGTTTCAACACTGTGTGTATTTATCTCTATAACCTCTGGCTCCTGGACACTTTTCCAAATAACATTTATAATACATTCAAATTCATGTATGTTTGAGTCCACCAACAGAAGTATTTGTAAGTCACAATGTATGATGATAAGTGGACAAATGTTACATGGTAAAATGTTTATATAAACTGGGTTGAAAGAGCTTCTCAGTGGTTACACCGCTTCATCCACCCTTCCATTAACTTAATTAAGCTAACCCATAGGTTTACAAGCCTGGGGACCTAGAGAACTTGATCTGTAAAGAAAAATAAAGGGTTTAATCACCAGGACAGGTTTTCCAAGTTGTCATGGCTCTAGTGTTTATAACCTGCACACTTACATAAACCTAAACTTCCATTACTTGCCCAAGAGTCTCAGATCAATATTATAGATAAAGGTAAAGCTTAAGGTAAACGATTACCCTATAAGATGATGGGAATAGTAATTTTAGTGAACATCAAACACATTTGGATACAGTAAGCTTGCACAGACATAATAAATTCATCAGCTATTTCTGCTGATTGATCTGTATTCCAGTTTAATTAGCCATGAAAGAGTCAATTTTTTTTTTTCTGAAGCCTTTCCTCCCCCTCTTTTTTGTTACAGATCACTGCCACAAAGGATAATCCCCAGCTGTCAAGTTAAAGAAATTTAAAAGGTAGCTTCTAAAAAAAAATCGTTACCAGTCATGAATTCATTTTCATATATACCAGTTATACTTATTTCCCAATGAATTTGGTTGGAAAATGACATCTGAAAATAAAGTGATGTCCTTAAACTATTGTTTTAAAATAGGCTTTAAAATACTTTGAAAGCAGAGTAGCTTGATATAGTGGAAATAATGATGTAGGAAGCCAGAAGTTCTGTGGAGTGGCACAAAACCTAAAATCTTGTTGTTGGTTAACTTTCAGCAAACATCTTTAACCAGAGCCAAATCAGCACTGCAGATCTGTCTGGCGTAAGAAAGGACAAATCTATGTAACAGAGAGGATATTACTTCATTCCTGAAAAACAAATAAATTAAAAAAACAGTGCCACAAATGCAATCAGAAAATTCACAGAGTATCCATGTTTGTTTTAACCTGACACTACAAAAGAAGAGGCAAGGAACAATAGTGAGGTCCAGCTGTTGTTTTTCTTGAAGAAGTCCCAGCTCCTCATGCAGAGAAACTACACTTGAGATGAGCTGGCTGAGACAAATGTTCTGTCTACACTTTAAATGGCAGCTGGTTATTAAATGACTCCCAATAGGATGAACACTTGCTATTGACAATAAGGTAATATAAGGACCATGCAGTGCAATCAGGATGGGAATGTGAATGAAAAATCTTTAATCTGAAATTACAGCTGTCAGGGCTATATTATAAAACATGAAAGTTGCATCTGCACTTAGAATTAATGTGTCCCAAAAGCCAAGTTTCTCATAAAGGGCATCTTGCAGATACATCTTTTATAAATAGACTACTGGTCTTCCGTAAATCAAACCGAACCGTAGCCTATACTAAGGAATTAAAAGGGTCACCTCTTCTGGGGTTGGTATTTGTTGAACAGTATTTGGTAAAAATGAACATTGATTTACAAAGTCCAACAGATGCTGGTAGTAGTATTACTTTATAATGATATTCACTGACTCCAGTGTGTCAAACAAATTACTTCATCTCTTTTATCATCAGCCTCCAGGTGTAAAAGCATCTTTTCCAAAGTATGGGAGCATTTTCAAAGGAACTGCTATTTAACAATCTGAGTTAACAGAGCGTTGAACAAACAAATTCAGTACTTTTTATTTCATATAGTTCAGGTAAATGGGCTAACTCCCTGCACAAGCATACTAAGCCTAGTTTGATGGAGTCAGTTTAAGATCAGACATATGGCAAAATTAGTTACCTGCTCTATTCCATGGCCCCATAGCTCACAAGGATCCCTCCAGTTCATTTCTCATGAAATGGCTGAGCTGTCTCCACAGGCTGAATCTTTGTATACATTTTGCGACGGCTCGTCTTGTGATCAAGAACGAGTCCTATTTCTGGATTTAGTGATGATGTGTTTTGAACATCTCAGGAAGCCAGCAAGAAAAGATCTCCAAAAAGTCAAGCTGTTGCTCAGTGTCTTTAATAACCCATGAGGAAAAAACCCCACCTTTGATACTAGTCCAGTGTACACAGTAACAGGTGACAGAATTTAGTTAAGGTGAATGGCTCCAGCAGCCAAAACTTTAAAACTAATAAACTTAATGGTGCAGGTTAAGAAAAAGATGCACGCTCCTGCAGTCTTCGTAGGGGTGAATTATTGAATAAAACCCAGTAACAAATATGGGCCTAAAAGCAGAATTCCAGTGTAACTGTATACACTTCTTAATTGGGGTTTGGGCAATGTTTGATGGAAAATGAGGTCACAAGTGTTCTGGTCCCTTTGTTCTCATTAACCAAGTCTTCCACACTCAAATCTAAACATATGACTCAACTTCCTTTTAAGAGCTAATTTATTACCATTTGAGTTCTTCCTGCCTTCTTATGCCCCACCCAAAGTGGGTGCAAGATGCAAGAGCTAAATCCCCTGCACTGAATCTGCCTCTTTGCCCTGAAAGCAGCCAGCGTGCTGCATGCCAGTGTTAAAAGACCGTTGGGTAGTCGAGATTAAACAAAACAATGCAAAACAAAGCAAAAGAGCATTTCATTGATGATAAATTAGAAATCACTAATAAAAATTAAAATTATCTGTACATGCTATGAAGGATATTTACCAAAGAAATTAATTAACCTTGCATAAATATTTCTTTGTACTCAGATACAAAGTAATGTTATCTTTCCTCAATAGGAGCACAGTGGATACTTCAAGACCAAGTGATGAACTTTTAGAATGCAATTGTAAAAATCAGTTGCCTAATTGCATACAAGAGGTCTGCCATTTCTGTTATATAAAACTAAAGTCATGTTCTGTAAGACCAAAGATGATGATTAACAGGAAGATATAATTAAAACATTTTTAGAATAGCAAATTGAAATAGTGTTCTCTGCAGCCTGATTAATTAAAGTAGGCATACCATTCTCAAATTAACTCTAAATTCAATTAAGAGCTTTTTTCTCCTTCACCTCACAGCATTCAGAAGGTTACTTAGGTTTTCTGCCATCATCCAGAAACTCCTAACCTTTAGAATGTGGCAAACAAATTTTTGGGAAAGGGTCCTGAAAAACAGGCAACTGAAGGCTCAAAAAATAAATTTTTCGGAAGTTAATTTTCTTTTACCTTTTTATAGCTATGGCATTTTTCCCTCACATTCCAAATTATTTTATAGTGCCTTTCAACTCTGTTAAATTCATCATATTTCACCCTTGAAGTATCTCAGAGCAGGGTGTTGAGTTCCCCTAAGGTATCAGCTGAAAAGGGCATTAGCATCTGTGCTGCAGGCACATATAATCATTTTCATTTGTCTAACATTTCTCAGATAACTCTCCCTGAGAGTTATCAAATACAAAAGTAAGTCAGTCTACAATAATGTGAAACAACATCTGTGAATATAACTTTTAAGGAAGAAATCATATTTGATAAAGAAATAAAGTTGCCTTAAGGAAACAATTTTAGTCTTATGAGATTGTGAGAGATCAATGAAGAAGGAAAAATATTTTTAATGGTTCCAACGAAACAAATGAAGATATTAAGCTCTCAGTAAAGTCAGTAAATTAACACAATACTCCTAAAAACAGGTGAAAAAATTCAGTGCAAATTCATTGTTCAGTCAGTTCCCCATGAAAAGGGGCTGAGAAACTAACAAAGATACTAATTCATTATCAAATCTCTGGGTATGAATTTATTCAAGGACAGGTGGCCCTAAGCATTACTCCTACTTACTGTAAAAAAAAAAAGAAAAACCAGAAAATCAAAGATGAAAAGCAGCAAAGGCATATGTGCATTTGAGTTTTGTTACCTGGCCCATTTATTTGTCTTATCTATCTGGGAGGTCTTGTCTTTTAAAGATTTTAAGCTCTTAAGAGTGGAGGCCATCATTAGCTTATATGTTTGCTTAGTGTCTAGCATAAGAGAGTAAGACTGGCTGACAGCTCTAGGCCACAAATACAATTAGGATTTAAATAAAGAGTCGATTTGGGTTTGTAACGAGACTCATGTGAAAGGGCTCTGCAGCAGTCATGCATCTATAACAGACAGGGAAGCAAAGACAGATTCTTTCATACTTTCTGAACAGCTTAGTAATTATTTTCAATGGGAAAGAGATAAAAACAATTACAACAGAAAAGGCCTTAAGACAGATGAAAGAAATAAATGAATAAAAAATTTTGAAGCTCTGTGTCTGAAAACAATTTTTTCACCTGGTCATTTCTTTGATTCCCAAGCACAGCAGTATTCAGAAATGGCCAGAAATCCATGAACCAGTTAAATAAAAAAGGTGGCACTGTTTTCTTGAGAGGAGCATCTGTTCTAACTGAAAATTAAAAATCTTATACATATGCAAAAACCCAACCCCAAATAACTGAAAGCTACAGGCTGTAGCCTCATGTTTCTCCGTTAAAGCAGAGTTAATGGATCAGATTATGGAGTCCAGCCTTGCACCACGCATGCCCTTTTTGAGGCTCTCTGAGAGTGCTGCTTTAGGCCACTGGGTCACGTTTTCAAGGCTTCATGCCATCGGTCCATTTAGATTATGATAAAGCTTCGTTCTACCAACATTTTAAGTGCTGTATTTATCTTCCAAGAACTTTGAAGCACAAAGAGAAAGGCTATTATGTAACTAATTCCTACATTTCTCCCCAGTAGTGTATGTATGGGAGCACTTCCACCCAGGAGAATTGATCCCACATGCATTTAAGATGTCAGGCAAACCTTATTTAGTACCCAGTCACACTTGAATATCCTCTATTCCACTTGAAGCAAAACTGTAGACAATCTTTTTGCTCTCTGTAACAAATGCTACCACTATTGAAATATCAAGGTGCTCTTTGTATCTGAGACATAACTTCTCTGGACACCATATTTCCTACTGAAACAACTAGTCACATTTTTTTCTTAATCATAAAGCAAGGGTCAGAAGTTCCATAGTGGGAAATGTGCCAGGCAAATGAATTACACAGAAAATGTAAACAAGTTCTTCGCTGTCTTTACCTAAAGGCTGGCTGTTTTTATCGGTAGATGTTTCAGCCAATCTCTGACTTGAGGGAAAGAAAAGGAACAGAAGAGAGGCAGGACCAAGAGCTGAATGACCAGGAATGAGCACAACATTGTACCACTCATTGAATAAGAAAATACAGACAATTTCTAAATGAATTAGATTGATAAAATTAAATTCCTTGTGAACTGAGAGGTGCATCCTCAAAACAAGATCTGGCTCTGAAGTAAAACCTATGGATACAAGAGAATATATTTTGCCATGGTAAGTTTGGACTTGGAAGGTGAGCCTCCAGAGAGAAAATACATTATGCCTTGCCTTTCTTGTGTTATCCTTTTTTTCCAGGAAAAGAAAACTGTATGTAAGTAATACTGCACAATTCTGGCAAGAAGTACTTCCTAAAAGAATAGATTTTCAGCTTTAAAGGGCTTCTATTATTATTCAAGGTGAACATTTTTGAAACTACTTTTCCAACATTTCCTTAGTCTTAGACTAAATAAATCAAAAGCTAAAACTTTTAGCAAAGCTGGCAAACCTGCAGTTCCTGAATCTGATAACCTGTCCCCAGCATCTTCTTTTTCTTTCTTGACCACAAGGCAACCAGAATGAGAGGCTGCAGCTGTCTTCTGTGCAAAGGCACTGCCCAGAGCCTGCCAACTCTGGGGGTGTTCAGCACCTTCAGAGAACCCCAGCCACACAATTTTTTTTGTGAAAATCAGATTCCCAGATTGTTCAGTAGAGGATTCCCTGGCTCAAATCACTGTCAAGGAAAAAGCAAAAGCAGTTGTTGCACTTGCAGGGGTGTCCAGATGGGGTGGTATAGTAGACACATTTTAGAAAGGGAAGCAGGATTCCATTTTCCCCCTCTTGCCTCCCCCGCTGTTCAAGATGCTCACATGGAAGCACAGGAAGAACAGCTGCCAGGGCAGAGTAGGAGAGGGAAGATGCCACCGTGGTTTTGTTTCAAAGATTTCAAAAATAATCTTTCCGTTTAAAAGGGTTCCTGCTTGGACTTATATTTACAAACAAAGTTGTGCAGTCCTGCCTGGTGCACTAGCTGTATTTTCCACATGGACATATACTGCATTTACAAAGTAATTGTTCTGGATATCTCTTTCCAGGAAAAGTATGCCAAAAATCTTAAATACATTAAATGCCATCTTACTGTGAAGCAAGTTAATCTTGTGAAGTTATTTTTCTTGTTAACTAGCTACTGTACTGAACTAAATTACCAAGAAAATCAATTACAATCTAATCAATGCAATGAAATTTGTATTACAATTCATACTTTAAATAAAAAATGTTCTCATTGGAGCTTCTGCTTATTTTTTAAAAAGGGTTGACGTGGCATTTTGTCTTGTATTTGAAAGCTATCTTTTCCTATTAATTTGCTTTGAACAAACAAGCAAAAAATGATGAAAATCAAAAGCAAGTTCTTGCTCATGCCTCTCCCACACATTTTCAGCTGTGTGCGCAAGCAGTTAAAACATGCAAATGCAGTTTGGAGGAAATTCGACATCTCTATTATAGATGAAAGGTAAACAAAAGCAGATGAAGGATTAGTGCAATTCCAAATTTAAGATATTGCTCTCAGTGACTTATAATAAAGTGGTGTTGCATACGGTGGCATGTTTTAGATGACATTTCAATTGTACAAGCAATTTGCATTCTATCTGACATTAAATAACGTTCTCATTATTATGAATTCTGGCAGCATCCCCGTCTCCATAGCATAAAGATATGAACTACGAGGCACATCTTAATGAAGGGAGTAAGTTTTCCTGTCAATCTGAAATGCAAGACAAGGCTGTACCTGGGCTAAACCTCTGGTAACATTATTGTGAGTTGCCCACTTCTGACATAGTACAAATCTTCAGCTAAAGCATTCTTCTTATTAAATAAAGATCTATAACTGAACACATGTATCTGTAATATCACTACAATCCAAAGAAAATTAAAAGACAGATTATGTCCAGGATATTACATGCACCAGCACAGAGCACTGTGAGAATCTGGTATGATCCTGTTGCTAAGATACCTGGCTAATGCCACGGAAACAAGCCCTTCGTACTAATCTAGCACAATCCATGCATGCTTCCACATATTTTGGCAGGGGAAAGTAGGAGTCCACTGACAATGGCTTGGGATATTGCTAGCCAGTGCTCCTGAATTTATACATTTTTTATCTCTTGCTGGTAAGCTTCAGCAATCTGAACGAAATAAGAAATGTAACACTTTGTTAATGGCATTTGGTTGCTTTATGCCATTTAAAACAAGTAAGATTACTTTTTATCCTCCTACATAGTCAATAAAAGTTGCTTAAAAAGGTAATTATTTAAGTGCTTTTGGTTGCAAAATTGCAGTAGTCCCAAAAATGACTGTTCTTAATCTTTGATTTATACTGTAATATGCACATAAATGACTATATGCATTTGCTGTCTCCATTGCTGTCTTCAAGGAGACTCGAACAGTTTCCTCGGGTGCATACTGAATAAGCAATCAGACAAAGTGGAATTATTTTAACACAAATAACTCACAAGTCTGTACTATTTAAATCTGCTTTGAGACTCTTAGCCCACGAATAGCTCTTTGCCCAGTAGACTGAAAACAGAGTGAGGAAAAGGGAAAGGGGAAAACAACACCAAAAACCAAACAAACCTAGTCATTCCATGATGTGTGTAAAAATCTTACATGAAAGAACACTGCTTCATCAAGCAGCCTGGACTAGACTGCAAACTTATGGCCAAGCAACCTAAGTGTCACACATATTCTTTTTAAATATAAAACAGGCATGTCTTCACAGATGAAAAAGTGCACTAATAAAATTTTCCTAATTTAAATTCAATAAGAATTTTAAAAAAGAGAATATAAACACACTCCCCATCTTTTTTTGCCATGGAATCTCCCCTAAGAATCAGTGACAGTAGCTCTGCTGAGCTCAAGTTATGATAACAATAACTTTTGCAGATGTTCATAGCTGTCAAGTATTATTCACTAAAATGTCAGATGTGATAAAAAGTAAAAACAGAAGAATTCCTCTGTAGTAATAGTTGAAGTTAAGAAGGCAGAGGTCATACATTAATCTCTAACTATAAAATAGTATACCGTAGAGGAATAATGGAAATATTATAAAACAAGCACACAATTGTGCATGCCTACATGTATATTAATACATTAAAGATGTTTATTTTTTTCCACCCTACATCCACTTCCAATTCATTAACAGACCAAACATTTTTTTTTTAATAAAAGGAACACATGCACTTCAGATTGCAGAGCCTAGAAATTGTTACTTTTATTCACTTTAAAATTACACTTTGTTTTGTTTCACTTTCTCAGTTTTATTCCATTCCACAGACTCCAAAGGCCATTTTTCAAGCTGTAAAAAGACCTTAAAAGATTCCCAGCATCATTTGCAGGGTTATGACGATTGCACATCATGTCATACTCTTTACTACTTTTGGAAAAAAACCACTAAATTTACTGAGACAGACCACAGAAGATGCAAAAAACACAATGTATAGACAAACGGCCATGCCTTTATTCATAATGATTTTTTATCTTTTGGAGTCTTTAGGGACTTTTTTGTAGTAAAACTATTTCTGAATAACTACCTTAGGGCAGCATACAAGGGTAACTGTATTATAAAACAGGAGCTTGCTCATGACAAAGAAGAAATAAATCAATAAAAGGTGCAAGTATCTCAGAAACTGTTACTTCAACATAAATTGTCCCTGTAAGAAGGACAGAAAAATGTTTTTACAAACCTTTTACTTTTTTCAATTCTCACTGGAATCCAAGTCAGAAGAGAAAATGGCTGTTTGCTTAGAATAAAGTGTCTGAGCTATCTATGTGAACCTGACTGTAATGGCAAAGGATGGTGTGGATCAATATCCATCTTCTTCATTCCTGAAGTAATAACTTTCAATAGGAAAATCTATTTACTTTTACTTACCTTTATTTTATTTCATTTTGCTTTAAAGAAGTCCATTCCAGAGGGAGGGTTTAGGTTGCAAACAGCAGTTAACAAACTGATGATTTAACTAAAGACTATAGGCCAGTAATCACGTTATCATTCTCTATAGCCATTGGTCAGGGTTAAGAAGAAACACATTTACTTGGAAAATTTATTTATTATATAAGCAATCAGTATTACAAGCCATTTAAGGCATACAACCTCCCTATGTATGGCCCATATTGGAAAGGTCAATAAGAACCAAAGGGTAATTTGTCTAATCCTTACTTACAACGTGCCCAGAAGTGGCCAAGCTTCTCTCCCGCAGAAGCAAATGCTCCCAAGAATTACAAGCCCCCAAATGGCTGCCTCTGA
>JAYDZK010000202.1:26033441-26134760 GCA_034509185.1 Euphonia xanthogaster | reverse complement strand
AATAATTGCTAATTAATCTTAACTGAAGAAGCAGTGTAAAACCCCATGTCTGAATTCCAGGTTCTTACATAAATCTCAAAGCACTCAGAGTGTGTTTTTGTAACTAAGAAAGAGATCACCAGCATTAAAACCCTGCTTATATCAACTGCAGGATGAGAAATAAATTAGAGACTCTACTCTCTTTAGAATTTGAAGGGAAACATATACTAATATAGATGTAACCTGGTAAGACAATTAATTGCAAATTAATATTTGCAGAATACTAAGGATAAGCAAGATTTCATTGTCACTAATGTCTGCATATTTATTGGAAAGCAGATTTTGTGAGTGTGTGTGCAATGAATAAATGAACCCCAACTGTACAATTTTCCATGTAGGTTATACAAGTAGAACCTTCATTTTTACATCTTTATTTTTGCTGCTATCAGGATAATAGAAAAAAAATTGCAATCACATGCAGAAGTATTAGTGCATATATTGCTTCAACAGAGAAGTCAACTATTGAAGCTAAACAGAAGCCACAATAAATCTGAAGAAAAGCCATTGACAATTTTATAAAAAATAAAGAGTAGTTTCACTTGTTAAAAGGCACCCAGGGATTAGAAAAAATATTCAGGGTCTTAAAGGTTTTAGAAGGTTGGTGGGTTTGGGTCTTGAAAACAGTAATTTTTATTCATTGGTTTTTACCTGCAACAAATTTTGTTATGAAATTTCATCCACCATTTTATTTCTCCTTATATTGAGCTGAAACTCAAAATAATTGAAACAAGGTAGAGACATCAGGAATTAATTAGGGTTATTGCAGGAAAATCACAATATGTAATCAATGTTTCTGAGCTTAAGTCCAGGTAAAGAATTAGTGCTGCTGTACAGAAAGAGCTGTGTTACAGTAAAACGCAGATGAAATATCTACTAGGGTAAGTAGTGAGTTAGAGGCTTTAGACATAATTATGCTATATATAATTTAAAGCTCAACTTCAAAGCAAGTAAGTGCTATTAATTATCCTCTGCCCAACACAGCTCTTAAAATGTCAAATTAAAAAAGACTATTGGTAATTGTATAAGTTATGGCAAACTAGCTCCCTCCAGCAGTGACAGGAGACAGCAGGAAAAAGCAAGCAAGATATACCTTTCCTCTCTGATATTTACAGCTACTTGTTCTTCATGCAGATCAAGAAAGCAATAATGCTTTTACTGAATTTCCTCTTTCAGGGACTGATCCTGCACATGATCTCTCTCTGAATAACAGTTGCTAGATCAGGCTTTTCTGGAACTTCACCAAACCCTGCTGTCCTGCTGTTTCCCTGTCACATCACCGGGACATTCATACCTGCGTGCAAGGCCAGCAGCATCTCCAGCAGGAGGGGCAGCCTGGCCACCTGCTCCCAAACATGTGGCTGAATTGTGTTCCCAGCTCAGCTCCAATGCCAGGGTAAGGGATTTAATTTGCTCCTGTGCCTCAGTTTCTTAACTTCCTGACTCAGTTTCCCTTCTGCAGGTGGTCAGAGCAGGATGCCCATCAGGAAGAGCACCCTGGCTTCACCACACAGCTCCATTTCCTCATGGCTCAGGAGCTTTAGTGAAGTCTCTTTGTGCAGTGAGAGTTTGCCACATCTCAGTGCCCTGGGTAAAGGGCTAAATATAATGGGCAAATATAAACATATGGGTTACTGTGCAGAGTAAGATTTACTGCTCTAAGTATTGGTTCGAAATGGAAATACTTGCATATAATTAAATTGCAAAGGAGAGGAAAAGAAAAAAGAAAGCTTGAAATTGCATGTTTAACCTGAGCATTTTTTTTTTTCCTCTTGGAGGCCTGTGTTCAAAATTTAGTTCGCATGCTAAGTGAAAAGGTTTAGAGGCTTGACCATATATGCACTTATACATATAAAACCAGCATCAAGCTTGTAACCTCAAGTTGTGGGGAAAACATTGTCATAACAGAAGAAATAATGTGCTGGCAGGAAGGCTGTGCAACCTGCCAGAAATACACACCATATTCATCCTGGCTCTTAGCCATTGCTCACTCATAGCTTCTATAATTCACAAAAATTATATATTAAAAGCACGTAATGAACGTTGAGTTATTTTGAGTTGAGTTACAAACTTAATAGGCAGTTGTCATCATGCCAGATTACTAAAGAGCTAGCAGATCCTTATCCAAGAATGAATCTTTTAAGGCACGGTTTCTGAGTAAAGCTGACATGTACAGTAACTTGTGGATATCCTCCCAATTCAGATCAATTGAGTCTTTTGTGCATTAATATTCTTCTTTAAGAATACTGTCCTGGGAAATAAGATCATTTGCTGTAACTTTTGTTTGATTTCAGGGGGAGGCCGCTACCTAAAGATCTTTAAGAATCTGGCCCTTAGGCACTTTTGAAATTGAGAATTAGACGTTCCAATGTTGGATTAATGCCTAAATACCTTTAAAAGTGTGAGCTTTGGAAAATCCCTTTGGGTGCCTATCAGCACCTGTAGGCATCTGGATACCTCTAAAAATGGCCCCAAATGCCGCTTCAATAGCTCACACGCAGCAAGAGGGGCTGATACCCCTTTTCTTTCTTCTGCAATCCCACAGGTGAATTCTTTCCACCCCAATGGCTGCTGCAGGTGTTGGACCAAGCACAGCACTAAGCTCTCACACACGCAGTCAGAGCGAAGCTGCCTCCAAGGAGCAAGGAAGAGGCAAAGCAGCGAATCTCAAATGTCACGGGCTACACAGCTGAGTGGGCCCTGGCCTTTAATAATGGCAGGCAAGGGAGAGGGAGAGGAAGGAAATGCCTCTCAAATTCATAGTTCTTCCCCAGGCTTCATTTGACATGGCACAGCTCCATTTTCTTTACCTTACAACTAAAGGTGCCTGTAACAGCACAGTTCCACCAAAATGCAGCTTTCAAGCATTACCCAGCCTGGCCTGGCTATTCTGCAGTGTTTGCTTAGAGGGAGTGCTTTACCAAAGCAATCATGAATCCTCACTTGCAGTTATGAGCCTTTTTAAGGGAAAACCAGAGATGGAGAAAGTCCACAGTCAATGAAGTCAGAAGCAGTTAGGGGAAAACACATAAATAGCCTCTCAGCAACCTCATAATTCAGTCAATTGCTACTTGCAGTAGCTTCCACAAACAAAATCCAAACAGTGGGCTTGGGGGATCAAGAGTAAAGATGTCCTAGAAAAGCAAAAAGCATGTGTATATGTATAAATGGTTGCAGGATCTGGCCCTGTAAACAGCACAGGGCCCATTTCTTGTGTGGTTGCCATTTGTGCCAACCTCCTACTTATACAGAGCCAGGATTGTCATGTCCCACTCAGCCCCTTTGACTCAAGCTTCATCTGCCCCTGAAAGCAAATTTTCATTATCAGTTTCCACTGCTTTAACTTTGATAAATGTTTCCAATGCAGATGTTAACAGCTAGCAAAAAACCCACAGGTCAGGATTTTAATACCTGACAGGTCATAGAAGTTGCCAAATGACCATATCTGTCTGCTGATCCCAAACATGGCGCTGCTCATGATGTTTTATGCATTCATAACTCTTTGGCATTAAAACTGCTGAAAGTTTTGGAACAATGAGTTGAGCAGGAGATAAAGAGAAAGCAAAGGGTACAAGGGCTGTTACATTACCCTGTGCTTCTCACAGAAAGGAACTCTGAACATGTTGTCAGACACTGCACTTTTTTCGAAGCAGTTTCACACATGCATTTTTAATCAGGATTATATTTCACACACATCTATCATCACTTGGAAGTGCAGCTAGTCCTTCTTGAAAACATATCAGTTCTCTGTGTTTGCCATCAACTAGCTTTTTCTTTGTATAGATCTACTGTTTGGTGACCCACTAAACTATATTTGATGTATTAGGAAAAAACCAAATTCCTTAGGATCAACACTGAAAATGGCTGCACAACTCCCTTAATACAAAACATTTTCTGAGATCATCTGTATTGCCACACAAATAGTCTTGGTTACTTACCTTTAATTATTCACTAAAATAAAAAATATGATGTATTATCCTACCTGCAATCATGTCAGAACTACTTTGAAAGCTATACATGGCTTTGCTGAGTCTATCAATTTTGTACTGTACCGCTTTTATTCATTCCCATGACTGCTTCCTACATGGAACAGACAAAATACAAATTGCTTGCTCTCTTGTACCAGGAGACACAGAAGGAATCCCCAGGTACCTGATGCCAATGAACCAAAAGTCAGTGGTAAGCAAATTTATTAACACTTGCAAAGGCTTAAACCCACCCTGTTCTCTTTAAGACAGAGAGAATTTACCTGACAAGCAAAGATGTCAATTACAGAAATCCTTAAATTTCAAGTAAATGAACCAAGATCTGAAGACTAGCAAATTTACAGTAATGTTTACGTTTGGGGTTTTTCAGAGTTAGTTCCTTTTACAATTATTCTGCCATTTTTGGAAATAGACCAAAAAAATAAACACTCACTACTCAGAAAGGCAGCATGCTCAAACTTCTCCAGACTAATGTACTTATTTCTATTTTAATGTACTCATGACTAATCCCTTTTATGAAATGTGTAAAAAATGCAGATGGAGCTGACAATAAAAAATTAAGGAAAAAAACCCCAAACCCACAGTCGTTCTCACTTATTGTCCATTCAGTGGGGGAAAAAGGTTAAAACAATAATCTCAAATTCCTCATGAAAAAGGAATACAGTAAGCATAAAATTGCTGGAGTTCTACAGAAATTAAGTGGGATTTTGCAGAAATTAGTACAAAAAAAGGTAGCATTTACCATGTAATCATATACTTTCTATAGGCTCCTCACAACTATCATATGGCATATAGCAAGGCTATAATTTTTTTCTAAAATATGATTTCAAGCTCCCATAGAATATAATAACTTTTCAAAAGATGTTTTCTGGAAAGAATATAATTTATTTTATCATATGTAGGGAAAGTCAACTTAGAAAGTTTTTAGTATTTCTGTTGACACGTTTTTTATTTTTCTTTCTTAATGTTCTCATTTCCCCTTTCACCAATACAGCCATTTTAGCAGAAGAGGCTTTTATAATTTCTTGAATGGTTTTGGTGAGGTTTTTTGTTTGCTTTCATTTTTATTGTAACACCATGATAACATAACATAAAAGACGCTTTAAACGCTAAAATGCTGTTCCACTAGGGCATAGCATACTTCAGATTATTAAAACTTGGATCTTAAAATAGATGCAACCTAGAGAGGATGTCATGGAAGGGTTTCAATGAAAACATCACTTCACCATGTAAAAATGTGCTGTAGCAAAGCCCTTTCAAAAAAACTCGCTTGGCTGGGAACTACTGAATATCGACATATGCCCTGAAAAATACATACCAGCACCAATTGCACAGGGGCATTGTTCACATGAAGTAACTATATCTATATGTTGTCAAGCAACTGGTAGTAAAAGAACTGAGTAAAAGGCATTTGAAATATGAGATGACTGAAAATACCACAGCTGATTTTTTTATATTCTCTGACGGTTGAGAACAAAAAGACTCTCAGACAAAGAATTTAGACTCTATAGCACGGAGTTCGACTCGCAAAATGTAATGTAAAATATTGCCAAATTTCTGACAGAACAAAAAATACATGGTTAAAGAAATGTTTTCTAGAAGTATAAATACAGCTCTTTTGGAGGGAACCTCTTGTTCTGATGGAGTGACAGGATTTTTGATTATACTCTATCTTATCATGAGCTTAATCACAATCTCCTTATGAAACTCTCTGTAATCACAGACCCCGAACAGGAAAAAGCAGAAATAATATTATTCCAGCATTATCTCAGTTTCTAACAGACAAATAAGTAACTTCAAAATGGCAGGGTTTTAAACATATTGAATGTTATGTAAAGACAGGTTTTTCTGAGCACTTCACTTATAATACCTAGATTAAAATCTCTTCAGAGCTTCTCCGAATTCTGCTATTATAATTAGCATCATTATTCATGAGTGCCTCTAAAATTTTTCCTCTTCAATGATTTAAAGCTCTGCTCTTCTCTTTCCCTCTTGGAGGCTGAAGCTCAGAAAGGAAAGGTCTCACTCCTTCTCTGTATTCTTTCAAGAACAGTAACTTACAGCGACTAAGGCAGACGACTCTGCAGGGGAGATGGGATGATGGTCAAGGTGAGACCTTTGAGGCTCCCTGGGTATGGGCACCTCCCTGAGGAGGCCTATCAGCCCGTGCCCAGCACCAGCTTGAATGGCTAACTCCTGTGATTGTGGGCAACAGCTCCAGCAAGGGCAAAGCAGGATGGAAGGATGCAAAGAGATGGGAGAAAAGAGCCTGCATTATTTTTTTTTCAGAAATGGCAGTGGATGGGAGACTGGGAAAGTTTACGATACTTACCCAGGTTCTCTAGCCCTGGAAGGAAATTGCCTGTGTAGATCTTCAGTGGTAAGCCTAATGGGTTTCAGATTTAAGGCAAAAGGAATAAATTTGGCTGGCAGCTCTGCCCAGGAAAGTTATAGCCAAAAGGAGACATGAAACATAATACTCTTACATCAGAAATGCAACTTTTTCCCAAACTCTCATGGTCTTTTCCACTGGACTTATCAAAGAGAAACTCAAAATATTTTAAGTGCAGGGCCAGGAAGAGAAATAGTTTTACTTTAAGCGTACCACACTAATTCTCCAGAGACTGGGAAAAGGGCATCCCAGCATTTGGCATGGGCTGTGTATAGGACAGCATCCTGCCACAGTTCAGCTGGCACCCAAAATCCTGGTTTAGGATTTTAAAGTTACAGATTAGCTGTTTCAAGCACTCCTTTGCATCACTCTACCTGTTCAAGTCATTGTACTGAAAATTGCCTAGCAGCACTGGAGAGGGTAATAAAATATTTTAATAAAATTTATTTCATTTTATTTTAACAAAATCAAAACCAGATTTTATCTAACCCTATCCAAACTAGGGGTATATGATCAAGAGAGGGGTGGAAGATCTATTGACAAGATAGACAACTTTAAGTCAAAAACTTACTGCTCCTGCCAGTGGATGATGTACAAAATGCAGAAAGAACTTGATACAGCTTATTGTTTAAAGGTGGATATTGTTAAATAGCAAGGAATTATCATATTTCACATGGAGCTAATGTGTCCTGAATAGTAAGGAAAACTTAAAAGATTCTGGAAAATAATAAGTAGACAGGAGATTTTTCAACACTGTTACAAAGTCATGATGAAATGATGACATAAAAGACTTCTTTCCTGAGGAGGAAGAACTTACTTCAGCAAGTACTTGGTGTTATTCAAAGAGAAAAGGGGAAAGAGGCAGGAAGAGTCCTTGTGTGTCAAGGACACAAAATGATTAAAATGAAGAGGAATAACTGGCACTGAAAGGCAGCAGCAGCAATAGTCACCATGAATGAGTAAAGGCTACTAGGGAAATCCACGAGCCACATAGATGGTGGTCACTTCACATGGCATGCAACAACTTGGACAATCCAACAAATCTGGTTTTCTTCAATCTCCACTGGGAGAAGTGGATATGGCTCTGTAAAGACTTCCTTACAAGATGGTCTGGTTTGATTTGAGATGTCACTCAACGATCAAAATTACCAAGAAAAAATATGTGACGACAAGTGACAAAAGAGAGATGGACAAAAAATTGGGATGAAGATGTTACCAGCTTTATTCTTCCCCTCCCTTCCCACACAGATTCCTTTGGCCCTGTCTCTCACAGCCATTGGAGTTTAAGCTAGTGATGAAGTGGTTTGTCAGTACAGAAACTACCAAGTTGAAATAAATGCTGAGACCAAAAGAAACATTTATCCTGCTGAGGGAACTGAAAACTCTGCTTGGATAAAGTGTGGAGCCATGTTTGCCCCTCTGTTTTCCTAGAAAACACATGAGTCTAAGACTTTTCTGTCTGTGCACTTAAGAATTGCCTCAAGTCCTCTCCATTTGTACAAGGCTGTCTCATGTATTTGTGAAGGATGTTCTCAATGAAATAAAGAGGTGAGAACATCCATCAGTCCAGAATGAACCAAATTAATAAAATGGGGAAAAAAGACGGAATTCCCACAGCGTTTTTTTTGTAGTACAGTCAGTTCAGACCGCAACCACTCATCCTAAGCAGGACATTTAAAAGAACAAGAGAGTTTTAGCAGCACATCAATGGCTTTTATCTCTACCACTTCATTTTTCAGTCAGACTAGTGTCTCAAGAAAAACAGCATAGCTTGTTTAAAATACTGCATTTTTTCATCACTGTTGAACCAACACTCCTGAGAGAGACCATGAAATTTGTGACTGGAGCTCTTACTTCTCCACTGGTTAGCCATTTCTTGGTAGCCTAAAAGCACAGATGATGAGCTCCATTAATATGTTAATTACTATGATTTACTGATGAAGTTATTTTTCATTATCTTACCCTTTATTTCCACTGATAACATGGGAACTGAAGCTTCATAAGACAAAGGGAAACAAGAAGAGAGATACATCATTGTAAAAAAAATCTTTTTAGTACAAGACTAAATCTAACCCTGTATCTATTATCTTGACCAAGAGACATTAAGGTGTAAAAAACTTGATACTTATCAAGTCTCAGTGAGAAAATAGAAAACTGATATATGCATAATTTTGGAAAATAGGAATGTTACAGCTTGTTCAAGAACTGTATTATCCACATGAAGGAGAGATTTAAGGTTTCTGAGCATGGTCATTGTCATAGCACTTAGGTGTTTCACTCTGTCACCCCACAGTACTTTTGTTTTAGAGTTTCTATGGTACTTTTTGAGGGAAGAAAAGGAATATATATATCCTCTATATTCACCCAGATGTCATACAGAGGTATAACATTGCACATCATCTTGCTCTACTCACAACTATTACATGAAACCCCACCTTTGCTGGAACCACAAAACCACCTCTGAGTTTTCTCTGTCTCACAGACAAATCGAGGCAGACACACAACCCGAGCACAAACACCTCAGCACATTCCCATCTAGCCCAAATGTACTAGCCTAGAGCTACTCAAATAATTTTCTTTTCTAGGGGTAAAAATAACTTAAAAATTACTTTGAAAACTGTAATAAAAAATAAATAATTCTCACTGAGGAAATTGTATCTCCAGGTATCACACAAACTACAAGGAAGAGGAAAAATGCTGTTGAAGTTATCTTTACAATGCAAACAACTGTATTAAGATATGAGATGAAATCTGTGTTGAAGCTTACAGAGGTTTTGTCTTTGATTTCAGCTGTGGCATTCATCCTGTGTATGGCTTTGTTCTGCACTTAGAAGAACAGTGAAATATGATCACATAATATGAATTATTAATTACAGTCAACACAGAGCGCTGTGATGCATACCCATATATGCATAATACTCATGGACACATCTCAACAGGTTTGGAGGATGGGTTCTAGGAGAAAGTGCCAAGACAGCAAATGATTATGAGAACACTTCAGAATTTTCTTTGTAAAAACAATGCTAGTTTCTTCCATTAGGAGAGATTATAAGTTTCCCTGATACCAATTTAGTCAGGAATATCCAAACAATAATTACAGCCCAGCTCCTTATAATCAACCTTGCTCTTCTCACTGACAATGAAGAATACATAGTATTCTAGCTTAGGGTAGTACCTACTGCTAGGCTTCATTCATACTTGAATTTATTTCCATATGCTTATGTTTCTTTACTTTGACTTTGTGTCTCCCACCAGCTTAGAGTAAATAGCTGTCATAGAGAAGACCAGGGAAAACGGAATAAGTACTTGGAAGAAAAATCCAATAGGAAACATTAGATAGACAACCTGTAACAAGCTCTGGATGACTTCTAAAATGATCATAGGCCAAGAGGACACTAAAGCAAAGTGCTATTATAGACACTAGTTCTGTTCTTGCTCTTTCCTCGGCACACACTTAGGGCCACCATCAGAGACAGACCCTGAGGTAAGGTAGATGTTCTTGAGAGAGCATTTATTGAGTCATTCTTGTGACCCACTGCTACTGCTCCAGTCCATTTTGCTGGACCAGTCAGACCCACATCATCTCTTTTACCATTACCTTCTCTTTACTGAGGTTATTATGAGCTATGTCTCTTCACTGATGTAAGCAATATTCTTTTATATCAGCATGCAAAATTTAATTGGCTTCTGTGACCCACTCAAGATCCCAAAAGAAAAAAAAATGCTGCCTATACCAAAAATTTACTAATTTTAAGAGAGGGAAAGATAACAGATTTAAAAAAAACATGCACATTATTTCAGAGTTCATATTTAATAGGCATATCTTTATATATATATATGTAAAAGCATTTGGATTTTTGCATCTGGATCTCATCTTTAGTTTGAGAAACTAGGGCAATGAAAAAGAGCAAAGTTTTGAAACACTATGTGGTGAACATGCATCTATCTGCAAAAGCTAAAACATTCAGAAAAGTTCTTTTTTTCTAAGTAGATGGCCTTTGTTATTCTGAAAATTTCTCTCTCACCATTGTAATGAAGAAAAAAATTTTTAAATCCAATATATTTTAGATCCATTGCCTGCAGTGAGAATAATGATTTAATAGTTTATAATTTTCTAAATCTCTCCAAAGATTTAATGGAAAATGTAAAGTGCTCTAATAATACAGGCAGAAAGCAAGAATTCATGCATATTCATATAAGAAAATAGGAATTCACAAGGCAACACCACGTAGAACTCCTCTATTTCTGTACAGTTACTTACACGGCATCTTCTGATGTTCAGAAAACTGCTCGGAAGGCATCCTTTCTGCTCCTACCATTGCACCTCCTGGTAAGTTAAATGAGGTGCAACTATATCATGTTTGTTTCAAGTAATAAAACAAACCTAAGCAGGAAAATATTCACAGTAAAAAGCAGATGAAGTTGATTTGTGCCAGATTTTTAAAATATAGGGAACAGAGAAATTACAATCATAATCTTCTTACTGTATAAAGATACTTTTCTTACTGTATAAAGATACTTTTAAAAATACTCCATCATTTAAAGAAGAGAGAAAAACATATTATACAACTCAACTCCGGGATTATTTATTAACTTCCCTTCAATACCTTTACTTCCTTTTGCCTAAATTCCAAATTCTTAACCACCTTTTATGCCATGTTTTTTATTTTCAAAAGCACCATGTTTCTAAACCAGACACTACAATTTGCATGGTTTACTCAGAGATTGAGAGTAACAAATTTCAAAGTTTGAAAAAGAGAAAGAAACAGAAGAGGAGTAAGATCCAATTGCTGCAACACTGGAAACATGCAGACTATCAATACTAATATGTGCTATCATTAGAAATATATGCCTTGCTGAGTTGCACTTTCCCACTTCACAGCAGTAAAGCCTGACCTCAGAGGAACCACTTGATTAACATCAGGGATTTGGGGTCTTAAGACTTGCTTCTTTTAGCTGTAAAAAAGATGTATAAATTGAAAAAAAAAAAATAAAACAAACCCAGCAATTTCTCATTTCCTGGTGATGTATCTCAGATATTTGCCTTGGATGCATAATCGAACTAACTTACTGATGTCTCTTCCCAGTCACTATAATATAGCATGCAGAAATAAGGATATGGGATACCAGAATTTGTATTTCTGAACCAAAACATCCTAAATTTACTAAGGAAATAGCTGAGTGCCTCACAAGCCTTTCACTGAATCCCAGAATCAACAAGGCTGCCATTTGCAGCTCTGGAATACTTTTGTCATTGTTATATTTGGGGTGCCCATGCCAAAGTGTTGCACTGATACAAACATGCAAGGTCATTGATGAAAGCTATGAAGGATAAATTCCACAGAGTAGGATCTCACAGCATCTCTGACACCAACCAGTAGTACTGTTATCCTTTCCCTGCTTTACTCTTCCAAATTCAGGCAACCCATAAACTTGCTCTTCAAATTCCAAGAATAAATTGTTGCTGCTTCACCTCATCTTGCACTCCCTTGCAACTAAATTCATAAAATAGGCAACAATAGTCGTCCAACACCATTCTTTACTTATCTTTCACAGAACCTCCTCCTTTAGGTGTGTTTCTTCCTCCCAACATGCCAGTGAACAGATATTCCATTAGGAAACACATGTGGCTTCTGCAGTGGAGAGCCAGGTTCTGTTTGCCGGCCCAAGGACAGTCATGTTTCTGTTATCATCCTGAATTAGGCTTAGCTTTCAGACACTTAAAAAAAAGTGCACAAGATTTAGTTCTGCTAGGTTTTTATACTAAACTAAGCCTCAAGAAGTTTTCACTTTGTTGCTAACAAATGCATATTTTAATCAAGCTCCAGACAAAGCAGTCAGCAAATGCATTTATTATTAAAACAAACTTCTTTAAAAATTCAAATCTTGACTTATTACAAAAAATAATAAAGACTTTTACGTAGTTTAGTATGCAAGAGTTAGATTGCTTGACCTCTCTTTTAATGACTTAATTAGCTGTACTAAAGCCCAGCTGGGCCTCTGCTGACAACAGAGCTAGATATTTCAATCAGGCAGTGTTATGGAGAATAAGTAATAAATGCTACCTTGTCGCCATACAGTCCCAAACCAGAGTGCATGCTGGTAATGCTAAATTTGATCAGTATGCCTCGTATTTCAATTAGTCGTGGTCTGAATCACTAAAACTGTGTAATGTGTATGAATTCCTGATATCAGATACAGAGCTACAGGCTCCCACAGTTAGAACCCATTGAGTTTGCTTTTATTAGCAGCCAATTAATGGCCAAAATCTGCATTGCTTTTAAAATTTATAACCTCTATTCCAGCTGCATCCATGGCTCCTAGTATACTGTATACAATCAGATCCATATCGCTGTCACAAGTCAAACAGCTGCAAACTGTATTCTGTCTGCAGAACTGAAAAATCCTTCTATACAGAAGCTTTTTTTTAACCTCTTAGAAGTTCTTTTCAAAGCCCAGCAGCACCAGTCACTTTGCGACAATGAGCGATTTAATACAGAAAGAAAGAAATCTACACCAAGGTAACCTCTTGGGATGTGCTAGGTTTTCAAACGAGTGAAACCCTATCACTTTGGCACAGCACAAGGGCAAGCAAAGCCACTTCTCCTGACCAAGGCTAAGAAAACATAAACATATAAAACCCAACCCTCATTGAAAATTAACCCATTGAAGTCTGGAGGCTCATTAAAAAATCTTGCCGATGCAGAGATTAATATTTTAAAGTAACTTTCACAAATTAGTAACACTGGAAATTGTAATATGGAGCCTAGTGATCCTTAAGAGATTAGTGCAGAGAAAGAGGCTCATGCCTGCTTCCCCTCAAAAGGTTTGATGAATACTTGGAGATTTTTAGACATTATTTTTAGGAACAAGTTTCTATTTCTGTTACTTGATATGCCAGGAAATTTTGATGTGATCCAATTCAGACATAAAGCATAGTAACTTTATGTCCTGGTAATGTCATGTCATAAAGCCGTATGATAAAGGCATATCTGGCATCTGAAATTGTTCTATTATTTTTTATAAGTAATTTACCATATGTAAAAATGTGCAGGCCTAGAATATTTTTGGACATCTGATCTTCCAATGTTATCTGAGACAAACACCGAATGTTTCTGTTCTTTCCCCTGTCTAAGCCACTGACCAGGAAAAGAGGGGAGAAGGAAAACAGCAAAAACAAGAAAAAGGCTGTATAATTTAATGCTGAAAGTGAACAACAGACAAAAAGTATTCACCTGCTTAAGTGCCTTGATTTTATACATGGGAGTGTGAAAAACTCTTCTCCAAAAGTAATACACAGCAATAAAAATATTGTGCTTGGATAATACAAACTGCTGTCATGGCTATTTAAAAGACAATAAAATCCTATTTTACAAAATTCAAACACTAATAACCAGCATTCTTTCTAACTGCTTAAATACTGCAGTAAGTCTCCTAATGCCACTGTGAAATCATAAGCTAGTACTTCAAAGGTGTTCTATCTGTTACAAATTTAATCTTCACTGGTATGTCACAACTCATTTCATCCTCTCAGAAGCTTTGAGATGCAGCATAGTGACATTTTTGTTGTCCTAGGCAACCTGAACCAAATTGTTAAATACCTGTCTGGTGCCCCAAAATGGTCCCAATAATATTGCTTACAGGATTTACAGCAGTGGCTATCTTGAAAAATTACACTTCTTCTCCTCTTAGTTAAGAAAGGAATCCAATTGTTTGATTCTTACCAATGCAGAGGAAATACACTGGAAACATTTTATACTGTTAAAGAGTTTTTTTAAAAAAATCTTATGGAATACAGTAATCACACAGCAGGATGTTTATTCTGTAGTTCACTCAGCTCCTGTGAAAGCTAGAAGAGGTGAGTGGAATGTATGAGACAATCAAAGGGATCATATAGGTGTAAAACTGATGCAAAAAGGGTAAGAGTCACACCTGGCCTTAATGGGGGATGGTTGTCCCTACATTACATGCATTATTGCACATAAGCACATACGTGACACACATTTCTAGACAGGCACCTTTTTGTTTTTCTCCTGAGAATGCATAACTTATATTTCTGGATTACTAATTTGAAATTATAGTAGAAAAATAAAATAATAAAAGCATGCAAACAAATTAGGTTGGTATTTCATGTGATTGGCTTAATTATTTTACCCATCTCTTAATATTTCAGCTTTCTGAAAATCTGGACAAAATAGGTAGTTGGAAGACTTGAAAGAAGCTGTTTTATTTAAAATACAATGAAACAGTTCACAGACTTCTCCCAAAATACGCAGAACCTCTTCTCATTGTGTACAGACATATGAGGAAGGATGTCCCTAAGAGAGTGAGATTTTACTTAGAAATTATCTACTTCAAAAGTTAAAGACAGGTGCTGCTTACTGAAATGAGAATTCTCAAAAAGACAACCTCCCCCCCAAGAAACCAAAACTTAAAAAAAAAAGCCCAAAACTGAAACTACTCCACACATGTAAGCACAGGACTTTACCAAGTCTAGGAAGGATAAATATACATGTTTGAGACCACTTAGCTGTAACCAACAGGGATCCCTTTGACTTTTGAATTTTTACACATATTTTAGATAAAATCAGGGAGGAAAAAAGATCCAGCACTCAAGAACATCAAGTGGATTTGTGACTCTCTCTGGAGGACTCTGGGCCCTTACAAACATATGAATGGATTATGCTGATTTTATACATATTTAATCATGGTAATCCGCATATTTTTATGTATAATCTGCAGTCCATATTACAAATGGGAGAATTTTATCCACATTATAACTTTCATGCTATAAACAACAAAATATTTCATTTAGTAAATAATGTCAATAAAATTAGGGAGGAAAAAAAAATACTTAGCAATTTTGCAGTTACTTTATTCTTTCCGAATTCCAGACAGAAGGAACAAAAATATTGGAATGAAAATTGCTTTTATGTTTATGTGTTGAGGAAAGAAAAATGCCATTGCTGATGATTTGCTTACAGTTTTTGGTCTTTGAAGTACTGTATACATATTTAATAAAATTCAACTCCTGTTTCTAAACTTTTGAAATAAGTTTCTCATGTAGATGATCACACTCAATTATCTACATGTTTGGACCCTAATTATTAAGGCTGCTATTTGCAACAGGCTTATAAGGCTATATAAGGCTGCTACTTTAGGAATCAACAATTGTTGTTTTCCTACTTGTTTGTATACAGTAAGTGAACTTCTAAATAGCTCATTAAAGGTTGCACAATAACACGAATGGTACAAACAAAACAAAACAAAACTTTTGTAGGTGAAACAAAATTTGAGCCAACAGACCCAAGTCTGAAGGCCAAATACAGATGTGCATAAAGATACTGCTGAAAATCTAAAAGCAGAGTGTCAAATACACTCTGCTGCCTTAACATACGAGGAGACCTAAGCGAGAGTAAGGAATCCCTGCATGCTTTCTCACGGGCAATGCAAAAAAACTTTTATAAGCATAATACTGGAAAACTAATTTGACAACTAAAAATGTAGGAGGAGAAGGGAACACCCACATGAAATATCTATTATTTAGGTATTATCTGATGGGCAGTAGGTAGTATGCACATTCATTAGGGATGTCCACGTGCGACTCGTGCCTGGCTTGACTTTGTTCTGACATTCATGAATTATGCAGTCATTTCTAACACAGGGAAATGAGAGTGAATTATGCTGCCCACTATCACATATTATCTCTCTGGATACACACACTTTAACACTCAGGTTTAAACATGTTTGTGTGCTGCTGTGACCACCCAAACACAAACTCGCTCTGGGATTTTCATTCTCATGTATGCTGAGTGTACACACACAAATGAGCTCACACGCGCAAGTGAACAAATCACAAAGACAGATGCTTGCAAGTAAGAAAAGCACAAAAATATAAAGGAATGAGGAATCTCCTTTAAAATCTGTAAATTTGGAAAACCAGTTCAATTTAAATGTCATCTATTACAAGACAAAGCAACTCCTTTAATGGAAAATTGTTCCTGATGGGCTGTGTGGCCATTAAAACTCTATTTTTCTGCCACCAAGATTAAAATCTTACAGGTATTTTTTCTTCCCCCTTTTACATCTTAACAGCACCTAGTCTTCCCTAGCACAGCCATGAAGTACTTTCTTATGCATGTAGTTTTATCTTCTCTTACAAGTCTGACTCTATTATCATTTTGCAAGTGACTTTTTAATTACTGTTACATCTAAGATGAGATTTGGAATTTAAAAACATGCACACATGGGGTTAGGCTGGTCTTTGATTATTAAAACCTTAAGGTTCATAGACTACAAGGGTCAGATGGGACCACAGGGATCCTCTGAGGATTGCAGGGCTGGAATCTGCAGTTGCTGCTCAGACAGAGATCCCATGGAGTCAGGGTACAATCCTCCTCAGGCAGTCAGGCAGGGTCCACAAATTCTTGGTAGGAACTTAAAAATGGAAATTTCTCAATCTGCATATCTTCTGATAGGTCTTGTCCATTAAAATGCAATTTTAGTATGCATTATGGATAATTACTTTTTATTTGCCATACAAAAGGGATTCTTGGTGTTTAAATTATTCCCAGAATGAACAGAATTGTGCTTTTTGAAGTAATCCTTTGTAATAAAACAGAATGCATTTTGTCAGATAGCTGGGTTTTTATCTGTGCTGTAATAAAGGTGCTTAAAAATGTAGCCTCAGGCAACTGAAGCAGGATTTCAGTTCTTGAGGAAAACCAAAGTAAAATAAAAATTTTCCCACACTGCACAATCTAGTCATTAATTTTACTGGAGGAAGCCAGACATGAATGCCAATATTTTCGCTAAGTAAATGTGTAGCTTAACCATTATATTCTGTACAACTGGAGTTAACTCCTACCAAATATTTGATTTTTAATTTTGGGTTTTTATGTCAGACAAATAGAGTGTCATTTCATACCTCTTAAACCTATTATGATGAAGATAAAATACAGTGATAAATATTTTCCTTAATTTTGACAGACGTGAAGTCAAATTTATATATAAATTCACATTAAACTTTTTACCATTTATGCATGCTTAAGGAAACAGAAAGTGCTTCTTACAGCAGCTTGTTGGATTCTATAGAAGAACATATGTTTGACATGCTAGAAAGTAAAACAGCAACCATGTTCAAAATCTTGTGTTTTTCCTCTAAGGGGTAATTATCATAATATATGTGTGTATTTTGAATGACCAGATGAGGAATAATAAAGTGCTTAGTAACAAAAAGCGCAGCTTATGCAAACACTCACTAAAATGTGTACATAAACACACAGATCTAACAGTCTCCTAACTTCTGTTACATACAGACATTCTGTTATGAAACAGAAATTTTTCAGCAGATGTCTTGTTTGTTGTATGCTCTGGACATCCGAAACCCCCCAGATGAAAAACCAGAAACAAGCAGAAATTCTAATTCTATGGAAATAAGCAAAACTAGGAATCAATTTAACAACAAAGTGTAAGGATTTGATAACTCTCTGGTATGTTATACATGAAAAGGTTTCACTCAACTGAGGTCAAGAAAATATCAAATAAAAAATTTTAAGCATATAGCACAGATGCAATGGGTTTATCATTGATGCAGACATTTTTGATAGATTTACATTATCTCCAAATAAATGTTTCCTAAGCACCAAATATTTCATATTGAGAATAATTTGAGATAAACACAACATCTCATTATTATCCAGCATTCTCACTTACATCATAAATGAGGTGTGACCAGCAGAAGGCAGTGTTACAATAAATATATATGCAACTGCTCATTTACAAGCCAGTTTGATATTGAGATTTAGTTTTCCTAACTTTTCACAATACATCTCCGGTTTTCCCTAGGCACTTCATACCAAAACCATCTTCTCAATGTAAATAACTTTAGAGATATATTTAAAATACTTGGGAAACTATTTCTTTCACACTGCATTGCTCTTACTTTACAAGTTAGCCTCCTTAACTGTGATTACATTGCATTTTAGCTTTATAAGTTCATCAGAGAATTGTGTTCACACTTACCATTTCAATACAGCATTATGCTGAGCTGTCCCCTCATGAAACAGGACTCACACTGTTGAAAAGATGGGCATTGCCTCCTCAGCAGTTTAGCTTACATAATTCAGACCAAAAAAAAAAAGCTCCTAACATCATTTCTTATTAACCTTTAGTGGTTTGCTCAACATCTGGTAGTACAGTATCTGGTACCTTCTTAGTGGAACTACTGTAGGTATAATGGAACATACCTTTAATTAAATCTCCATCAAACATTTAAGTAATAATGTCGTTTAGCATGTGTTAGTATACAAAATCTGTTAGATACCTCCCCAAGTTTACAAAATCCGTGTTAAAGGAACCAGCATTGCAAAAAAAATGCTACAGCATATGTTTGGATTTTTGTATTTCAAAGTCTTGACTACTTTATCTGAATTACAGATTTAGAGCTTTGTTATGTGTGATAGTTATGATAATATGATCACTAAAGGCACGGAGACAGGGAGACTCAAATCCCTTTGAAAATCCCTTTCTCCATTTCCTACAGCTGCTGCTGGAGTTTAATATCTGATAGAATGATGAAAAAGAACAGGCCAAACTCCAGTTTTAATAAAAATTTTAACAGGTCTACATATAGTTATGAAAAATGTTATTTGCAATGCCAATCTTTAATAAAATTTTCTTAAACCAAAGAGAATTCCCTATGGGGAATCTGTTATGAATGTGTTTTTCATATGTACTATTTAAGGCTGTTTAAAGGTTATGAAAGTGACTGGTAAAATAAGTTCTATCACAGCACAACAAAATCCTACGTGCAGTCTCGTTTTTGCATTTAATCAAATAGGTAAGCTAGTCCTTCAATTTTCTATGTTTGTTCTAAAATAAGTATTTTCAGCTTGCATTAAAACTTTTCTCTGAGTGAACACTAATAATTCCTAGCTTGTACATTAGCTGCAAAGAGAGGTCAGCTTGGCTCAAATTTACCGTCCTTCCAAGAATGTATTGATTTTGAATCTTCCTTTCAGCCAGAATCTTTGCAATTCACACATCCTCTAACAAAATATTTTCTGTCATAACCAGTTTGGTGCATGCTTTAACAGTATTTGAATAATTACACTGAAATAAAGCTAAAGTTAAAACTTGCAAAATCCAAATTACAAATTTTGTGTGCTGCATGATTCGCTATGTGTCTTAAATTAGTGCACAGTGAAATGGTCTAACTGTATCACAACCTAATTTCTTGAAGTAATATTACTGAACAGAAATTTCTACTTGTAACTTATGCCTCTAATTAAACAGGAATTTTTGTGGATAACAGTTTATATGCACTGCAAATTGTTATTAGTCCATAAAGCATCTATACAGTATCAAAAATTACACATTCCCTCTACCAAATATATTGATTACAGCAAAAAATTATATTGCAAACCTTTTAAACATGAGTCCTACCCTCATCACTAATGTGCTTATCTAGGGCAACTGCAAAAATGCCTGTATTTACTATACCAACTTCCTGTTCTTAAATCTTTACTCTTCTTTCCTGAAATCTCATTTACATCTCTGTGGTCATATTAGAGCATGATGTGTGTACAATATTGACTTCCCTAAACAGATGGTAATTGGTGCAAAACAGTTTATTTTACAAATAAATGTCGGTCATCATAGATCCATGGAAGACAGATTCTTTATGCATGTTGCATAAAGATTAATTTTTCTTACTCTAGGCTAACAGAAGTAAGGAGGGAGGGGAAAACCACAAAAACACATTCATGAATTTCAGTCTCCCCCACCTTAAAATTCCAAGTACAGGACTCCATGCACAGAAGTTGGTCTGTGCCCATCTGTCTATGAGAACACATGTTTCTGTATAGATTGATGTGAAATGACTGGAGCCAACTTTGAACTTTATGCAATATTGTAAAGCTTTATCTAATCATGGAAACAGAATTTCCACGCAATGGAGATATAATAAAAAATGCCATTACTATAAATATGACTAGCAATTTAAAAGAATAATGGTAATTAATATAATTAAATAATGTTATCTTAAATAATCTAGAATTTTTTAAAATGTATTATCAACCTCCTTATTTTAAGTTTTTCTTGAGGTTCATATTTCCTGTGACCTTAAGCAGGGGATTTGGAAAATTTTGGAGGAATCAAGGTAACAAGAATGTTTAAAAGAATAATTTATTGCTGTGACCATTTTGTCCTCTGATTTCTGTTTTGGGATTATAGTGGATTATCTGTGTCTAAAACCTATTTTTCATATCCCTGTGGAAATCAATTGACAAGTTCACAAGCAGGAAAGCAAAATGAAGAGATCTAATCAATATTTAAATTTGAATTTTTATGCTATGGTAACTTTGAACATTAATTTTGTAAAATATTAGGTGCCTCCTCAAACACAAAGGCTCCAGGTGAAATTTAAACTACTTTGAAACAAAAATATATTATTAAAACTAAGTACTCTAAGAAAATTTTCAGTACCTATGCAGGTTACATTTGTTAATGTCTTATTTCTGATGTCACTTTTTAAAAATTCCAATTATGATTCTTAAGAAAGCCATTCATTTCAAAGAGAGGAGTAGCAATGCCATAAAATTTTTTAGAGTAGTTAGACTTTTTGTGCAAAAATTAAGTTACTTTACCAGAAATAAATCAAACTTTTACCAAATTGGATAGACATGAAAACAGCAATTTTAGTAACAAAATAACATTGGGAGACAATTTTTCAAATTTAAATTTAAAAAAGCTTTCTTTCAAATCTTGTCTACTAATATCTTATCACTAGAAATTAACAGCAAAAACATTAATGCATAAGAATCAATTTAAATACTCTAGAAGAAAACAACACTTTTAAAATAATTTTGCAAACACATTAAAATAATTATTGCTTTGCAGTGGGTTTAGTTTACCTTCCAATATTAAAAAAAAATATTAGCCAGCTCATGTGTTTTCATTCTCAAAACTGTTTCAGCACTTTTCAGTCGTTCTAGGTATGTTATTGCATGAAATCCACAAATAAAAGACCCCTGTCATCAGGCTCCCAAACGAGTATAAAAATCTTCATCATATTAATAAATGTTTTTTATTGTAACAAGATTACATAAAGTGAAGAAGATAAATTAAATACTTTAAAAGCATATATGTTTCATGCAATAATTAGTGGGTTTTAGTCATAATTATCTCTTTTTTTTTATTAAAATAATTCAGAAGTTGTTTGGGGTTTTTACAAAACCCACTTTTTGATCAGCTATGTATTTTTGTGAGAATAGATCAAAATCCTGGGGTTTGAACTGATTAGTTTCCAAAAGATGAAAAAATAGTTATCATTATTTCATCCTATTTCTTTATAGAAGTTCATTAGTATAAATTTTTCTTTCCTGTTTCTGTAGATTAATAAATTTAAGATCTTGTGAAAGCTTTGGTAACAATCTGAAAATCCAAAATTGTCCCTTTTATTATTAGGAAACTGGATTTAGGAATGCAAAAATTACTTCAAATTTCTTGTTCCCAAACTGCTGGTATTAAAACGTTTCCATAGCAACTACAAATCATAATAGCAGTCCCCAAGTAACTCTCCAATAACAGCTCAAAAAAAACATGCCTGATATTTAAATGGTTAATATGTTAGCACAACTTTCTTAAACAGTAGAATGAATTACTCAGTTCTCAGACGCTGATATTTTAAGTTCAGGTGGCTCTGCAAAGTAAAAGTCTAGTTTGGATCTGAACACAGACACAGTACATCCACTCAGTGTCCTCTAACAATGGGGCAAAATCACAAGAATGCTCCTTAAAACACAATGAAAATATTTAAGCTGCTTCAGTGGAATTATGTCTCTTACTTCTATTCGAGAAGAACCTTAAAGACTTTGTTTTGTTGCCTTCTATATCAACTGCTCTATATACTAAAGAACACAGAGATACTGCCTTTTCTTGATTTTTCTTACCTTTAAGAGCTCAGAAACATGAAATGTTGATTATTTCCTAATGAAAGATAACTACTCAACATATTACCATTTTTAAGTTACATTTTGAGGGATTTCACCCAAATGCAACAGGGAAAAAAAAGAAGCAGGAACGAATAATGTCATTGAGCCATTTTTGTTCCAGTGACATAATTTAATGTTTACACATTCTATACACATTGATTTTTTAAAAATCTAAAAACAAAACTTAAATTCTTAATTTTTCTAGCAATTTTTTGATTCATCTTCACTGCAGTTACCAGATACCTTTTCAGTAGAGATTTTTGTTTGATTCCGTTTCATGCTGCAAACTCATCAGTTTATTTTTCTTATGGTATTTGAATCCAGAGCACTGCATTTGTGATTCCATACATGGACTAAAACCACAACTTTTAACACTAAAGTGTGCAGGACAGACCTACAAACACATAAACATATGTCCAGCTTTACTCTTGTAAGCAATCTTGTATAATTTCTTACATTTGCTTTGGTTTACTTGCATGAGTAAATCTGCTCATTCATTTAAGCATTCACAGAACTGAGTACAAGGAATGCACCATTTACTTCATATAGCTAAATATATATGTGACAATTTCACAGGTCACTGCAGCGTATATATTTCTGCAATGGTCCATAGAGTTTACAATCCCTTTGAAAACTAATGCCAGGATCTTGTGAGCACTTACTGGTGTCCATAATCACACTCATGTGAGTACTGCTAGATGTTCTCAAGAGTAAAGTCACTGAAACGCATAAGTGTTTGCAGGTTCAGGACCTAAAATTGTTAATACCACACGAGTCCTGTACAAATGCTGTGTTAAGGCGTCATCCTGAAAACACTTACTCCTGAGTATGCAGCAGCTGTGCTTATTTCTGGGGCTAACCCCTTTGAAATGAAGAGCAGTAAGCAGTAAAGTCACTACTAAATATTTAAACGACTGTAGTCTGAAATGTGTTCCCTCATCCTTTCAGACAGGGAGACAAGGGGAAGGTTAGAGTTCGAAGAACTTAGTCTCTCATGTTTCCTCAGTGATGGAAAGCAGTCTGAAGCCACAGATTATCCTGAACAAATGATCTAGTGGTGTCCAAATCTAGCTCTAACAAACAAAGAGTTAGAAACTATTAAAAAAAGCACCAAGTCCCAAACCTTCATCTTTTTGAGGAAATAATTCTCTGACACCCCTAAGTTTCAAAGTACTCATAAACTGCTGATAATGACCAGTTTCTTAGGGATTATTAATTAAGAAAAACATTTTTACAGAAGTGTCACATAACACCCTCAGACTCAGATTGGTAAGGCACATAAAAGTTGCACTTGGGAAAGGGTAATGAGAATCTATTCATTTTATGTTCGTCCTTGCCTGCCATGGTAACCTAAACCAGACTACAAGCAAAGCTACACTTGCAGCACAGCAGTGACCGTGGTGCCCTGGGCAGCCGTGCCTCTCCCGAGCACCCGCCTCTCCCAACTTTCCCTGGAGCTCAGCAGCCTCTCGTCTCCTTCGCTACCACAATTTGTCACTCCTGTCTGAGGATGCTGTCTCAGAACCATGGCCCTGAGAATAACACTGCCTGGTGGCACATACTGTTGGACCTAGTGGGATACTTCTGTTTTACACCCTTTACCAAAGCAGACATTTCTGTTTATTTGCCCTGTTTGGTTCTCATTGTGAGCTTTATCTTGGCTCAGAGATCAAATGCAAGCCTGCAGAGCTAGCGACTGCAGACCAGAATTAAAACAAGATGCCCGCACAGCATTTGCCCGTGACACAGTTCACCTTACTAAATATTTTATCAAGATATGGTTTAAGAAACTGAAAACATGAGTGCTTCTTTCTGTGTTGTTTTATAGCATCCAGTTTTGTGACTTCTTGTTTTTCTATGTGCATGAGCTTCTAAAAGGCTTAAACACATCCATAGCAGCTGCACCAGGGCTACAAGTATAGGCACCTAACATACTAGAATTCTAAAATTATGTGCTGGCCAGTAGCAGGCTTCATGTTGCACAGAGTAAAACAAGAGTTTTTACTCTTGATGCAAGAGAGAAATTCTGTGTAGAAACAACATTACTACTTGGCCAAAGTATTTAAACTCAGAATTACGCAGTCTTTCAATTTTGAAAACAGGACTTTTAAAAAAAAAAAAAATTAGATCTATAGATTTTTAAAATACATTTTTATATACACACGCATTTTTAACACATTCTAAATGTTTTGGAATTGAGAAAAAAGTATTCTGTCTTCTAAGAAAGATATGGTAATAATGTTCTTAATGCATCATTATTAAGAAAAGTAGCACTGCTCCCCTTCTAGGAACATTTTTCTTTATAAGAAGCAGCAAAGTCTCAAGTTCACCAAAAGTGTAAATCTGAATCCTTATGACATCTTTGTGACTCCTGTAGATTTATTTCACATTCTCTGTAAAGCTGCTGTTTGGGGGATTTTTTGTGTCGGCGTTTTGGATTGCTAAACAACACAGCATTGCTTCTCATTTTGAATAATTTAGAGATTCTTTAAATTTTGCTAACATCTGAATGAAAATTACATTACTAAAGCAGTACCTACAAAAAGCCTTGAATTTTTAGCAAAGGCACAGAAACATGCACTATTTAAGGAACTCTCTATATGTGTATGAAATTTCATGACTGTGCCCTTATTTGCTATAATTTATTTTCATATGGATTTATTTTTCCCATAAAACCTATCTTTAGCTGTATTGGTTCTCTTTGTATTTTGGGATGTTACTTAGTACTTGGTCAAAATTTTTCCTTTCCTTCATTTGGCACAGAGTCAAACAGAAATATGTCCAGAACTATAGGATGTCTTCTTAAGAAATGGTGGTTTTCCAAATGGATAGAAAATGGCACCAAATATTAAAAGACTATCCCTGGCACATTTCAGCTAAAATTGAAGGTTTTAATTAATATAGTCTATTATTACTTGAAAAGTAAAATTTCAAAACACACCCTTTTTATAGTCTCACACATTTAACACAGACTTGAGCTTCCTAATACACAGACACAGATGACCAGGATTTTCGTTTCAAAGCACCAAGTACCACTATTCATTTTCCTCTGAAAGTTACCATGCTACTATTCTTTCAGATCATAGCAACAATAACTTCAATACGGGCATTCTGAAGCTTTCTACAAAATCCAAGTAGAGGGCCACGACAATGGAAGCCTACAGTATCACTGTTGAGGGAGGCATTTGATCATAATATACATGAACACAGCTCCTTTTAGAGATAGGGGTAGGATCAGTTTTGATCTGATTTGGTTTGTTTGGCACTTAAATGCAATGGAAAAAGGGCTTCAGTTGAGAGCTGAGCTTTATATTTCCACATGAATGCATGTGGCACGAGATAATGTAAGGTTTCTCCCAGTTTTCATTTCCCAGTGCATGGGCCTACAACTAACAGAACATCAGAAACACTGGCTTGCTCTACTCCACTGAGGTGATCAGAAAGCAGCAGTGAGAGAGTGCCCAGACTGACACAGCTTTGCATTCTGCTGTACTTGAGGCACATTACTACATTAATACAGCAACGTTTAAGGTTAACATTTGGCATAGCACAGCCAACACCACAATGTACAGCCCACCAAAGGGTCCACCTCAACAAGTCCTATGGCTCTGGCTTCCACTGGTCCGCCCGCTGACAGACACTGCAAAAGCGTTTCAGGTACACAGACAATCCCTTTTACAGGCTCCAGGATGCCTTTACCAGAGCCAGGAAGCCTTTCTTTCTCTTTCCTCCCACCAGGGATATCTAGGGCCACCCAGGGATCCTCTTTGAACTTTTAAATCTCTCAGAGTTTCATAACATATATTGTGCCATATTATTTGTCTTGTTGCGAATGGAAGTAGCTGCTTTTCTTCTTTCTTTGCCTTTTTTGGGGTTTTGGGGTTTTTTTTTTTTGCTCCCAAACCAATAAAAAATAAAGAGAGAGATGCAGGACTCCATCTACTTCCATCCAGTCTAAACTGTGGAAAAAACCACTTGGTTCTGTGCAACACCCCAGGCAGGGACCACTGCTACAGCAGGGTGGGTTGTGCGTGGGTTCCCCTTGGCTGTCACGCCTGCACCCCTGGAAGCAGATGTCCTGTTAAGTTCCTTGGACTTCACACACAGCAGCTTGGCGAGCAGCCGAGTATGATATATTGGCATTATTAACTAACTGCTATACTTTAAAGAATAAGCAGCCATAAAGTAACAAGGATTTAAAGCACTAGTAAAAGGTGACTTAAAGAGGGATTTGCACATTTAGCAGCAGACCCTTTTTTACAATTATACCAGTCCAAAAAACTGTGTGTTCCTTCTCTATAAACCTTGTTTATAGTGTAGGACCATCAAGTTACAATGCTACTACTGGTAAACAGTAGCAATTCTAATTAAAATCACTTTTTTTTTCTCAAATGGTGTAGTCCTACAGCAAAACATCTATGTATAAAAACCAGGTTAAACTGTAGTAATTTTATAGTCTGCTTAAAAAATCTTTATTGAGAATAGAAAATAGCTTTTTTTTCTATAGCGTGTGTACTTGGAGACTGAACATGAACAATGCCCCGAGGAAGAACTTCATTAAAATACATTTAATAGCAACTTTTTAAATATTATTTTTTAAATACAGAGGGATGAATAAGGGGATCAAACCACCAAAACAGGAATCTCAATTTCTTGCTTAAGGATTTGGGGGGAGGGGGAAGAACTCACTTTATATTCATATCTTACTCATATGCTTTTTCATCCTGCTCCCTGCTTCTTTCTACTTCTGAAGTAAGCCACTTTTTGCTGACAAGTCAAAACATTTCTGTTCAAAGCTCAGTTGTGGGTCTTAGGGAAGATTTTGCATCTGAACAGCAGTTCATTCCACTCCATTTTATAAAGGGAGTATCCCACACTTCAGAGACTGTGAGTCATTGTGCCACTGCAGCTGTGACTCTCAGACTAGATTGTTATTTTTTTACCATATATGCCAAAACATTGTTTCTTAGGACCATGTGCTAGTCTTTATTTATTGGTATTATCTAAGTATTTCCAGAAAATCCCATCTGCTGCTCAGGAGTTTGGAGAGGGGGCCCTTTCTCATATATGTTCCCCCTTCCCTCTTAGCACACACTCTCCTAAACCTCCCAACTATTAGGAGTGACAGAGAGAGAAAATTCTGCTAGATAAAATGGATCTTGAAGATACTTTTCATGCCAGAACAAATTTTCCTCTTCTAGTATCAGCATCCCTGTTCAACATTTTAGGTCCATTTCTAAAATCTTAACCGTTTGTTAGCACCAAGCCCAGAATGAAATTGGAAATGGGATGTGCCTGATGATGATAATGATTCAATTTTAAATGAAACTATTTTAAACAAGAGACAACACAAAGACATGAGAATCTTCATAGTACAGACTAAGCCTTTCCATTTAAGGCTTCCCATGTGATTTTCAGAGCTTCAGTACATACCAAACCAGAAGTCAATGCACCTTTCAAATAAAGGATGGAGTATTTCACATCAAGCATGAAGAAAAAAAAAAGAAAGAAGAAAAAAAAACCCAAAACAAAAACAAACAAACAAAACCTAACAAGATACATGCATCCAAATGCTTGCAAACAGTAGCACATCCTTGGCAAGTCCCAAAATAACTGCCAGTTAGGCTTTATATTGCTTATCAGTTTCCTTGGGTGTGTATTTGGGGAGGCTTTTTGTGTTTGTTTAGCAAGCTTTTGGGTGTGTTTTTGATTGTTTGCTGTTTTTTCTTTAAAGACACAACTAGATTATTCTACATCTTGGGCAGCTGAAAGGGTCATTTATTTGCACAGTTATGGCAAACACAACTGTTTGTCCTCTCCTTTGCAAAGAGGAATTCTAGAAGTCATTTTTGCTCAATTTGCCACAAAGTTTCCCAAATAATTTTCAAATCTTAAATTGTGGATTTAATCTAAAGTTGGTCTTTGAAATCAAAATTGACAGTTAAGTCACAGAAGGAGTTACAAGAAACAGAGAAAATAAAAATGCTAACATGCACTAACATAAAATGTAATTAACTATGCATGGGTACATCAACTCAGATAAATGAACAACGCCAAAGCTACAAACAACAACAGAGCTAAAAACCAATACCTTCCGTATTCTTAGATTGTTCCATAAGATTATTGGACTTTTTTCAGCAAAACAAGCAATAAAAATCAATTCAATACATCAGCAATCAGAAAAATTGTAATATAATTTACTCTCTATTGTAATATAAATTATTGTCTATTGTAATGGACAACCGAATTGCAATGCAAATTAATATAAATTAAGCCATAACTTACATTAAATATATCAATGAGAACAAAAATATTTACAATACAGCCGACAACTGTAACAGTTTCTTCTGGTACAACTTTAATATCAGACTTTTTAGAATATTATTAAAAATGATAATAACAGTTAAAAATAATGTCCTGGTTTTATTATTCCATTTATCCGTTACACTTATTATAAACTTCAGATAAATTTTGGTGGGGTTTTGCTTTGTTTTGGGTTTTTCTTTGTCTGTTTTGGTTTTTTCAAATGATGAATGAATGAGAAGAGGAAATTATCCTCCACTACAGACTATCATATATCAAACATTACAGTAACATATTACAGTTTTGCAATTCTCATTTCAGAAGACTCATAGACTGAGCTAAGAAAGAGCCAAGAGTTACAGAAATATTTGTCTCCATATGACAGAGCCTGATTTCTTGCACTAACATTAAAAATCCATCCCTGCTTGAAGTTTATGCACCAACATAAACCCCACAGATGTACAAGATGCACAGCCCTTTTTCTAGACCTCTGCGAGTCGCACAAACACCCTGCAGATCTGCTGGGTCGGCACATGATTATCTGTGCTATTTAAACCCTGCGTGCTGGCAGCTGGAGCTGAAGGGCACAGGCAAAGCTGCCAGGCAGGGCAGCTCACCACGGGCTCAGGCAGGGTCTGGGTGCAGCATCACTGCTGAGGGGGAAGCAGGAAGGCAAGGCAGGGACGTGTGTACATGGACCCACCAGTTATATTATTCTATATAATAGAATACTCCCAGGTATACTCCAAATCATTTAATGCAACAGCACTGTATAAAGCCAAGTTATGTCAAGAACTAGCTAGTTTAAGTGTTTTTTATTCATAGAGATTCTGACCCAAAGTTATTTTTAACCTTGAGAAACCCTCAATACAAATAAATTGTGTATTCAGTTTTTTTTAAATACTCTTTCCACAAACTGAAAAACTTTCTTTATATTTGATGCAATAATTCAAGAATTTTTGCTGTGTAGTATCAAATGTTCTTATATTAATATGTGGAAATTATAGTAATTTAAACGCTACAATGTTGGCATATACCAAAGGAAAGGCTGATGTTTTGGTAGCGCAACTTCAATTTTTACTACTCAAATATGAAGAGAATCAGCATCTTAAGCATATCAGCCAGCAGTTCCTTAATCACATCCACTTGACCACTTGTCCCACCAGTTTAGTCCCACCAGTGGCCCACTCAAGCTATAAAAGTGCAGAATTTAGAAATTAAGAAGCCCATCAAAAGGTATACTTCCAAATGAAAAGGCTTAAGATGAGCCTTCTGAATCAATATTTAACTATCTAAAATAAAAGCGCCTACATTTCCAGTATGTTATTTGCAGAAGGGCTGAACACTGCTGAGCCCCTTCTCTGGAAGACACAGTTCAGCACCTTTGAAAGAAGCAGGATGAACTTAATTAGGTCTGAGAGGTGAATTTAAAACCCTAAGATTTAAAATTATGAAAACATGTAATTTCCATACAATATACCTAGAAACATGGGAGGGGGAGATGGGAAGGAGCGGTGCAGAAAGAATGACAAAGGAAAGGAAAAAACCACCCTGAGTCCCAGTTGAATAATTTACAGAAATTAAATACATTAGATATTACAACACACTATTCGGAATCTATCTTTTTGTTAGAAATAAATTATTTCAGTTACCAATTTCCTGTCCCTGTACTGAATGCTCATCTGAGATTATTACATCGCATTTTATAAATATGTGAAAAGAAAAAACTACGAACAGCTGAATCTACTTGCAAAAAAACCCTGTAAATCATGTTCCCATTTTCTAATCTTTGTTTTCTTAAGTCTTACAATGTGTCTTTGCAGAACTAAGTGTGGTATAAAACTAGAGATTAATATTGTTACACTTGGAAATGTTGTAATAAAATGAAGTCACATATTCTTCCCTCCAAGTAAATTGAAATAGTTTTCCCTCTCTTTAGTGGAGCGTGTTGCTTCTAATTGCACAGATAAAATGTCTGGTTTGTAGTCTATATCCAGAAGTACAATTTCACTTGACCTTCAAAAGATAACATCAGAATTAATTTCTAATAATGTTGGGTATTCTTCTCAAAGGCAACAATGTAAAAAAATTTCTTCTTTGAGCTATAATTTTATTCATTTTCAGGTCATTACTCATGAAAAGGAAACTGATAAAATATGCTGGTTTATTTTTTCCTTAATCTCTCCTCCCAGGTCTCGTTTTTCCTTTGTTCTGTCTTCCTAATATTCACCCTACCAAAATCTAGGAAAAGACTGTCTCTAGTCAAATATTCTCAGCAGTGCCATTACATATCATGTATGTACTACTTAATTTACAACATTTTTATGAACTCTTCCTTCCCTAATTAGGCGCATGTATGAAAAAATACTTTTCTAGATTCTAAGAAAAATTAGAAAATTGCCTTCACTGACAGAATTAGTTCTCAGTTTCTGAAACAAGAGACTAATCATCCTTTAAAACTGCAGCTTTTTTTTGCCTTTATTCTCTTCTTCCCCCCTCCCTCCCAACATATGTACTGTAAAAGCAGCTCATTTCACAGAAGTCTGACCTTAATAAAAACCCTTCCAACGTTTGTCATTTTTTACTTAGTAGAAGCTTTCACTTACACAATATGCAAAAGTGAATTTGACTTTAAATGAAGAATTAAAACTACTTCTTTTTTATTAATAGTTCAATCAACTTTTGTCTGGATAAGAAGAAATTTTTTTACCAAGTCATGTATAATCCTTCACACACACACATACAAAGAGTTAATTTGTGATCATCTTTTTTTTCTGGCATAAATTAATAATTTCATGTGCCACACATAAAAAATGGCATTAACAAAAGCCTTTAATAATATCACTTTCTAAAGTCACATCCACAAAGAATCAAATAATGCTGGATATGTACAAGTACATAGCATTTATAAATGAACAAAAAGCAAACGCCCGTTGTGACTTCCTCTATCACCAAAATCAGTCTCACTTACCTGTCTATTTACTATAAACACCAAAGAAGTATCAGTAGGAAAAGAGTAGTCCATCAAATAAAACACAGGAAGAAAGGGCCACTTCTAATGTTAAAATGAGCTAAACAATATTAAGTAGTTCCAAAGAGGTGCCAAGCAACTAGTAGTTGCAGACAATATGAAGGCTATTTTCAAAATCAAAATACAATCTTGGAGAAGCAATAACAGAAGAAAACAGCTTGCACTCACAACCAAGCTCACCAAGTTTCTTGCTTAGTAAGAATTTCTAGGAGATAAACACAAAAGCATCTTAAGAACTGAGCAAAGTAAATACCATATGATTTAAATAAGAAACATATCTCAAAGCGTATCTTTAATAAACATTTATTATGTGCTTAGAAAGAGTGTTTACATATAAACTTTGATGTATACTCTCTCTATATCTCCACATCAGTGCATTAAAATTAAGTGTTGACTTTGAGAACAGAAGCATTTTATTGATATGAATTACCTTATTCTGCACAATATGAAAGCATAGATTGAAACTAGTTTTCATAAAAAATTGTTTTTTTGAAACTCAAAAACTTATATTTTTCTGTGTAAAAATTATAGTTGAACATTATACTAAAAGAACATTATGTTTATAAGGTCACTTATTTTGTGCTGTTGCATTTCTTCCATTAAATTCATTAGATTTCCCATATTTCATATTCTTTCCAGCTAGAGCCTTAAAAGCTTGATCACTATTTTGACTACTGGAACCCCCTATATGTACAATATTTTAATTACTAAATTACTACATTTTATGCTGCAATACAAAAAAAAAAAAAGTGACAAACATTTTATTAAAAAATAGAACTTTAAATCAAGTGTATGTTTTTTGCAACTAATGTAGGATTCCAAAATATTTTCCAGAACTTCATTTCTACTAAATAAACATTTTGGAAGCGCTTCAAATGTCTATTCAAAATTCTCACTGAGGATTTTGAAAGGTTCTGTTTAATTTGCTTTATTTAAGAAAAATATCACCAAAAGTGAGTAAGAAAGAAAAACAAGATTCCATTGCTGCACCTTAATGGCTTTCATACCTCTGAAATTATATGTAATAGAGTCAAATTCTGAAAATCTTACTACAAATCTTGCCACTGTTTTAACTTTACAAGTTTTTTTGTCTTCTTCCTCCCCTTGAAGAACTCCTTCGTCCAACATGAACATTAATACTTTACGTTATCCCTCACCTGCCTAGCTTCTTCCTTGTTTTTTATTCAACTTCTGGGCGTGGAAAATTATTCCCTCTTCTATGTTTTTGACCTACTTGTAGGTGGTACCCCAAAATGCTTCTTCCTACATATAAATGGAGCAGTCAATATTCAACAAGGTACGTCATTTTGGGGAAAGCTTATGTATCTGGTCTGCCAGAGACGTGATCTTGAGATCAGGGGAACCCGTGAAAATGGAAAACAAACAAATAAATAAACCCCAAAAACCAACAAACCAAAAAAACACATAATCAAACAAACCAACCAGCACACCCCATATTATTCCACCCCACTCCGAGTATTTAGATATCTTTGGACACATTTTCATTTTCATACAAGTTTTCTCATTTACTTTGATGTTTTGTCTAAACAACTTGTGAGTGGCACTTCTCACTTCAAGAACCAGATACACAGACTTGTCTTCATTCACTTCAGGTCAAAAATCATCCATCACAACTTTGAAGCATGCAATTAAAATAGGCATTAATTTCAAGGACTATTTTGTATTCAGTTCGACAGAATTCCCAAAGCCTCCACAGCCTTCCTTGCTTTGTTTGCTTTATACAGGAAATATGCTACTGAGTCATGGTAAAGTGACATATATAATAAGAAGCCCACACATATTACACTACATAAGCAATTTGAATTCCTTTTGGACTATATGGGAAAGACAGTGAAAGGATGTAGATCAGTTGTCTCTTTGGTGCTATATTCCAACATACACAAACTGTTTCAAACTGTAATATTTGAAAGGTCCCACCAACCTGCATCCAGTTATACTCATGGGCTATAAAATCACATACTCACATTTAAGAACAAAATCATTAAATGCGGAGCCTCTGGTGTTCCCATTCAACAGCCTCAAAACACTGAGTGGTCACCTTTCAGAGACTTCACACCTTGGCTCAAGCATGAGTTTCTGCATGATATGAGATAGGATTGGTCATTTTTTATGCTTTTGTTAAGTCACAGGAGAGTTAGATGTAGATGTCATAATTTAGAGATTAGTAGTGCTGGTTTTTTTTTTCCTTTTTCCTTTTTTTTTCCTTTTTAACCAGGCATCTAACAATTTGTGCCTAGGAAAAAGACATTTTTCATGTTATAATTGTTAAAATAATAATTCTAATAAATTATAGAAGATATTATTTCAATTATTCTTTATTTCTGTAAAACCCATTTCTTTTTGGACAAATGAAAGTCCAAATCATTCTGTGAAATTTCATACAAACAGTTTCATAATTTAGGTCCAACCCATTTTACTTATACATGAAATCTGGTGACACATCTGTTTACCACAAGAGAATGTCCAAAGGTGTCGAAAAATATTTCATTATCACAATACAGAGAAATACCAGCCTTCAAGTAAGAAGATATCTAACTTCCTGCTTTCTCCTTTAAACAGAGACTGAAACATGGACATATACAGGCATACATTATTAGCTGGACCAGGTAGGAGGAAGTAATGGAAGGAGTAGGAAAGAAATGCAGCTTTGCAAAGAGCTGTGGTCACAGAAAGGATTGTTGTCCCTTGTTTTCCCTGTCTTTCTGTTTTTGCTCCCACCCTCTAATTTCATCCTTTCACAATGAATGTGGCACTGACTTCAGGAATGAATTCAGCTCAACTGCCCTTATAATTGATCAACCTTATAATCAACCTTATAATTGATTTTGTCATATTATTTATTTTCCTAACAGGTTGGTGATTTCAAGTGGCTTGAATGAGTATCAAATTTGAGGCAGAAAATAAACAAAGAAAAAACACAAATAAAAAACAAAGGGAAAAAAAGAGTGAGTGACAACATGGAGAGATTGGAAGAAACAAACAAAGAACCAGGACTTTCAAAGCAGAGCAGCACTTCAACATGCCCACCATGTGATATGAATCTGAGTCTTGGGCTCTCTGATACCAAGACAAAAGAAGGTACATAGGAAAGAGAAATCACAGGAGGCTATGACTGGAGATTCTAGATGCCAAACATCTCCCAAAATGTCTATACTTATTTGTGTTGAAGTATGAGGTCAAACACCATTTGTGACGACTACAAGGTTTGGAACAAGAGAGGTTCCTCCTCAACAGTGCCCTGGCAAAAAGTCTTTCCTATGGTGATAGAAACCCTGGGGGTTGTCAAGGTTATCACCACAATCAAACAAGTGTGCAGAGACACCCCTAGATCTGTTTTGGCAACATGAACGACATGACTGCTGGAGGGCCTAAAGACTGCAGGAGAAAGCAGACACAAAGTGCCAGCTCAAGTACCCATGCTCCCAGGAACATGTAGATGCCCTCAGGAGAACAAAGGGGCTAAAGCATCCCAGGAGATCACATTGCCTCATTTAAGTTATCCCCATTGCCATGGATCACCCTCGCTACTGAGCAACTATATCATAAGGCTGGATGCTTCTCTGAATTGAGCCCTCTGCCAGAAGATATTCTGTTACATGAAAGTCGTGACTTTTTGGCTCATTACCATGATAAAGTCCCTGCTCAGGCTGTCTTCAGTACTAGTCAGTTGCAATAGCTCAGGAAAAAAAGTTACAGTACAGTTTAAAAATCTTTCCAAAATATCACTATCAAATTTCCCAGGTTCACACTACTAAACAAATAAAGAGCTTGCCTACATTTACATTAATAAAATGAGCAGGTTTTTTTCCTTGTTATTATTACCTCCTCTAATACAAATGGGAGGAAAACCAGGCTTCTACATCTGTTTTCCCAACATATAAATAATACGTAAATTAATCACCATCTTCCCAAATATGTCAGTTCCACCAGAGAATTTCTGAGATTGAAGTAGAGAGACCATCTTTAGAGGCAAGCATTATTAGATTTAAAACTAATTAATATTTTTTTTACTAAACGATGTCATAGAAATTATTCCAGAGTTTTTCATGGAAACCACATGATTCATTCATATTTACAATTATATTTAATAATAACAAGACTTACTATTGCTAGTGTACTTGTTAATGCTGCACAAGGGCAAACGGGACTAAATTGCAGCAAACCCATTTCTCAAAGTTGTTGAGTGTCTCTCTCTCCCATCAATATAAATGAAAGATAATTAAACACAACTAATCAATGGTGAATTCTAGCTATTCTCATGAAACACTGAAAAATTTATAAAGGAAACAAGACAGAAGGAAACACCTCCTAAGAAACTGTTACGGTGATACATCAGCCCATGCCATGCTTTTTAAACTGCACCAGGGATGAAAGCATGCGCTTTGGCAAGAAGAAGGGAATTGCTTACTGTGTGCATTCTGCCATCTATTTTTGCCCAGTGAGGGCAGGGCGCCCAGCCCTGCAGGACTCAGGTCATGTCATCTCCCAAATGCTCCTTGGAGCAGGACTCATCACAATAGAGTCTGCTGTTGTTATTAAAAATAACTTTCAACATGGGAGTCCCAACAGCAATACAAACACCTGTTTCCACATTGCTTCTCCTTCAAACTCCTGCCCAGGTGTATTGTACCTAACATCTGCAGTCCTACAGTCCAGATCCCCTAAGCCTTGCAAATCCACAACAGGTGGAAACAAGGTTTCCAAGACAATTCCTCTTCCCAACAAAACATCCCTAAATACTATGGAGCCTCAATAAAACCTACTTGCAACCAATCTTGCTTGACTCATAGAAGTACTGGATCAGAGTAGAGCAGGGAAGAGATACATACTTCAGTGCTTTACCTCAAGACCCAACAGCAGCTACTGAGGACTTTGCAAGCTCTGAGCAACCGACAACAGCAACTACATCCTCTATCCAAACAGATTACCTGATTTACACTAGGCTGCTTATGGAAAGCCTGCTTTATATTAGACAATTCCATAGTCAGTGCCTAAATTGTGCTAGCCAGCACAAAGAGAACAAACACTCTCCTTCCCTTGTAGAGGAGGGAAAGAATGGGAAGGCAAGGCAACAATGGATGGAACAGGAGCCAAATCCTCAGCCTTCTCCTGCCCCCAGAAGGCATGTGACAACCTGAGAAACTGAACTATCTCTGGGACAAATGGTAGCTCCTGGAAATCAGGCACAATTCCAAGCAAGTATGTCTTGCATACCTGAGGACAGGGAAGACAGTCTTCAAGAAACTGCTAAGAACTCATGGGCTAGTGTAGTGTTAATGGTAGCGGTTATTAACCATCTTAAAAGGCAGAATTTTTCAGTATTTAAATAAATTTCAGAAAATATCCAATTAGGTCAGTGACCTGTGTAAACAGCCATTTAAATATTCCCATTAAAAAAAAAAAAGTAACATTACTTAAAATATTTTTTATTAGCAAGAACATCACATTGCCTAGTTAAGGAAAAGCATGTGAGCCACTATGAAATGCAGTGAAATGCGATAGCTACAGCAATTACCATGGCACTGGATTTCCTTTTCTAAATTCAAATTAAAGCAATGAAATAATAAAGGTAAAAAATATTTTGTTCAAGGTCATCTCTATATATCAGGTATAATTTGTCAAAATATTTACTAGGAAGTTTGAAATTCAAGATATTTTATTTCAAATCTCTAAGCTTTTGTTCAAACCTCTATCCTGTACTTAACTGAAAGAAATGCAAAGGCTCAGTGAGGCTTCACAATAAGAAATAATCTTTAAGTAATGAGCAATTATGACCACTAACATTAAAATAGGCCACATCTTTCAATAACAACCACCCAGAACTTGCATCCTTGTCATGTGCATAACCCCAGGCACCAACTGGGCAATGCTGCACTGGAGGTGGGACTGCATATTTGCAAATTTTGCAGCAGAAAGAGATTCCTAGAGATATGCACTGACCACAATTGCGTTGATGGTACTCCATAAGCACTGACCATAACTGCATTGATGGAACTCCTACCATATCACTCTCTGATGCTTCCTTAGCTGAAAATACTTCTCTAAAAATCAATCACTATGTAAATGTAATGTAATTGTTTTAACCTTGTTAGCCCTTTTTTGTACCTCATGGATAGAACGGTTGAGATTTGCAATTGCAATATAATTGTTTGCCAAAACAAAACCCACATGAAAACCAGGACCAAGACTTATGTCCAGGAGTAAAAACTAGCAGCAAATTCTAAAATAAAGCATAGTTCCTTATTTAAATTTGCCATTACACTATGCAGCTCCTCTTATTTTGAGCACTTCCCAGAATAGACATCCTGACATTCTAGTCTCAACCAGATTATAATAAATATTATCTGTCATAAGGATAGAAGTCTCAGAGCCATATTACTCAGTCAGTTGCCAAATTATATCAGTTTCAGGATAGAGCCACCTTTCCTGGAAAGTTCTGTTATTCAAAGCCCAAACCACCACTTCCACTGATACCTTGTCATCAAAACTCTAATCAAGTTCATTGAATGTAATGTGTTTGACAGTAGCATGAAGCAAATTTTCTTCTAAAGCACTTGTTAAATTATGTTTCATTGAACAGGCACGAGAAACATCTCCAGTGACCAGTTTATTCAATAAAGAATGTCACTTTAACATTATTTTCCTTAATGTGATACCAGACAAAAAGCTATCTGTAACCAGCTGTAATTATCACATACTTATTCTCCATTTTCACTTCATTTTAGCCACCTGTTCATTTTCTGTTTACTTGCTATTTCTGCCTCCTATCTGGATGATTGTGAAAGCTGCTTCTAGACATAGAACCTTGAAAGTATGAATATCCAGAGGCATAACTTGTCATGAGAACAGCAAACATTTTACAAAAAACCACAATACTATGCATGACTACCCTCTTGATCGTCTGTGATTTTATGACACTTGCTTTCTATAAATACCTTCTAAAACAAAGCCTCATTCAGAAATATTTCTAAACTGGTATACTTTTTAAAATAAGTAAACAGGGTAAAGGGGTTGAAAAAAATCAAATTTTATTAATTTGATAAAATTCTAATATGATGCTGATGATGCATTAATTCTTTTCTTGGTATGACTTGGTATTTTATTGCTCCCCACCTAAGGGCTTTTTCTAACATATATCTGTCACTTTTGTTGCATTTGCCATTTAACTGAAAGACATTACAAAAACATGGGCTATAAGCCAATTTTAAAAGTTAATAGCACAAATAAAACTACTTGAATGAATAATTTAGGCTAAATTATTATGATTTTAGAAAAATATTTGTTTAGAAAGTAAGCAAAGAAAGCAACAGAAAAAAAATTATTTAAGTTGTAGCCAGTATCTGCTGTGAGCAGCTTCTTAAAACAGCCAGTCAAGTACTGTAAAAACTGTGGATATTGTCAAAAAGAATAAGTATCTAGATTGGACCAAAAAAAAGTGGCGGTGGGGTGCATTTTGTTTGGTTTGGGTTTTTTCCCTTTTTCCCCATTTTTTTACATCTGCCAAGACAGACTTCTTGGCACTTGAAATTAACTGCAATTAAACATAACATAAAACCAGATTTTATTACTAGTCTGTGGAAAGAAGCCGAAATTCCCAGAGAGGCTGTAAGTTTTCAACAGCCTCAGCTGAGAGCAGAGAAGTAGTCATAACCATTTCTCCGACAGATTGGGCGAGAGCTGCCAAAACCCCGAAGGAAAAACCTTTTGTTTATATCAGCCCCTAGTCAGCACGTGGAAAATACAGCTGCAGAGCTGGTTCTTCTGGTCCTCCAGTTTCACACCCTTGTGGACAAACCAGCCAATTTAAATTTGTGCAGTCACCACTGTGACACAGCAGCTTAATGAAGCAGTTACAACTGATCTGGGACTTGCAGAGGGAAAATGCTGAGCCTCTAACAAGGGGAAACTGGAGATTCAGGAGCTGGCAAGTCCTCTGGAAGCCTCCTGCTTTCATTTCATAAAAACACCAAAATCCAGCCTTTCAGTACCATGCCAAAAACCTTAAAAATTTACTATATATGTGCATTTGGTAAATTAGGTTAATCTTGGAAAAAAACTCAAACCTGTCACTCTTGTGGCTGGCTCCCCAACGCCCTCTGTGTGAGGGCCACTCTACAGCGGCAATTCTATTTTCCATGGAAGCAAATCCCCATCACCTGGTTTGAAGTATGGCAGGGAGATCTGCAGCAACTGTAGCTGCAGTAGAGAAGTGGAGCTGGCCTTGGTGGCCTGGCTGGGCCACCACCCATTTGGCTTCAGGCATCAAACCCCAACAAGGAGCGCATTCAGCCCATGGCTCCCTCCAAGAGCAGCCACCAGGCTGAGGCACTGGGGGGAAAAGGGCTTGGCATCTGCTAGTCCCTGATGAAAATCAAGACACCCTCAAGTCATTTCCCTGGCCCTCCCTGAACAGCCAAACTTGCTAACATGGCAGTAGAGAGGGAATCAGGGATAGTACTTCAATACTCAGCACCTATTAAAGCCACAGTATCTCACCAGTGAACTATTTAAAAAAAAAAAAAAAAAAAGAAAGAAATAATTTTTAGGAAGTCAGAACTGTTTTATACATGAAGCTACAGTCACTCAGTTTTAAGCAATCTTTCCGCCCACAGGCCACCACTTACAGCATTTTGGGGGGGATTTTTTTGAAACTTGTTCAATCTGCTCTGGACATCTGCTCCATGTTGTCAGTTTTTCACTGACACTGACCTGCCCTAGAGCCAGGCAACCCTGAAGGGAACAGCCACAATGCTGTAATCCCTATGAGTAGTTTTACTTGTGCCTACCTTACCAGAGATACCTTCTTGGACACATACACTTGCAAAAACAGCACAGAAAAATTCTAACCCTCACTCCACCTCATCACCCTCCTCTGCTTCCCCTAACAGCAAGAGGGAATGAGAACAGGGAAGAATCCGTGACATGACGTTACAGAAGAATCCATGACATGACGTTACAGAAAATTTTTCCATTAACTGCATTCTTCCTCACTCAAAATACAAGCACAATTACTTTTGTCAGAAAGGCCATCCTCTCTTCACCTCACCCTCACTTCAAGACCCTGACAGCACATCTCCCCTCTTTAGCAGCAGGGATCTTGTAATGGGAACAACAATGGAGCCAGCAAAGAAACACCAGGACAAGTAGCATGCCTATACCCTGGGCTTAGCTTGAGCCCCTGATTACCCACTGGTTACTGAGCTCCTTCACATGGGCTGCTGCTGCTCCACTTTTGGCATGTCAAATATGCCACTGCCAAATGAAAGGCTCCTTTGCACAGTGCAAAGGGCAGGCATATTGCAGAGCAATCACTGCCATTGTTGATGGAATTTCTTATAACCCAACTTGAATAACAAGGGCTTAATAAAAACAAACAAACAAAAAAAGTCAGAAATGTCTGTTATCCTCCTATTTGTAAAGAGGATCAACTAAAAGATAAACCTGAAACTCCGGTGTATGTGGTCATCAGCCATTAGCATGTGAGGTACAGCATGTCATATGAAGGGACTTACTTTCAGTATGAGTCTCTTCCTAGCAGTTGCCACAGAAACTCGCACACATCTGAGACCTATTAGAAAAAAAATTCAGTCTGAGTTTATAAACCCTAATAATCTCTGAACTGATTTAATATCTTTAGTAGTAGGCTTTCCTGTATTGCTTTTACCTTTTGGAGGTCAGGTTTTAGCTCTTAGGAGGTCAGAACTGTTCCACACATGAACCTGCAGTCACTCACAATTTCATTGTCTTATTTCAATTCTAGATTTACTCCCCTGGCTTTTACTAGCAGACATATGAGTCTGTGAGCGTGATGTGCCACAGCTTCTATCCCGCTGTCTCAGCACCTATACATCAGAATGTCATCACCCTTGGTGCTGCTATACATGCCTATTTGTAAGCCTCATGGGTGGCAATAGGATCTTTCTGCTGAAGGTTTCATCCCACATAAAATATTCATTTCTCTGCCAGTGTTCAGTGTGATTTGGTAACTGCTCCTCTACCAGTAGCAGTTGGCACTGAGTAGAGAGAATTTTTTAAAATACTTTTTAAAATTTTTAAAATAACATTTAATCAAGTGTAGGTGTTTGATAAGAGATCTCTAACAAGGCAATTGCTCAGATCTATCCAAATGTAAAATGTCTTCTCCACAGCTATTTGTACAAATATCAAACTCTTACAGCATTGGCCCTTTGGCAATGCCACTGTCTCTTTTTATCTTGCTTAGACACACCAATTTTTCACTTACTGTCCAAGACAGATGCTTGAGAGACTCAATAATTACTCTCTGTTTTGAAGCCTAGGATATCTGGAATCATCCCAGGCTTTTAGAAAAAATCTTGGGTTTTTTCAAAAGTTTCAGAAGCAAAGCTATAGTGCATTGTGTACTTTGAATATGGTGTCATTTAATTTATGAGGCTACCATAAAAATCAGTTGCTGCAGATTTAATGACTTCTCAGTGCTATTACCTGAAATCTTCAGCTGTGTAAAATTTTCTTTGGCATTCCGAATGCAATTTTCCATCTTTGAGGCATTATTTTATTTGTGACACTGTATCACACCAAGTGAGTTGTTTTCTTGCTCTTTGATTTGTTTTTTTTCTCTAGCATAAAGCTTACAAAGTCTTGTTGGGGGATTCCTGGCTGCTAAATCTGCTTTTTCATTGCGAATTATTGCTTTGCTATTACAGCGCAAGTGAAAGATAACAACTTAATTTTATTGTTACCCACTGTCTACCCATTCTCCAGTCTCACTGAGGAACTCAATTTCTTATATCCCATTTCATTTATCCTCTGCTAGTTTCATTACAATGATTTTTTTCTCCAAGCTTCTCAGGAGTCATTTGAAAAATTTCCCACAGAGGCTGCTCTGGTTCCATTCTCCATTTACTTGAGTAAGTTCATTAAGTTTGCACATCTGAACAACACTTGAAAAAGTTAACATAGACTTTTTTTTACCCTTCTTCTTTGAGATCTTGCATACTACACCCTTTTTTTCTCTCTAAAATACCACAGATTAATTCCTTATATAAGGATCGTGACGCAGGTTTGCCATAGAGCACAACAGAAGAGTCTTCTGAACTGTTTCTTGAATACACTTGAATTAGGTATATCTTTCCATAGTCAACCTCCTTAATCACTGATTTTGCATACCCTCAAAAATTGACTCCTTTTCACCTCATATTCAGAGGAAGAAGAAATCAACCAAACAGGGTAAAAAGCCCCTTCTATACATCCTCATTGAAGCAAGCACTCTTCATGAAGAGAATCCCACACAGCACCAGACCTTCTTCCCACCACACCGTTGAGACTTACAGAAAACTCACAGGCAAGGAGCCATCTGTCTCCTCCCAGGACCAGCACAGGAAGCTGGGGGCAGAGGGGAGACTGATGCATAGAGGAAATAAATCCTCAGAACACTCTACCCCTTGTAAGATTATTTAGACATTTCTTTTTTGCTTTGAAATTAGCTGCAAGTTTGCTCAGATTTCATCCTTCTTGTCCCATTTGACACCTGATCCCTGGCCACCACCAACAACAATTTGTCTTTACTTTTAACCTACTTATTGCCTTCACAATTCACAGAGCTTTGAAGACTTCTCAAAGGTTGCAGTACTAATGCAGCATTCAAAAATAATCTGTATCTTAATGTACAGAAGCATGAGGCGCGGCTCATTATAGACAAGTTGTTTAACTATAACGTCCACTGAGGGTGGGTGTCTTTTGTCTCTCAGGCAGCTGGACTAGACTACTATATTATGTCTCTCCCAGCTCAAATATTCTATTCTGATTGTATTATTCAAATAAGAGCTACTCACTGCTGTCTATTAGCAGCTGATGCTGCATATTTGTCAGACAGAAAACACCTACTGTGAGTCCCTTTTCAATAGAGAGCAAGAACAGTGTGTTGCCTGAAAGGGAGGGAGGGAGTTTCAAAAACTCTGTATTTCTGCATATGCTCCCATGATGTTGCTCTCTGATCTTTTTTGAACAAACTCAACGTGGGGAAAACCTGAATGGCCAAAACAGACACTATGAATCATTTTTGTGGTTTCTCAAGACGTCCCTTCATATTCCACAACAAAAATAGTGAAAGTGGCAAAACACCACAGCACAGGGAGACTGTGCAGTAGGTGGTACACATAGCACATATATAACAGAATGCTGCCTCATAAAAAAAAGAGTTCTTTCAAGTCCTAGAGCTACTGATAGTGACACAAGGTGAATATCTATAAAATATGTTATTATTTCTGGGCTTAGGAATACAGTGCCACTTGGTTTCTTCTAGGTTTTTTACTTGCTTTTGGGGCATAACACCACTTAACTTGAGGAGGGAGATCCTTAAGAGAGGGTGATTAGATAAAGGAAACTCATCAATTTACAATCATTTATTCCTCTGGCATTTTCTCCTTCAGGCCACAACATTCTTTAGCAGCATTCCTTCCCTCACCTTCACCTTGTCCCCAGACAACTAATTTTTTATCTTGGGCCTTAAAACAGTCAGATCCCATGCGTGTGTTCCCCAAAATCCAGACTCTGCTAGAAGTATCAGGAGTATGTCTGCTTTCTCTGGGAGAATTTTCCACAGAATAACTTCTCATCTTACCATGGAATCAGAAGACAACTGAAGCATATAACTGAGGAACAAAGAGAGAAAAATCCAGTGGTGTGACTGCCTTCCAGCTCTGACACTGCTAACACATTGCAAGTCAAAAAAACTAACCCATTCTTCTGTAACCATGGGTCTCTAAAGGAACTGACTTCCTAAGCAAATAAAGGCAAAATTCAGTCTCTACATTCTCAATTAACCAAAAATTCAGGAAATTTTACCTGTTTTCTGGATTGATTTGTCTCATGTGAGTTTGATCATTCACACTTCATATGAGGACTGAGTCTGAATTTCACCTGAGGAAAGTCTTGGAGACTAAGCTCTGCAGTCTCAGGGCAGAGTAAACAGTCCTCAACTGCTTGCACAATGTGTGATGTTTTTGCCTTGGTTGAAAATGCTTTTTCAAGAGTCCTTTCCAACAAAAGCTGTAAATTTATGTTTTTCCATAAACTATAAAGAAGTGACTCTCTAAAGTGTAGTAATTTACTAGACTTGGCAATGCAGGTAGGAAAGCATCTTCAACCACAAGGAGGTTATGCATTATAAATATTTTCTGATCATTTCTGCATCACATGTTAGCTTTTTCTAAAAGCTCCTCACTCAACACAAAAGCATGTGCACCATCAGCAAGTTCAGTATCTCAGAGAACACAATGCATTCAAATACAATTTGAAATAACTGATTTTATATTCTCCTATTATACGCTTTCAAAATGTGAAAGATCATAAATTTGGATGGTTGCCTTTGGTCACATTAGCTTCCACATAAACGTCAATAATCAGTTATTGCCCAACTCATTTCTATGAAGGAGCCCTTGCAGTGGCAAGGGAGGGCACAGCAGTCTTGCTTTACCTCTTGGTTTTCTGGTAAATTTGTGGAGAGAAGATGTAACACCACTTTCCCTCACTGTCAGAGTAGCACTTACAAAGTTGTCGAAGGAAGCCCTCAAAGGTTTGCCTCACTCACCATCCAAAAAGTGCTTACGTTCAGGTCTTGGCCAGCTGGGTGGTTCTTCAACATCAGGAAGACTTCCTTGACATGCTCCAAAACATTCTCCAAATTCCTCTTAAGAGAGGCTCTTCCCATACCCCTTCCTGGCTCCAGCAAACCAAGCTTCTCCACCCATCTGCATCATCTCCCCATCCCACTCATCAGAAACTGCTTCCAACCTTGTATCCTTCACCTACTCATTTTTGAAGGGCCCACCTCCAGGCACACATTGTGCTTTCTTTGGACTCACTGGCTGTTAGAAATAAAGAGCTTTCCCTCAAAGTGATAATGAAATGGGCCATGAGGACTCAGTATTTTATACATAGTAAGCTTTTCAGTCTTAGCAAAGCAGAGAAAAAAGTGGAATTTAAAAATATTAAACTAAAGGGAGAACTATTTCTCTCTACACTTAGAGTAAAATCAACAATGTGTCATATGTGACTTCCCCATTGGACTGCTTTAAGCTGTTTCTGAAGCCTGGCAAACTTTATACAGACATAGCAGACTGCAAAACCACCGCAGGACTGGGCCAAGCTTTGCCTGCAAGTTTCCTTCAAAACAAAACTCTGAAACCAAGCCTTCTGGATCGAAGCTAAAAGATATGCCAAAATAAACCTTTGTTTTTCCTTAAAAAAAAAAAAGAAAACCCAACCAATATATAAAGCTATTATTTATTAACACTAAAATAATCTCCAGTATCCGATACACTCAGGTAAGTATCTTGGTAATCCTTGCAAATGAGAGTTCAACATTATCTGGAGATTTAAACATAGGGTTTGAATTCAAGAAAGAATTTTGCTAAACCTTACATGGTCCCAAGTATCTCAGCAAACTCATTGTCCCTGTTTTTTATCAGATGCAGCATTAACAGAGCCACAGTCACTGTCACAACTGAAACATGTAGGAAGATGAAAGCCATTTAAAAGCACACTAAGCCAAGACATTTTACCGCAATAAGAAAAAGCAGTGTCATAACATGCAATTCCCAAAGGCTTGTCTTCTTCCAGTTGAGAACTGACTTCAAAAACTTTAGGGTCAAAAAAGTTTTGTGCATGACACTGACCCTCCATGGAAACAGAGAAGGCAGTCCCCCAGGAAAAGCCTGATTTTTGCATACATTTTCCCTGTGCCTGTTCATGACCTAACCCTTACCCTGGGCACACCTCATGTCACAGTTGGCCAGGTGCACTGCAACTTCTGTGCACAACATGGAGAAGACCCTAAAGTGCCAGCAAATAGCCCGGGTGTAAGTAACCAACCAGCAAAAGCATTTGGGAAAATCTGAAGACTGCAGTGTTGAACAATAGCTCACATCTATGCCTTTCTTTCAGGCATTATCATGACTTTTACCTGGAAAATAGAAAAACCTTGCAAATATTCTGACTGGAAAAAAACTTAAGGAAAACTATGTACCCTCTTCCCTGCACAATTCTGTGGCCTCCAGGGGAGATGGGGCTGAACCTCTCACTCTGGCTTCGAGTGGAGACTGTTTCTTTGTCCAGTCCACAGCATTTACTCTCACACTCAGGTCTAACACCCACAAAGAAAACTCAAAATCCAGGGTTTTCACTCAGAAGCTGTGTACCTGAAAGAATCACAGTGGAGAAGAACATCTTTGCAGGACCATGAGATGCTGCACCGCATTCCCCACTGAGGGCTCCAGGGCAAGGTTCAAGTCCTCCTATATAGAGTGTTCATATATGAGGCAAAATATTTTCCTGACGAATTTCAGTTGTTAGTCAGCAGTTTTCTGAAGGAAAGGGAAGGTGCTTAGAAAGCCCTTGTTGTCTGTGAAGCTTGAGCTGTGCAGTGTATGCACATGCACACACACAGGGGAACATATGTAGTAGCTGAAGGATCTTAAATGTGATTTTCTCATGCTTTTACATGCTCTCCACTTAAATCTGAGCGCTGGTCTTAGATTCACTCCAAACACTGGTGCATATGTCCCTTATGTGCCAATTTTTTAAAAAATAAATTTTGAGTAAAGGCTGTTCAGTGAGTAATAAAAAGAACACATTTTTTTCATTTATGCAGGTGCAACTTGTTTAACAGCATAGTGCTTAAGTCTAAGTAAAAGCATGAAATGTCACTTCAGCAGAGTCTTCAACACTTTTCAGTCATGACTTTAAATTACTGCTGAAAGGTAAACCTTGTTTTAGCACTGTGCTACAAAAAAAAAAAAAAAGGAATAAAAGATTTTTAAAACTTTCATTTACTCAAAACAAAGGAAAAATACATTTCATTTTTTAAAGAGTCGCTTAAAAATTTCATCAGATGCCATTTTCAATAATATAATCATACACAGGAGCTTCCAGGCCTGGCAGTTATTTAGACAGCTGTCAATCAAAATGTCTCACAGCTACCCTACCGTGTCAGCCATCAGCTAACCCACACTTTCCCATGGACGTCTTAGCATGGCATCTTTGTTCTGTTTTCAGATAAACAGATCCAATTTCTCAACAAACAGACTGCTACAGTCCTTTTGATAACAATGTAATAATTCAAAACAAATGATTCTAGGCTTTGATGATAGCACTTTTATGGGTCATGAAGAAATCCTCCCACCAACATCTGTTTGATTTTATCTACTTGAACTTTATCCTCCAGTTGAAGATTTATAAGCTGAAATCATCCCAGCCTATTAAAGTCAGGCTAATGTTAAAGCACTAACACAGAGAATGAAAGTGCATTTTGCAGTCATCCACCTTTTGAAATCCTGCCGTGAGGGAAAGATATCAAAAGTTTGAGAGATATATGTTTAAATGTGCTGGAAGTCTGCATTCTGCACAGAGTCCTGGATGACTGAGAGATTAAGGAATCTAGCTGTTGCCCTACTGTGGGGGCAAGTTATTTACAGAACTATTATTTAGAAAGACAACATGAAAAATACAGATGTTGTTTACATTGAAAGGCTGTTTTCTTAGCAAAAACCATTATGGGTGATGAAAATTCACTCCAGATTTGTTCCCCCCTCCTCTTAATTTCTGCCTACACTGTAAATAAAAAGCATGACAGCAGACTTATTAGAGCCACTTGTTACTTATTAACTAGATGGCACAATTTAGTCAGGATGCTTTTTAATTTAAAAGTAAAGAAAAAAAAAAAAAAAGAAAAAGCAAGACTTTCCATGAAAAATCCGATAAAACATGCCAAGAGAAAAAGTACTGCACATTGCTACTTGAAAACAGCCTTCTGTGAAAGCCAGCAAAAGAAATTATTATCAATGCTGTCTCAGTTGCAGAACTTTTCCAAGAAAACAACTACTCTTCCTGTGAGTGCTGACACTTCTACAAACAGTGGTAATTTAGCAGTTGTTTTCTGGAACATTCTTTTGGAATAGATTTGTTTAGTGTGTTCCAGATGACATCTTTTTAACCTAAAAATTCAATTCCAATTATAGTTTGTAGCATAGTATAGCGCATAAATACATATTAAAATTTTTATAACAGTTAGTTATTAGATGCTGCAAGATGAAAAAATGTGTACTGCTATACCTTGTGTAGCATCACTTGGAAAAGAAATACAAACATGTTAGTGTTTGGTGGTGTGTGCCTTAAGAAGCTTAACCTGGTGTCCTTTAAGTATATTTCTATATTTACACACCCCTGCGTGACTGTCAGATCCTCTTTGTATGGAGGAACTCAAACTTGCTTTACACACGCTAGAAGTATTTTACTACAGTAGGAAGAGATGACCCTAGAGATTAAAGGATGTCCTTATCACTGCTGATGTATACAGTACCACTGGAAATTGCACTGACTCAGTTCTAAAGCAACCACTTGGCCACTTTTCCACCAGTCTGAAGCAGCAAGATATGCACGCACTAAACTGCACTCTGTGCAAAGGAAAAGAAAATCTGCTTAAATACTAAGTTCTTAGAGGCTCCAACACAAAGTTTACTGAGCCATAGTGAAAAGTGTAAGGTAGATGTTGGAACATTTTAAAGGAGATATCCCTGGGAGGAGCCAGGCACACCTCAGGAGAGGTTTTTCACCTTTCATGGCCAGCATGTCCCAGGCAGAGACCACGGCTGTACTCTCAGGGTGGGAGTCCAGCCAAGCTTGCTGCAAGAGCCTTTGATTTCTCAGACATCCCAGCCCCTTCATCTTCCCCAGGTCCTGACAGGCAGCTGAACTGCCACTGCCAGAGGGAAGATGCACACTGCATCCTTGCCACCCTGCCCCCGCTGCAGTAAGCAGTGGAGAGGTGATGCTCTGCCCACACCAGGGATTTCTCCAGGCAGTTATTTTTGTGAACTGGCAGACATTCCCTTTCTGAACAGGCAACAGTCTGAGTTGTCACTGTTTTTGGGGGGAATTTTGCAGGGGGAGGGGAGAGGGCAAGGGAGAGGCAGAGAGATTGTTCTTTTTCTTACAGAAGGAAGAGCTCAGACAGGCAATCTTGAAGCTCAAGTGGCAACATAAAGGAGCATAACAAGAGGGAGACTGAAAATCCTGCATACCTTCCCCCTGACTGTCTGTTGTATGACATTCACCAGATGAGTATATGTAAAGTACCCTGTAATTAAGTTCATCTGATCATAATAACTTCTAGGAAACTTCAAAAACTATGTCAAAACTCAAAAGCCAGAATAATTTGTATTTATTCTAAGTAGATGAGCATGTTGCTCAAGCATAAATTACATATTTATTTAGCATAAATCAAGCCAAATTATTTGGTAGAGCTGTGGAACTGCACTTCAGATATGACCTGCCCTTTGCTTTACTGACTGTTTGGAGACCCTTCCCATTTCCAGCTCACAGCACATGCTCATCTCCCTGACCTGCCCCTGCCTGCGCCTGCAGCACCAACCAGACCCACAGCCTGAGAGGAAGAAATGAAGTTGAAAGCCCTGCAGGACATAATGGCAGGTGAAAACACCAAACTCCATTTGAACTTGGGCTCTCCTCAGAGATTTCATAACTCCTGTCTCATGGAGGAACCAAACTCTGCAAATATATCATGGCCACGTCTTTGCCATATCATTTCTGTACACGATGACTGCTCCAGTGTAAACAAGACACCTGCCCTTGCCCTATAGTCAGGGTGAAAGAAAAACAGGTTTATCAAGGAGAATATATTTAGATACTAGTGTCTCCCCACAGCAGTATGTCCAAAAATAGCAAACTCTAAAAGCTGCACACTAATCTCACCAGAGAGAACTAAAATTTAAAAAATAAAAAACCAACAAAAACCAAACAAGAAAACAAAAAAACCCAACCAAAAAAAAAAAATCTGACAATACTTATCTGACAATGAATTAAATTATGTCTGTGTTTCTTTCTTCTTTTCTTTTATACCCATATAGTTGTTAACTTATTGTTAAATACCAAAATATTTTTCAAGTCCTCAAGAATAAATGCTGCTGTGGAAGAAGAGCTACAGCCTGCATAACACACACCAAGCTGAATCCATCATGTTTTGCCAACTAGCCTGAGTTAAACACTCGTGAACAAAACAGATTTATTCATCTCCATTTTCCCCCTTCATGAAACAGATTTTCTGATAAATACCACATGTTTCCTGAAAAACAACATATCCATAGTTTAATGCTGGAATAGGTTTGTAGCAATTCAACTTCCTAACACCATAATTTTAGCAAATGGGAGAGTTAAAAACGTGAGGCTACAGGTGTTGCCTCAAAGCAGCGTGTGCAGGTGTAGGATGGAGCAGCAGCACCAGCAGCTGTACTCCAAGAGAGAGGAGCACTCCTCCTTGAGACTGCTGTCTCCCCTCAGCCCACTTGATATGCAAATGTCTCTGTCTTTCACTTCCCTGTATCTGTAAAACAGAGATAGTGAAGTTTTCCCTCTCAACAGGCCACCCCAAAATCTGCAGATTAATCATTCTTTTTTAATGGGCGGATGGTGCTGATAGGCCGTGTGAAAGATGCATAAATGCTTTGTTTATTTTGTATTTTGTATTTGAGATACAGCATGCCTTGGAAAGCACAGTTTGCCAATAAGCATAAAAATACCATTAATATGTTCAGATTGTCATATCCAAAATCTGAAACTGAATCTATCATCAGCTGTGCTAGCAATGTGTTTTCTGCCAAGTTGCCACGGGTTACAGAAATGCATGATGACAGCAATAAATAACTTTAATGACTGCTGATAATATCATGAAAAGAGCTCTGTGATACACTGACATCATTTAGAGGTTTACTAGACATTATTAAGTGTTGTAGCATGCCTCAGCTTGTCAGATAATCATAGCAAATTGCTTGTATATACACATATTTTTCTCCATCTGCATGTATACGTAAAACTAAATATTATAGGCTATTTATACATAATTTATTCAGCTTATTTTCACTTGAAAAAACCTAAAATAGAAGTATGCCAGTTATATAACTGGCATGTATCTGAGATGTAACTGGATGTACCTTTGGATTCTGTACAAATAAAAGACCTTTTCAAGCAAAACTCACTACAATCCTCACAACCTCTCAAGCAGTGGTGCCATCTAGCACTACACACTGGAGCCTATTTGTCACATGTATTTGCCATTCTTTAATGCTTTTTGTATTTGGCCTTCCTGGAAGTTCGTTGATATGACTATCACAGCAAATAACAGAAGAGTGCCAAGGTATTTTCACAAACACCTGCAGTAAGAAGAGTTTCATAATGAAATTATCTTCAAATCAAATAAAACAGCGGTTGGATGACCTCAATGTTTCTGCTTAAGTTAGAAAATATTGAATACTTTATATCTTGATGTGTCTTTCTCTCATCACTCTGGGACTACTGTTACCACAAAAAAAGAAAAAAATTTAAGCTACTATTGCTAACACCATGTAGTCCTAAAACACAGACATCATCAAAACAAATTTAAACAGTACATATTATTTTAATATATGTTTTTATCTCCTTAAGAAAGAAAATATTTCTGCTTTTTTTGCATTTTAAGACATCCCTTAAAGAAGGGCAAGATCACTATTTGTAGATGTAATGTTCTCATATTCACAATCCACATTAAATGTATTCTTAAATGGAAAAAAATAAGATTTTAAAACCATGTTTTAAATCATGTACATCTGTCAAAAATACAAATATGACACGATCCCTTTAAGAAGTGACATTTAGCAATACCTATTGACATGGAAGGACTTTGGGAAGATGACATAAAGGCTTGCAGATGCACAACAGATCAAGCACTTACATCTGCTTCTGCAACTCACATGTCACCCTTTTCCATCCACCATATGATTTGCACATCAACATGATTACACCAAGCTGGGTTATACATCATAAAATGCATTTGCCTGTCAAAAAGGTACCAATGCTATTCTTTCTCCTCCTTAAGCAACCATTCCCTGTGGGTTACATATCCCACAGCATTTAGGTACAAGCAAGGGGTTTATTTCCTAGCAACCTCCAGTTCTGAAGTGACACAATGATCAAGATTTATATGTTACAGGCATAATTTTATGTATGATTATTAACTGCATTTAGTTTTAGGGACAAGATTTTTCACCTGTGAAAACTAAGAAAATATAATGCAATTAATAACCATTCAGGGTCCTAACATAAACAGAGGGGCACAGCATGCTGCATTCATTTTTTTCTCTCTTTTTTTAACCCTTTAAATGGCCTGAAAAAACATGGCCTAGAAACCTTAAAAAAGTTGTAGAAATAGATATTTTTTTTTCCATTGTACTGTATGCAAATTGTTGCACTCACACAGCAAAAAATCAAATGCCCCAAAGAGGCCTAACTTAGTTCCTAAAAAATCCCAAAGATGACATGGTTTATTATAGGGCCATCAGTGGTCCTAAGAAAAGTTAAAGAAAGAAAGCAGAGAAAAAATCATTATGGCTGATTATGTTGTCTCAATAACAAGTATCTATTAAAAGAACCTGAACTTCCACGCTGTTTCTGATAAACCTTCCAGTACATGACGAAAGGATTTACAGCTACCAAGATTATGAGGTGGCAGGAGTCAGATCCATTTCTGCACCTCTTCTCAAGGGTCACTTAATGTGGAGGAAGGAAAACTTGTGGGGCCTCACTGGGCACTTCTCAGGCTAAGAAGCTCCAACTGAATTAAACCAAGTTCATTAATAAGTAGCATCCCTACTAGGAAGCCTAAATGAGCCTTTCTTAGCAGTGAGCCTTTTGTTTCCCTCAGGATGAAGTGCTTGTGGAGTCATAAAATGCCTCCAATTCTCAAACAAGACCATAACCTCCTAAATGTCATCGCTGCCCTTCTTCCTTCAAAGGACTCTGAATTTGTGTGTGCAGCAGCCCACAGAAATTCGTTAGTGTTGGCAAACAGCGTGACAACTGCAACACAAACCCAAGAGGGGAAAATAAACAACCCTTCAGTCATCCCAATCATTGGAGCCATGTGGGCATTTAACATGCTATGGGTTCCTCGGGTCTGGGAGAACATAAATTAGTGCAATTAGTGATACAATTAATGAATTTCAGCAGTCAGATATAAGCACGAGTAATGTATCCAGGAATTAATCAGGCAGTTCTTAAACAACAAAGCCCTGTTACTTTGGGCTATCCTGAATTCCTAGGCTCTCCTTGGATCCACTCATGAAACAAAATCACTTTCCAGACAAAAAACCCACCACGTAAACATATAGGGATGAAATTTCCTCTCAGACTCTTATTATTCAATGCACCTGTTTCCCAGACCTACCTTGCACCCTAAGTGTCTCCTATTTCTAGGAGAGAGTAATTTTCTCCCTGTCTGGTTTCACGCAATGTCTCCCAACTCTAGCTTCTGCTCATGAAGGAAAGAATTTGTCTATCTAAACACCTGATCCTGAGTGTCTGCATTTTCAGGCATCATATCTCCCTTCCAAAGGCTGAATGGGGTCTCTTCCAAAATCTATTTCAGTAATTTGGGATGAGTGAATTAAGTCATCTGCGCCATACAAACCATGCCGGTGATTCCATCAGGAGTGCAAAAAGTTCCAAATATTATAATACATAAAGAAAAAAATGCCCATGAATAATCTGGAAATCATATAATTTTGATAAATTCTATCTACAGCTTCATTTTCTAAAGCAATACATTTAAGACCAGTTCTTTCCAATGTATATATCTGCCCTGCAGATAAACATTTGCTCTGTTTAGCAGTTGAGTGTTTGGCCCAGCTTGTAAAGGGTGAAAAAAAATTACCAAAACAACAAAATCAGATTACTGCTATTTTAAAATCCTAATGAGTGTGAATAGGCAAATATAGGGCAGAAACTCCTTTCTGAAAAATGAATGAATTCAAGACACTGTTTTGGAAATGGATTAATCTCCTGCCAATTTTATGTCAAAGTTAAACCATTTTGGGTAAGAGTCAAAACATTAAGAGAGAGACTTACCAAACCTTGAACTTTAACAATCTGGTTTCCTGTGTTTGAAAACTTAGAGCTTTGGTAAAAACAGAACTGTGAATTATCAGCATGGATTTTACAGCATTTTAAGACAAGCAGATAAAGTTAAAAGAATCCAAGTCCATGTGTGCGCAGCCTTAATGGAATTTCCCTAAAATGACATATTTTTCTTTTCCTGTCAGGTATGCTAGCCAACCAGAGAACAGGTTAAAGCAAAGTGTAAATATCTAACACAAGAAAGATGCTGCTGTGACACAACATACCTGTATTTTAAATGCTTCAATCAACTCAGATTTCACAGGATCTTTTACAAAATTTTACAGAAAATCCTGCTCCCTAGCCTTTCTGGAAACAATCAATAAGGAGACTAGAGAGTAGAATATTTATAGATATATAGTGACAAAGCAGTAAAATCTATCACAAACTGACCCAAATGAAGTAGTCTGAAGTTTCACATCTAGTTAAATAAAAAACCCTGAGACACCCTTTGGATTTAAAGGCAGAGAATTACAGCTCTTTTCTGTTTCTTTCTACCCCCTTGCACCCGTGGGAAAGTGTCAGCCAGTGGCTGCCCTGCCTGAGGCTGTGCTGGGGCAATGGGGGGCCATGGAGGGTCCTTGGGAGCCTCTCCTCACTTAGAGCCATAAGGGACAAGGTGTGCTGGGCCCATACACAGGCAGGAGCCTCTTGAGGGGCTTTTTGAGAGCCTCCCTCCGCAGCACGTAGCAAGTAAAGAGGTGAAAGTTATCCATATGCTTTGCGCCACATGGGAGAAAGGCTCCTTGCTGCTGGACCCTGAAAAGCAATCAGGAGGCCTTCTCAGGGCAAAGGGCAGAGGGGTTACCTGAGGATAGTGTGTACATGAGCTTTCTACTGCACTGGTACAGATTCCAGCCCTAAATATAGGTCCTGGCCATTACCAGCTGAGTTCAGTAACCCGACCCCCGAGGGGCAGCTCCTGTGGCCAGCACCCTTCCTGCTGCTCGCTGGCATGTGTTAAACAGCTACTCATACAGGCCCTGCTGCTGGGACTCCCAGTCCAGCACCCTCCTGACGGCTGGTGACGCTCTCACAGCACCTTCCTGCAGCTACCATGCAGCTGGTGAGCCAGAGCACAGGTTGTCTTGCATAGCGGCTTGTTCCCTTCAGGGACACTCAGCAACACTCTCACTCAGCAGGAATAATGCAGAACAGTCTTCAGGCTGCTTGGACCTCAGCAAGACAGAATCACAAATTACACCCCTCTGATCCACATCACTGTGGACACAGCAGTCCCTACTCCACACCTCAAAAATTCCCCTGAAACTTGCTATGGAAAATCCAAATTTTACGCAAAACTCGGTGAAAACTGGATTCTCACTGATAGGTGGAGGTCAGAAATCTGGAGAAGAATTAAACCTGTCAAGAACAAAATAGCACATAGCAAAAATTTCTCCTTTGTCTTCTGAGGAGGTATTCACAAAGCATGAACATGCCTCATTTATTTTGGCAATGTTTTACCAAGTGAGGGTGAGGTGTTGGCTGTCACTACATCTTATTCCCCAACCTCCTCAGCACAGATCCAGCTTCTTGGCTTTTTAGCAAAAGCTCTGTGATGCAGATAAAGTAGTCAAGCTAGGAAATTAACCTGGAAAAAAAATTTCAGATGACTGAGGAAAATAAGTATACAAGCAAATAAAGATGATGGAAGAAATTAAAGCATGAGAGCACAGTGAAAAGCAATCAAGCAGTTCCAGACACTGATGTGCCATAAGCAGAGGCTCTCAGCAAGGACTGAAGACAACTCTGATTTTTAGTTAGGCTCCAGAACAGCCCAACCTTTGAAACACATAATATATATGCAAGAGTCTTATGAAGACCAAATCCACTTCTTCCATATTCTTTGTATGCAGCTCTGCACCTTTCCCTTTTTGACTCATGACATTTTGGGTGATGTCTGGAGTATTAACTGGTCCTCATCCAGGAGTTCTCCCAGGTCTGTTGCAAAACATCCTCTCAACACATGGTTTCCTCAGATACTCCTACCCCCTCAGATACTCCCCAGCTATCCAACACCTCTCTCCAAAACCAAAGTAGCACAAGAAAACCATCACTCTCCAGATCACCACCAAAGCTCTCTGGAGTGAGTAGGAGATTTTTAGATCATTAAAATGCTACACAAAATTGAGGTAAAGATCATAAAATTCAAATATTTCAGCACCACGGACTTGTTTGTCAATACTGAGTAATGTATATTGCATATAATAGTGCATCCAAATTAACATTTCATATCAGTAACATACATAAAGGGATGTGAGAAAGGCAAGAAAATCAATGTGGTGAATTTAATTTATATATGTATTTTATCTTTAAAAGGAAAGACACCTTTATACTATAGGTCTTGATCTCTTTGAAGAATTACTCCCAGTACTGCCTTAGGAAGGGTACCAGGGAAACATATTATTCTGTGTAGATGAATTGCTTGTCTACATATTTTCCTTAAGATTCTTGGAGCTCTTGGATTATGTTTTGTAAATCAGTTAGCTTCCTAGCCAGAGATTAAGGTAAATTCTGCTAAGGACTAAAAGTTGACTTAGAGCATTAAGAAGGATTAATGTTTAGCTGTGGTGAAGCTGAAGTACTAGGTTAGCATGTTTACGCAGTGCTGTAGATCACAATTAATCCAAAATTAGTATAAAAGATCAACAGCAACTGCTCTCGCATGCCAGCTTGGCTTAGTCCTAAAATCAAGACTTACTTTGGGGGCAATCTGTGCGCAAAGTTGCCATGCATGGGCCCTAATAGGTTTAAAGCTTTCAGAGGAATCCATGCATTTTAAATGTTTAGCTTCTTTGCCCTCTGCTTTGAGAAAATAAATGTAGAAGTCATTACTCGAGATGCTTCTGCTTTCTATCTGTGTCACAGATCTGTCAGAATAGATTGGTGCTAGCAATGAACAAAAGCAAATACAATTTCCTGCCTTATAAAGAAGAGGTTTTTAAAATATGTGCTTTCACTTGTCATTAGAGAGTTATAAAAATAACAGGGTTTTTCTGACAGAAAATGCTCATTTTGTATAACAAAAATAGATGGAAGTCCACATGATGTCCAGATATAGACATGGGCATATATAGTTTTGAAAAATCTATCTCTCAGTTCTGCAACCATAGAAAATGTATAGTAGTATATTTAAAGACATAGCTGGAAGATGATATTAAGTGACATGTGACAACATAGTTTAAGAGAGAGAGAGGTGAGGTTGTGGGGTCCTCTCAACTTCAAATCAGTTTAAATGATGATATCTAGCTCTCTCCAAAACTGACAACAGCTCTATGGTCTTCAAAACGGGAGCCATGTTGCAACATGCAGCGTGGAACCCAGCTCAGGCTGCTGGTGCATCCAGGCTTGAGCCCAGCATGGCTGACCCAGCCCTGTGCCCTTACAGATCTGCTCTCCTCAGCCTCAGGAAAGGAGTCTGGAAGGCCAGGCAGGGAGTCTGGAAGGCAGCCCATGGCTCCAGCATACAGGCTACCACACCTTTGAGATCACTCAGAAGAGAGCAGCATGTGCTTTCAGGGGCTTAAAGGCAGTGTGCATAAGGAGGCTGCTCTGGAGGCAACCAGTAGGACAGGGTGCTCCTACTGCTATGGAGCAAGTATGTTCAGGAGCAGGGGATTAATTGACCTTAAAGCAGAAAGCAGGTGCCAAACTAAGAGATTTGTCTGACCGGCAACTTGTGAAATTAAACAGGTGAAAGTAAAAACAAGCCCATTTTGTAGAACAGAAGCCCCACCCTATGAGTCAGACTATAAGTGCCTTGAGTCCTTTGTGGGAGGATCCGCTGTGGGTGTCTGGGATCTTTTTGAGGCGTATTTATTTCTTTTAGGGCAGAGCCTTTTCGCTCTCATACCAGTTTTTGCTTACAGTGTTGTATTACTTTAGTATAATCAGTACTAATTCCAAAATTCATGGCTGAACTTGGTTACTAATTAATGATCTTTAAATCTTTTATTTCTATACTAAAGAAAAACCAGAAACAGACATTCTGAGCATCACTTTCATAACACTGTAACACATTGAAACTGAAGGAACAGTGCAGTGTTGTATCAGGAAAGACATACCATACACATCCCAACAGCACAGAAGATGCTGATGCCAAACCAAATGAGTTAAGAAATTTAATCAAGTTTCCCAGTGCATTTCACAGCTGCAACAAACATTCTTGCTGGGGTGTGCCCAGCAGTGAGGGCTATTTGCAGAGATGTTTGCTAAGCAATTCTTTCAGTTACTGGGTACTAAACTTACAAGAAAATTCATTGCTTCCACTGGAAGAATACTGAGAGAGTACTGAGAGATGGTAACATCTGTGCCTATATCTAGCTAACCGCATTCAAGCTGTGATGGTGATGACATTTGTGAGACTTGATTAAGCTTTTCTTTAATCCCAGTCTTTATTTTAGAAACACACACGAGAACAATTTCATATGCAATTCTGAAAGGAAACTCTAAGATGATGCAACGTGGCCTCATGCAAGAAATTTGAAAATTCCCTTTCTGAGGTCTGTCTCCAAGAGACACACAGGGCTTCCTGTTTATGGAACTCTTCATGCCCACAAGCTATGTATTAAAAAAGAAAGAAAGAAAAAAAGTGGGGTGTAAACATAACCCAGGCAAATTCACTGAAAATACAGATCAGCTCACTATGGGCCTGTAATGGATTCTTCTCTTTGATTCTTGCAGGGTTTTCTTTACTAAAACACCCATCATCTACCCTGAGATTTTGACCCACCACACTAAATCAGGCCTTCTTCAGATTTTCCCATGCAAACTTGTGGAGAGGCTCTGGTAGGTGATTTTCAGATGATGACCTCATTCTTTTGTGCTACCTTCAGCCTCAAACGAACAGGAGAAGCTGCCCAAATACACTTGCACACCAAACACAGGTTAAGACAAAAAACTTAAGGAGTCCTTCTTTTAACCAGGGAAATTCAGCTCAGGTACATCACCAGGTTTTCAAAAAGCTCCTGCTTTACCCAATTTTACAGCTGGGCAAATGAGACAAGCAGATGTCAGGACATGTGCCTAAGATCACATAGAGACAAGAGTTTGGAGTACCTGGCATGTCCCTGGATCACAAACCCTTATGCCATGAACAACACTGCTTGCTTATGGTGTCCTCAGTTTCAGTAGCTGCAGGTTTCCTGAGCAAAGGTATTTTACATCAACTGGCCTGCAAAGCCTTATAAAACTCTTACAAACAGAGGCCACAGGCAAAATAAAATGTAGAAGATTTTTCCAGGAAGAAATGCCATCTTTGCCAAAGGTGCTTCCTTAGACAAAATTAGGCAGATCTGCACACACTTATCAACTCTGTTCTGTATGGTCCTAATGCTTCCAAGTAATGAGTTCAGATTTTTTGATTTTGCAGATTAAGTAAAAAAAATCCACACCTGAGATGAAGTGGACCCATCTAGATATTAACTAGCCTTCATCTTTGAAGAGTACATTTTTTCTTCATAATAAAAGACAACCTTCATCTGAAAATATTAAGTCTTTCAAATGTTTTTCACTTGTTTTGTTACCCCGTAGCAGAGCTACACATCCCGATCAAAAGAGAACTACTGTTTTGTTGTTAAAAAGTAAACATGCTTTTCTACAGATCAAAGCCATAGTGGCAAAACACACGGTGGAACATGCTAGCTCAGAAAGAAAGGGTTACTAACCCCTGCTTTCAAGCATGAATGATTGATATGCAAATATGGTTTATGGTAATGCTTGTGAATATCTGCTTTTCTGGCAGCCCAGAGTTCCCGCATGCATTACTCTCACAGATCAGGGCTCTGTGAGGAGGCTTTGGGGGCACATGTGCACATTCAGAGACCCAGTTTGCTGTGGAAGCCTTCCAGAAAGCCAATAGCTGCTTGCACCATAAAACTGAACATATATTTTAAACTTCTCAGAATCAACAGAAGCAAATAGTATATCAAATGCCTCTGGTCCTATGCAGCAAGGGTACTGCCAAACCCCAAGTATTCAGGATAAATCATGAGTGGGAACCTCAGATCGTGAAAGAGACCTTTAAAGAAATCATAAGGTAGGAGCATAACTTGGTCTCTTTTACAGTAACTGTTGAAGGCCTTGTTTTGAAAAGATTCATTAACTCACATTTTAACTGGGTTTTTTCCTGAAATATTAAGCTCTGGCACATGCCTATTTTACACAATGAAAGCTGTGACTCAACCCTTGCTATTTGCCTCCAAGAGCTGGGCTTTTTCTGAAAAAAATCCCAAAAACCTATGAAACAGCTTAAATTTTCAAGAAGCAGTGAACTAGCAGCAGAGAGGCGCTGAAGAACATAGAACTCTCCTGAAGCCTGCAATAAAACTTCTCTAGCTAGTCAAAATGTGTTAAGAAACTCTACTTCTCCCAATAAGAAAGCACACAAACTCTATCTTTAATTTCCAAAGTATTTACCTCCTCCAGTAAGTGCTCTGCAACTCAGCAGAGCAAACCCAACTGTTTCCCATTAGGCAACTGTGTGCCGCAGCTTTTCTGCACACACACTCACAGCCGTAACTCATCGCTAGCATTTCTGTGCACATAAATTCAGACAAAATAGAAGGGTGGAGAAAAAGAAAAGGCAAATCAAAAGCCAAGAAACCTTAAAAACGGTTACAGTACCTGCAAGCTCCAAGATAATACTCACAGTGGAGGTTTCCCTGAGGCAGAGAGCTCAGCACCCTACTCTCTATGGACCATCTGTGGACCTGGATCCAATATCCACATTTAAAGAGACAGAGGAATGAAAGTAAAACCCATTGGCTTTTATCCAGGTTGTTGTACAAGAAACCACTTTCTTTTTATTTTTTAGTGAACTGTTTTTAAAGAGAATCCACCAATAAAGCATCACACTTGTGCACCTTGGTGTCTCCTTAACCAACTGCAGGACAACAAAAATGTAGCAAATCACACTTATATATCACAAGTCCTAATGAGTCAAACAAGCATTTGGAGCAAATGTAAATATTCCACTCTCTCAATAAGCACAGCTCTTAAGTGTAGGCTTAATTTTATCTCTCCTCAATAAATCATTTTTAAGCAAGTACCTAAATATAAGCCCACATTGTACTCCCATAAATACTAACAGGACTTGAACATGTGCTTAAAATTAAACATGCACTTATGTTCTTCACCGAACCTGTCCAGGGGACATTACAATTGTGTGAGTGGTAAAATCTCTCAGAGAGATTGCTTACAGGACCCTGTATAAGCTCTGTGCCATTCATAGAGCAAGACAAGAAGCACCAGAGGATCTAAGCCATTAGGGGTGGATAGAGCAGTGGCAGTAGGAGATTATACCTTCCACTTTTTCTACTGCAACGAAGTCATGTACAGACAGATGCCATACTGTGAGGCTACAGAAAGCCAGCAGATTTGCCAAGGTCAAACAGGTATTTCTGCAGCCATCCTTAGCTGGGGCTAATGCATGTACTGGGAAGCAGCACTGAGAAACTCAATGGTTCTCAGCCTCAGCTGATAACTTGCCTGATGCTCCTCTAATTTAGGCCGCAGAGAGTGACCTGTGGAGCTGGAGCTTGCCTACAACTCCCCTTTCTTACCCCTGCCACTGCTTGACCCCTGCCCTCACCTTGAGAGCCCACCAGGGACCAGGAAATGTGAAAGGAGGCCAGAGGCTACCCTGAGCTGGACATCACTGGTTCCAGTACAGAGGCAAGGCGTCTTTGCATCTCACTGTCCAGCTCTGCATCCAGCTCTGTTTTAACTGGCAATAAATTAAATATTCCAGCTTCAAGCCTGTTTTGCTCATGATAGTAATTGAGTGACTTTCCTGTCTTACCTAACCCATGAATTTTTCTATCTCTTTTTCTACACACTGCCACTGAGAAAGAGACATAGAGCAGCTGGGTGGGCATCTGGCAGCCAGCCAAAGGCAGTCTACCACTGAGCCTGAGATCCCAAAATGTTAAGCTGGTCCATTTTGGTCTGAATCATCTTTTTTTTTTCCTGCAAGTGAGATGAAAGGAGTGATTTATACAAACACATAACCTATATAATGAGCATACTGCATTAATGTCAAGGAGCATAAAAAAATTACTTCCATTCTATTCATTGTTAAATACCCCAGGACTATATGATGATTTTTTTATGAAAGAAAACAATATTTCCTTTATTTACAAAATAGAGATTACCAAAGAACAACAAAGACAAAATTGGGAACTAAAACCACATGTATTTTAAAAAAGCACAGCAAAACTACTAGTTATACCTTAACTTCAGATACCTTCCCCCAAAAGATTATTTTTAGGTTCATTTTAGAAGCTGCTCATTTCACAAAGAGGCATGGCTATGACCAAAGTGTACTATTCCATACTCAAAGGTGTAACTGCCACTGTAATACATATGCACATCCAGCCTAGTTCTCCTGGAATGCATCTGTGCTAACACACAGATGTATGGGATTATGAGATTACTGAGATTAGGTGCTTTTGCAGAAGACCAATTTGGCAACCCTAATTGTAGGAATAGGGACCCTAAATCAAAGTATCTAGTATTTTGAGTGAGTCACACTGCCACAGACACACTCATACAAGCTGTTTCATGTCTGTGGGTCGCAGTGCCCAGTTCAGCCTCACAGATGTGGTCAGCAATAAAAAATATCCTAGGAAATACCCATTTACAGTTAAAATCCTCTGCATCACTTGCTAATTTTATCAGTCTGTCAGAGAGTCAGAGCAGAAATAAGAGATACAAAGCCATTCTGAACTCTGCAGCACAAACGTCGTGTACTGCTGGAATGGCTGCTGGGTTGGCTAAACACAGCATTGTGGGCCCACAGCTGCTACTTAACAGGTTTACCTCACATTTACATGATTGTTTCCTATTTAATATTCAGCAGTGTAAATTTGAATATCAGGTTCTGTGTTTCCAAGTATACGTATTTACAAACACACCATAATAAGATTAGGAAGTCAGTCTTCAAAGATCATTGAAATTTTTGCACTGAAATATAAAACAGGCAGTTTGAATTTTTTTGACCAACTTCTTATTAGCAAACAAATTAAACACAGTTATACCACTGCATTTTAAGTGGTATAACTGTGGTATAAAAGTGGCTGATTTAATTACAGTGTAACATTCGTCAGAAAGTCCACTCTTTTCTGCTAAAGTACAACCTAAGTAAAATATTTGAGGACAATAAATATAAATTTTAATATCAATTTCTTCAGAAAGACATAAGATTTTTTTATCATTAAAACAAGAATATCAATAACTCCATTACCTCAGAATGCTTTCCACAGATTAAAAAAAAAAAAACTAGCTGCAGGGTTGTTTTTAAATGCCCTAAGAGTTGTATGGAGCACAAATTTCCATGACAGTACATTTGAAATACAGCTTTGGCACCTTTTTGGGTTACTTGAAGATCTGAAAAGAAACCGCTTATCCAAGAAGCCAATACTGGATGAACGTCCAGGTCACCAGACAACACAGGGGCCAAATCAGGGCTCAGACACCCTTGAAGCAACCAAGCACCACAGTGGGTTTGAGAATCTTGAGGGAATCACTGGTGGAAAACATCCCCAATGGCTCCCCAAGACACAGATATGGTCAGAGCTGGGAGCTTCTTGAGTAAAGATGGATTCAAGGGGCAAGACACAGTCAATACTCTCAGGAAGCAGTGACTCCTGGCCATCACTGGGTTTTGATGGATGAACTTCAGCATCCAACTCGGGAAAAAAGGGATACAGCACAGCAGCACCCTCATTTGTGCAATGAATTATTATATCACAGATTTTCTAGTTACTAAAAAAAAAAGCAAACTAAATGAAAACAGAGGAAAACTGAGCAGTACATCTGTTCCAAGGCAGACTCTTTCCTCCCAGGGAGAAGGCCAAATTAAAAGGTTAATAACAGAATTACTATGCCTCTCCAGTGGCTAGGTTTTAGCGGGGAGGCTTTGAGCCTTTGGCTCAGCTGCTCACACAGAGTTGGAAGCCACAGCCAGCTGACTGAGAGCAGGAGGAAGTGGGCACTGGATATTCTTCTATAAGGGGGATCTCAGACAAAGAAATCCTACATCCAGATGAAGAGCCCCCAGTGCTAAAACATAAAGGGGATGAGTCACAGGCTGCCCATCCAACTACATAAACTCCAGCCTTTCTCTCACATGTTCATCCTTGCCTCCAGACCTCATATCCATAGCACTTCCCCAGCAGATCCCACAGCATAATGAATATCTAAATGAAAGTTCTTAAAAAAATCCTACTACTCCCATCTTTCCTGGAGTAGCTTGTTTCCAGTTCCAGTTTTGGCCAATGTCTTTTGCATATGCAGATCCTCAAAACCACAGGCAAACTTCACAAGACTGAGCAACAGACACTGTACTTGGAAAAACAGTTCCTGTCTGTACTGATCCAAAAGATATCTGTCACCAATGACGAATAAAAATCAGTCTTTCCCCATTCAAAAAATCATATCTCTATATTCCCTTTGCAGCATAAGTGCTACTGCTTGAATCCATGGGGTTCAAGGCACCAGCCTGGCCTTGAGAACAAGCCAAACAAAAGACCTAACACTTCTCAAAACAATTGTTTTTCCAGCCTAAAAATTGCTTCTGCATATTTTTTTGAGAACACAGTTGGTCTCACTGTGCTTCCTGCTGAATAACCTGTGATTTCACCAGCAATTTAAAATGTGCAAAATGCTTGGCTTTCCTGTTGACATAGCTCACAGACTGAGTAATGCAGAGGAAAACAGCCTCAGTTCACAAGTTGCTTGGCATCTGAAACTTACACTGATTTTTGACACATGCAGTTTTCCTAATACGAGCAGAGATTCAGCCTGATGTTGTACAATCGATCTCTCATTTACCTCAGTACATCAGCATTTTTATTTTAGTTGCCAAAATGCAAATTTTGTGAAGATCTTCACCATACTAGTGACCATTTAACTGTATTTACCCTGAGAGTCTTCCAAGATGAGGGAAGCCAACAATCTTGAATTAGGACTGTAGAAATGAGATCATACCGCACATTAATTTACTGCATACAGCTGCTCTGCAAAGTTTGCCATGAAGCATTTTTAGGGATTTCAGTGCCAAATCATCTCTGAAAAATTCTATTGCTATGTATAATGTGTGCTTTCTCATATATTTGCTAAATTTTACAAATAACTTGAAGAAGAAATTCTTCCTATGGCTGGTTTGTCCCTGAGTTTTAAGATTTGTCCTCATTCATCATGATCAAAAGAAGAGGTTCAATGAGGAAAAATATGTCAGAGAAGACTGACAGAGAAGAGTCATCATCAGTAATGTTACCCTGGAGTAAAGCTGTGCATAAATCAGGCGTGCCCTTGGGTGGCTTGAAGTCTTCTAAAACAAATCACTAGTATCTTGTCTTATACCAGAATTGGCAACATAGAGAGAAAAAATTCCACTATCAATCTGAAGTCTACAGTATTGTAGAAAGTATTCATTCAAGAGAATAAGGGATTGTATAAAGCAGTCAATAAGCAGATATATTTTGATACTTTGACACAGATGATAACTGTACTAGTACACAGTAAGATAATGAAACAAATCAAATTAAATATTTCAAAGCTTATATCAGATGCAAAATAGAGTTGCATATGTGTGGATGAGGAGAAGCATAAGACCACCTGAGTGCTTCTTTGGCCATGAAGTGCTTAAATCAGAAGGCATCAAGAGTGACAAAATAAATACCCAGTCCAGTATTGTGAGTCTGAATTATTTGTTTCCTTGAAGATCAGAAAAGAAATCTCTAATCCAAGAAGCCAATACTGGATGAACATCCAGGTCAATAGGACAGAGTCACTGTGCCAGTCTTTCTTTCTCCCTCTTCCAAGAAAAGGGTGGTTAATCCTAAACCGTAAACAGGCATTGGTAGGAACCGTATATAAGCCTGAGTGAAGTATGTTTTCTTAACATGTAAGACTAGATTGTGTGCATAGAAATAAAAAAGAAAACTTCTTGCTCTTCCTCTTTTATCTCAAAACTACACTCCATGGAAGTTTTTCTAAACTTACTGCTTTAAAAATACTCAATATATAGGGTTCTGTAATTTTTTTTTTCCAGTCTTAAAATATTTCTACTTGAAAAGAATAAAAATATAGTTTTCGTACACATATATTGTATTAAATTAATTGTTTGGGTAAATAGAGATGTGGAAAATTTACAGCAGTAGAATTAATTATTCTGACTCTGGCATGAGGCTGGGTTTAATGTAAGATTAGATTATTTACTTCAGAAATTCTTATAGAAAAGAATCTGAAATTGTCTGTGCAAAATCTTGCAATGTCATAGTGTGTTTAATTTGGGAATATTTTTCTCAACAGGATTTCAATTATCTCATACTATTCTCAGAGCAGACTGTCACATGTGCATCCTGCTCACCTGTCAGGGCATTTGTACAAAAACATTTTTTAAGGTAAATTTTTTCAGACAGTAGACTTGAAAAATTGGTTGCAGTCTTTAGCAAATAGTGCGTTAAAATTCCTTCAATTATGTTCTTATCAGCTTAAAAAGAACCAAAGAAAACTGATATGGAAACAAGGAGACATTGTGTTATGAATGAAGACTGGTAAATTGGCTCCTTTTCAGAAAAAGCTGAAAAACATCACTTTAAGTTGTGGCAAGCAGCACAACAGAACCTGCTCTAATCATATACAGATGATGGGAATTTGTCTAATGTTTTATGGTGAATCGTTGATGAGGCCTGCAGAAGGAAAATTTGTAGAAATAAAATCACCTTGACAGTAAAGCACTAGGGTCAAAAAGCAAAGTAAAGTCAGTGTTCTTAGCTTTAATAAAAACAGTATGATCTGTCATCAACACAGCATTTTTACACTCTTGGACAATGCACTCTGGGAGCTCCTGCTGGGTTTCATTTGATTTTCTTGAAAACCAACAAAGGACAGCTTATGGCTGGTAATTCATTATGACAGCAGAGGAGTTATAAAAATACACATGTTTAGATCCCTGTAAACAAACAGCCCAGACTCCAATTTTCCACATAGAAACCATTAGCCAGCCTAGGTAAAACATACCTATAAGCTACAAAGTAGATTTGTTAGCTTGGAGGGTTTTTTTTTTATGTTTGAGCTATTTGTTTTTTAATGCAGGTTTGTGCCTTTTTTTTTTTAAACTGTGAACCTGAAAGTACAGACTTCTAAAATTTATTACTGAAGTTTCTTGAAATTAATCTGCCTACTCTGCTGCAACAATATTCAAGGCACATTTGGGGGAAGAAGCTTGACAAAGTGCAAAGAGGTATTGTTAAATACCTGAAGGGATTGTACACACATTGCATCACTGTCTAAATACTGACTGGGCAAGATCACAAGGCAAAACAAAACAGCAAGGTAATTGAAAACATCTATGAACTAGATGATCACAGAAGTGGGGTGATAGGCAAAAGTATATACAATTCACTCCTCATTGCCTGATTTTACACTAATATTAGTGCTGCAAGAATGAAAAACAGGTAGGAAAAGAAGAGAAAAAAGAAAGAAAAATAAAGAGAACACTTGAATTTTGAGCTTCATGGGCAAAAGGGATATTTCAGAGAAACAAACCTTCACTTCCAACCGCCACTCTGGGAAACCTGGACAAAAAAGCCTTAAAAAATGTAACTTTACTTAAACGTTTCTAGTTTTGAAGCTGCAATCACTGACAAAATTTTGAAAAGATAGCATATAAATTTCTCTAAGCAGATTTTTTTGCAATAAAGAAAAACAAGTACCTGGATGGATTCATATGAGCACACTGTCTCCAGTTCAGCACTGATACATAAATCATGTATATGTATACACAGATAGAGGTGCAGAGTGGCATAAAGCATTTTGAAGAAGCCCGGCCTGTGGCTAGCTGATCCACACCAGCAGGAATCCTTATGGTAGACACCGCACTACTGACCAAGTGCAACATAGCAGATATCTCTGGCTTAATTGGTGGTTGGGACACAAAGCAATAGAGAGCACCATTTAGCCAGAAAAGCCAAACACCTCTATTACTTAATTAGTGGGATTTAACCCATGTTGCTACCTCAGTGAATTGCAGGCAAGCCTAGATTTAGGTGGGGGGAAAAAAAAAAAGAAGAGGGGAAAAACACAACCCCGGTCCCCCCACCCCACCCAAAAAAAAAACCTTTAGGAGACAACTACATTACCAGAGAGTGAGGTCTTTTATGAGGACAGGTGCTGTACTTGGGTACCTGCTTTGGGACTCTGCAGTATAACACAGGTAGTACAGCTGGTCAGCACATGCATGCACACATGTATACCAAGCCTTAAAAATTACCAGCTTTCACAGACAATTAACTATTCCATCTGTTTTCATTTCTGTGTTGCTATCCACACCTGGTTGATGTGGTCTCTGAAATCAGGTGATTTCTAAAGGTTACTCTGATCAGCTGTCCAAAGGCACCTAGATGTTGGGCACTACTGGAATGCTGCAGGACCAATATGACTCTCAATGCTGTAATAAAATTTCCTTTATTTATCTTCACTACTTATCTCTAAATTCAAGAAGAATCATTGCTACATTTCCACAGAGGGAGGAGGGAGCTCTGACCAGCCATCCATGGTGCAAGGAGTCACTCTGCACTGCTCTCAGCAGCTCTGTCTCCTCCTGGCTGAAATTTGAGGCAAAGGTGGTGTTGCCCTTGCAGTTTGGATAGAGCCTGCTGTGTCAGAGCCCACTGAGCATCCCTGTGCAGCTAAAGACTGGGTTTATCTCACCCAAGCACAGACTGCACAAATGACTTTGCTGTAAAAGTGCATTCCTGGGTGGGTGCAAACACTTGGGCTTAAGGTTGCCCAGTTGCCCACCAAGTTGCCAGGGGGGTCTGTAAGCATGCAGGATGCAGCAGCCACTCTGCAGGGATTGCAGAGACATGGTGCTTGATTCAAGAGCTCAGATTCTAGCTCTCACTTAGATACTGCTGGGCTTTTCTCCTGAGATATTTCAGTTCCTATATCACTTAGACTCTGCAATGCTGACCTGAGCAGTATCTAAGTTCACTTAAATATCTGTGATGGAGCAAGGAGATGAAAATTTCCTGAGTCCCAGCTAGCATTTTACTAGCCCTTTCCTTCAGAATAGCCCACATGCTGCACCTGCATATTGATATGAATCTTACATATATTTTTGAAATTTGTTCTCTATATTGAAATGGTAAAAACTGAATGCAATACAGACATAAAAGAGAAGATCTTGCTTCACTAGAAAAAAATAAAGAAAGCCAACTATCTCAAGGGGGATTAAAATTAGTAGTGAAAATGTGCAAAACTAATTGACCTTATTATACAAATTATACTTGTCCCCAAGAAAGACATTGTTCCTCATCGAGTTCCCATCATTTACATGGGAACTTCAATTCTGCACTTCATTCTGCACTCGGAGAAGCAAAATTAATGGTGGAGTTTATCCCCAAAATCCAGTGAAAGCAGGCAAGTGTGACTTCTATTAGAAGCATCTTGGGCAGCAGTCTGGATTCATCCATTTGTGTCTGGTTCTGGCTTTTTACTCTATTCTTCTGAACACAGAGAACAGTTCATTTACCCTGACCCAAATTTCTGTCTGAACTTCAGTTTCCTCCCTACTTTCTGGAAATTTAATTTGCAAGTGCACAGGTTCTTATTTTAAGCATCTGAAGCGTCACAGCTTTCAAAAATAGCAACAAACAAGATAAAATAATATCTTTTCTGGTATAATATCTACCTCCTTCAGTATCCATCCAATCCTCTTCTTCCCAATCAATAAATAAAACACATATCATTATTGGAATACCAAGAGAGCAGGAGGCAAAACAAAAAAATCTCAAATGCAGATTGTATCTGCCCCATCTCTCACAATTTCACATTTTGTTGTCCCATATCAGGCATATGTTTAGCACAAATTTACATCAAATTTCAAGACAACTGCATGAAAGACAGAGTTTACATTATTTTTCCTCCTCTCAAGCCTCATCATCCTTGAAAAACTCGGAAGTCCCTTTATTGGGACTTCTGCTTCCATAACAACAGCAGAATTGGCCCTTGTGGAACAGCAAAACAACAGCTCAGCTCATTTCAGATCTGTGCTATTTTATTGAGCTGGCAAAACTCTCATGTGTAAGCATAACAGCCCTTAGAACTACAGTAAGTTAGCAATATCCCAGCCCAATGGAAATCCATGGGAGCCTTGCCACCAACTTAAACAGAACCAGAATCTTACTCACTACTTATAGATGAAGAAGTAAAAGATGAGGGAAAACAATTTAAATCATCCCCCAAATAGGAATTATTGCCTTTCTTTCAGTCCTCCTGGAAGGAAAAATGATTATGCTTTCTAGCTGTCAGAAAAAAAATCCAGGGTAATTCATAAGGTATTACATTAACACATATAAAACAAAATGAAAACCAGCTTCAGACTATGACCTTTCACTCCAGCAAAAGCTGAAGCAAGCGTATTGCAGACCAAATTAATACACATTCTACTAGGCAAATAAATTCAAAACAGGGAGTCACATTCTCCTCACTCTGTGGAGCTCAAAGAAGACATCAATTCTAAATAGGAATCAGACCACAAATTGAAAATGCCAATATACAACACAAAAAATCAAACAGACCAAAACGAAACCCATGGTATTCCAGTAATGTAAAATAGGGAAGAGGGATTTTTATTTTATTGTCTGAAATTTTGGAATTAAGCCCAGGATTTTATTTTCAGCTCCCTGGATCTTGATGTTGTATTGTCATCAGGCAGCAAGGCTAGAAATCCAGCTTGCTTAAGTGCACTTGTATACACATAGTAAAAAAAGAAGTCTTTAACTGGGAGATGTGGTCTGGTAAATGGAGTGGAAGTTACAGTAAGTACTGGTGATATTGACTGTAAAAAAAATCTAGTCAAATGCCATGACAATTAAAACTAAATCTCCACAACCTTAAGAGTAAACTAAATTTGGCTTATACAAAACTCTAATGAGGGAGATTCTTAACTCTTAAGTGAACAAACAACACAGAAAGGATCAATTTTGTAAGTTCAGTATACTGTATAATACCATATAAACAGAGGAAATATATTTACTATAGCACAGACATTCTGCTACAGCTCTTCAAAAGCAGATATTTAAAGTTTACTTTCACATGGGTTTTCACTTTTTGACCTGCTCTTGACCTGGGTAATACTTGCAGACCAGTGAGTTTAAGAAGGCCTGGGATCTATTAAAAGAGTAGTAGCTTGACTTTTACTGACTAGCACGCTGATGCTTTAAAGTAAATGTTATGGTTTGTCACAGGAACCAATTTGGTTACCGTTTGTTCTTCCTGCCCCTGCCTGCTGATATTTTTTCAAGTGTTTTTCATTCTTTAAATTCTATAAAGAAACCTGCATGCTGTTATTTTAAACTTCTGTATCTTTCTTTTGAGTAGTTCATATTTAACAGTGGGCAGTATAGCCAAAGTTTAACCCCAGTGCCTTTTGGTAGGACTTGAACTCCACATGCACTACCATTTTGCTCCTCTTTTCTGGCTGCTCAGTTATCATGGTGAAAGATCCCATTTACCTGATTTTTAAAGGCATAGATGGCAATAATTCTTCTTCCCCTAAAGTAATCATAAGCAATGCAGTACACTGTGTATTTAAGTATTTTATACTAGCTTCATCACCTCTTTAAACTTGCACTTTAGTTACTACTGTTTTATTTTGTTAACATCTCTGGTTCCTGTGATATCTTTCCAGCTTTATACGATGTGTAGGATCTTGTTAGGTATGTCAAAACACTGAGAAACCCCAAAAAGTTCGTCTGAACACCCTGACCCATCCCCTAATTTTACAAGGGACAATTTTGTAATACCTGTGTTCAATTTATTGGCAATAAATAGCTCTATTTTGTGCAATATGACAAAAAAGGTGCAAAATTTCTTTCCTCCCCCCCCTAGAAATTACAAAACCATAACATCTCAAGTCCATGGGGAAAGACCACAGCTGAGTCCCTAGCTAGCAATGTGCTTGAGAAGTCCTGAATTTTTATGGTAGGAGAGGTACATATGAAAACAGGAATGAATAAGCCCTCAGCAGACATTAGCAGATACGTGACATATACAGCAGAGACTGAAGCACAATTTGGGTTGAGCCTTATTCTTTCCTGTAAAGCATTAGGTTCAAAAGGGCAGTAGTTGTGTAAATCCTCTAACTTGTATATTTTTCAATATCACACTTTTATTTGCCTCAAAACAAAGGGCTTGGGTACCAGCAATGACTTATGTCCCAAAATGATATCAACTGTGTAAGTTTATGTTCACAAAACTAATCACTCCTGTTCTCCCAGGTCAATGCAGAAGGGGATGGAACACAGCAGAGAAGCTGTCTCTCTTCCTAGGGCAGGTTTATTGGCTTGATTCTTCCATGAATTATGTCTGATATTATATAAAGGGGATTTTCTGTGACTCTCCTCCAATATTGTGAAGTCTGTCAAACAAAAGAAATCTCTAGGCTTTTGAAGTTGCCTGTATTGCACCTTTAAATTGCAAGAAATCCAAACTTGAGAGGGTTTGTTTGAGGCAGAGCTGTTGACTGACTAGAGACCTTTAAAAATTCAGTTAAGAAAACATTAGCAACTCTGGACAGGATTGATGAATGTATCAAGTGACAGCCTGCAAAACCTTCAGAAATTAGATGGGGTGTAAACAAACATGCAGAAATTAAGCTGCTAAGTAAAAAGATGCAAATGTTTCTTATTTCTTCTAATTGTTGCTTCTTCCTTATGCAAGTTCTAAAACTGTCATGCTTACACCTAGAATTTTTAAGATCTTGTCTTCATTTCTAATCATCCATCTAGAATCAAAGATAGCTCCTTTGCCTCTTTTGTCAATTTGTTATTTACTGATTAGATCTGCATAAAAATGATAAAAGAACATTTAAAATCCATAACACTGTCTTTTGCTGACTTTAGTTTGAGTAGCAACTCTTGAAAGGCAATGAAACCAAAGAGAAAGCATTGGCAAATAATTTAAGAGGGATTTTCCTGTGTCAGTTCCCTCACCTTTATTAATAGTTAGCACCCTGCCTTCACAGAGCAGCAGCATGCAAAATTGTGCTTAAAAAGCGCTACAGGGTACTGCCACAGTAACATTACTGTGCAGTGAAACATTTACTGAACCTGAGACAGGCTAAGCAGCATTCCACTATATAAATCACCTAGCCTTGGTTTAGTTCAAGCAATGTTATTAATGGGCATGCGACTAACCAAAGTAGATACTGTGATACTTCAAAGAAATCCCACCCATCCCATTCTGTGTTTTTCTGGGATGTAAGATAACGTCACTGCCTTTGGTGTCCTGTTTAACTCTGATTAAGGAGTAAAACTAGGCTACACTTGTGTAAAGGATTTCCTATTGCATTGAATGAGACAGTTTACTTGCACAAATGAAAGTTCAATGACTTCAGACAATGCTAAAGCTCATTAGATTTGGTTGGCTACTAAAAGAAAAAAAAACAAGGAAAAAGAAAAAAATTCACACCCCTTCAATGCTTCCTATGGAAGAGCAAATAATATCTGGAATATTTACATCTTCTCTTCAGAGCTTTAGTTTAACATGCAAATAGTTGATTCAGGTTAATGGTTTGCAAAAATCACTGTCCAAAGAACAAGCATTACTTTATGCTTATAAATATTTTTAAATATTTTTCTTTCTTTTAATAAAACATTAAGATGAAAATGATTTACCAGAATTTCCATTTTTACCAGCTGTAGAATCAATCTATAGCCAGGAGAACGAATTGCTACCATTCGTAGCTCTGGCAGGCTGCTGTAGTCACCAGAAGAAGGCTACCTTTACCTCAATAGAAGAAGATTCATCTGAACAACTGCCTCCGAGATTTTAGAAGCAATTAGTGGAAAGGTTAAAAAGATTAGTATTGTAGTAGCAATAAGATGTTTAAAAGATATAAGAATCTTTCATGGCTAGAAAAGGCATTAGAACTGGTGGCTTACCGATGATTACCCCAAGCCCTTGTATTTACCAGTAGAATGGTGATTGAACATGTTAAAACATCAATGATAGATAAATGGAGTCAGCCTTGGTTTCTAGGATTTACTTGGACACTTAAGAGTCAAACTCAGAGCTTAAAATTGTGAATGGAGTAATCAATTTGTTAACAAATATCAGAGAGGATTTTGGAGTTGTGAGGACAGAATACTAGAAAAAGAGCACTTCATTTTCAATAAATCAACACACCAGAGAAGAAAAAAGAGTCATAACTTTTAATTAATTTCAATTTTTCATCAACAACTTTAAGTAGGCATTTTTTCTAATGAAATTAGGAAAAATTAGGAAATTAGGAATTGCTGGAGAAGGAAGGATAGGCTTAGCTAGCATATTTTAAAATTAATACAAGCATGACATTTGTCTTTGAATCCAAATGTGTATTCAAGATTTTGAGACTTTGCTAGTGTTAGCATCTGGGGTTTGAGTTCAGGACACTTTAAGGCTAGAAATCAGTCAAAATCTGCTGATCCAATACAAGTTGTTCTGATTCTACAACAGGATAAGCAAAAGAGTGCAGGAAAATTAACAATTTACCCAAACTTTAATCCAGACTAAAGGCAGGTGGGAATCCTGGAGAGACTGGGTACCTTTCACTGCAGTTTTCCATCTTCATCTGGAATTCAAAGTAAATAAAGCAAGTTTGACCCCAAAAAGGTTTGAAAGCTAAGATCGAAAGCAGAGTTCATTTTTTTAAAACCCTTCCAATCTAACAAGGCTTTTATCCTGGAACAGGCAGCTCAGATGTGTGGATTAGAAAGCCTCTTTTCCTAACTCTGTGGAAAGAAATGAGAAATTTGTCCCTTATTTCAGAATAACCAAACCTCTGACCTAATCTCTGATGTGTAAGACATAGGCAGACACCTTGATATCAGGGAAAGATATGCATAGCAGCATTGAGAATTGGCAAAGTATGGATAAAATTTTTTCACAAGATTTGGGAGAAAATTTTTAAATATCAGAAAGACTTAGATCACATTTCCTTGCCTTCATCTCAAGTCAGTTTAATTCCCATTTTCCTAATTTCTGAAAGGACGTTTTTACCAGATTCCAAACTGTGCTAAAGCCCAAAGTATGGGATTTATTCAAGTGTTTCTCAACACACAAAACTGCATTATCCAAGACTTCTTCTGCTCAAAGATCTTCTCTTGTCTACTCTAGAGAAGACAAAGCCTCAAAGGGAGTGTTATAGCAAGGCTGCGTAATAACCAGACTGAATCTCACAAGCAACCTTGTTTAGAGGGGCTGAATGGGGAAGAATGACGAGCAGGAAATTAAAGCAGAAGAACTACCCACCACCATTTAAAATGAAGCCAGAAAACGGGAAATTTAAAGGATTTGAAAATAAAATGGGCTTCCTGGATCAAAGCATTGCAAAAGGAATACAGAATTTTTAACCTTTAGGTAGCCAGTTCAAAATCCAGCAGAGGTCAGGAGGGATGAAAGGTTATCATCCTCTAATGATTTTCATAAACTTAATTAAAGACTCCATCAAATTTTTTATGTTCAAGTGCACAACCCTAACTTCCACTGGAGACAATAGCAAAACTCATATTGACTCAGAAAGGAGCCAGGCTGTATCCATAAATAGACATCACGTTGATGACCGGAGATAAGCTTATTTAAAAAGAAAGAAAAACCAGTGAATACACTCCAGATGTAAAGAGGTTTGGAGATCTAGACACGCATTTCATGATTTTAGTCACAACTTAATGAACAGTCTTGCTGAGAAGAAAAAACAAACAAGTCAAAAGGAGGTAAGGCCCAAACCAAATAATTAGACTGTCCACAGAAGGACAAGCATCATGAGCGAGAGTAAAAATCTTATATTGTTGGGTATAAAGTTATACTGGATTTCTACTGAAGAGCATTTCTCTCTCCTTTCAAAAAAAACCAAAAAACAACCCCAAAAAACAAAAAGCTACCACAAAGAAAAAAAAAAAAACAGGTCTTGATCTATGGTGTCACAGGCCGAAGCAAAATAACTTGTCATAGAGATGTGGTTTTCAGTTTTAAATCATGTTTCAGCTTGCAAATGCAAATCTAGTAAGGAAATGCCATGGCAGTTAGTTGATTCAGTAAGAAACACAGAGAGAGCATTGAGCCTTGGATGAGCCATAACTCTTTTGGAAATAAATTTGTGTTCATTTACACATTTTTGACACAAATACACAAAACCTGGAACGTATAAGTCCCCATCTTGTTTGGCTGACAAAGATTTTGCACCTAAACTCACTATATTGTAAACACCTTGTTATGTCATGAGATCCCGATGAACAGATTTTTGCAACCTCCTGGGACCCTACAATTTACCTCTCAGGTTTCTCTAATTGTAAGAGGTTATCATGGGCTAAACTTTGAACAGGCAAAACCAAGGAGGAACCAAAGTACATGGCGTGTTCAAGAGAAAAGTGAGGAACTTAGGACCCAAAATCTCTCTTGAAAAAATCCTCTTTCAATGTATTAATATATTTGCATTTGTTGCTGGAATTACTTGAAAGCCTCATCTGTGCAGTGCCACAGCAAAGAGGAAGGGGTAAAAGAAGAATAGGGATAAGAATGAGAATCTGGCCTTTAAAAAACATAATATTCAGCTTACTACCCAACCCTACGGGTCCTCCTGTGTTTCATGGGAAACTACACCTCTCTTTCGCTCGCATTTCCCTGTGTTGTTAAATGACAAATGTCATACTTCAAAACTCTTATCACTGACTCAAATTGAAGTAGAGATATTCTTAGAGGCTCACAGAAGTAAGAGCTGCACACAGACCAGTAGTAATTATTCAGCAATTTTGTATAAAGCAAGCATTTTCTTGAATACAAACTTGAATGTTCATGATAAAATCTTCCTCTACTGGTTTAGGTGCAGAAATTATCCCCCAGAGAAAACCTGAACATGCTGGAATTTGTCCCAGATAGAAAGGAAAACATATTGAAAATAATTTCCCAGCAACTTAAGAGTTAACTTTTTTTAATGTTTTTTTTCTACACTTTTACTTTGAAATCTGAGATCATAATATCAAAATGCTGAAATTAAGCTGAACTTTCTATTTTAAGAACCATGGTTACAGATTTGTGTGTTTGGTGCTTTTTCCCTGAAAAATTCTAAGGGGATGAGCACTTATTTTTTTGAAAAAACAACTCTTTATTAAACACCATACATCAATGGAAAAATATTTCACCAAAGAATTGCACCAATCTCACACAGCCAGCTGTTCTTTCACAGACAGGAAAGAAAAAAAAAACAAACCCGCTTTGTTGGTAGAAACCTTGAAAATATGAAAATGTAAACTAAAATATCTTTTTAATTATTTATTGATGTTAGAAACTAAAGCGTGTGTTGTCATTTATATGCTTAACTGTTTACAGTACTTGTCTTTCCTGAGCATCTGAAGACCTCTTGAGAAACCAGTGGGGGAAAACCAGAAAACAGGACTTCATTCCCAGCATTCCTTTAAGTTTTTTGCAGCAGATAACACAGACCTATTTGTGTAAAATATCATTAAAATCACTAATTTTCAATAGTTTTCTAGGGAAGCAACAGCTGATAGTGACATTTGCATCACAACGTGGACTTCGGCCACAGTAACTAAAGGGTGTCTGAGTTGAATGCTCTCAGAATTTGTTGCATCCGCATAACCTATATGTAACTTGGGGTGCTGCTCACCCCACTCAGCCTAGCAACCAATTGTCCAATGAAGAACTCCCAGAAATTCCTCAGATAGGACCCTATGACTTCTCTATCTGGAGAACTCCTGAAGTTTCCTGCCTCCATTTCCCTTAGCTTTAAAAGCAGAGAATAACCGCAACTGTTTCAAAGCCTTCAATGCATAGCTTAGTACCAGAAAAAAATAAAGCACTGTAGAGACAAAAAGCTTTACATGTTTTTCAATGCAGAGGACTCCTGAATGGTCACTGTGGTTTGGTACCTCTTCATAGATAAGTCTCTCTTCTGTTGTCTTTCTGACCAGTCAAGTCAGGTCATTTATCAAGCTAATTGCTTTAAAGACAGACATTCTTAGGCAATCTGTTCCCTCTCCGTATTTCCCATTACAGTCATTGAAAGTTATGTATGCAGATGAAAATGATAACAGACCTCTTGTGCTCTCAGAATATTCCTTCTTTAAACAAACACTGGGAACTCCAACAGCAAACATGGCTGAGTCCAGTCCATCTGACAGTTCTTGGAGTAAGAAAATACAATAGCAGTACTACTGTCAAGCCACTCTAGTCGATTGTTTACCCAAAAAGTTTGAGAGTTGATTAAAGAGTCAGCTTAAGGTCTGGAAATATGTTCAGCAATAGCACCTGTGTGCCAACTGAAAACAAACATTGCCACCATCACCAGATCCTGCAAACAGTCCCCACCTTCCTTCTCTCTGCTACTGAGAGATAAAAATTAATGAAACATGAAGTAGCATGAAAAAATGCTGGACTTACACAACATGCAATTCACACCGAACTACCTGAAAAAAGTCAAGTAGAAATATTCAAATGCAAGACTGCAACTGATGTGTGTAATCTATTCAGCTGAAGTATAGCCAGCATTTGGGCTTTTGGAAAGTACTCTCTGTCCTCCTCCTCAGCCTACAAGTTTCGTTGTGAAAGGGAGTGGATATGATAATTGTCACCAGGCCTGAAACCCATCTGGTATGTCCTCAGGTGTTGCAAACCATCACTTTGTCATTGTAGACAGCCTACTCCTTGATAGGACACTTGCAGACACTTGGCCCCTTGGGACACACACCAACCCTCCGTTACCGAGAGGCCTTCTGCAGTTCCATTGCTCCCTTGGCACAGGATAGAGCAAGCAGGGCTGGTGGCTTTTAAGGGGATTACAAAAGCTTTGAGTAAAGGAAACTGTGCAGTAAGATCTTCCTTTTGCTTTCCTTGCTCTTTGTGGCCTGTTATTCCTGACAAACAAGGAAACAACTGCTGAAGTCTTTGAAAGAGATAATTGCCATGCATGTTGGATGACCATCTCTGCTGTAGGGCTCATTTATGGACAAGACCAAAACAAGGCAGACCTAAAACTGCCTAAATGAGTGAGATTATAGCACTGCCTTGCTCATAAATAGAATACAAAAAGGGACACTAGGTGTCATGGTATTATGACTAAAGTGCTCAAGTGCTATATTAATAAAAAGCAGTAGATGAATTAGTGCATTACCTCAAAAGATAAAACATTTGTCAAGATGTATGCATCTAAACAAAAGATTCACCTGAAAGTATAAAAGAAAGAGTGCTTTATAAATTCATTCCAAAAGTTACAAATATAGTTTCAGCAATATGAAAATGAAATGGTGTGCCATATTTAAAACAAAAAAACAACCAAAAAAAAAAAAAAACAAAATAACCCACACACTTTGCCTATATTTTATTTTGTCGGAACTACAATGAGACAATCTAGCCCTTCCTTTAGTATTCTAAGCTTTCAGCTAATGTTCAGTGATGTCAGTAGAAGGAATTCAGTTGATTTCTGTGACCTTTAAGACAATATGGAGATATCCATATGTAGGAGTATGTTGTAAAATAAACCCTTAAGGACTTGCATACCATTAGAAAGATTTACCTGGAGGTCAGAGAATACTATGAAGTGGAATTATCAGTGTTATTCTATAATTATTGTAAGTAAATAGCTGGAAATAAAGGTCAACTGGTGAAAAAAATTATGTTCCAAGAAGATCTAGAGGTTCTTTAGAATTTCATAATTAAGCTAGAAAGGCATCTAATTAAAAAAAAAAAAATCAACCTCATGCTTTCATACTGTATTTCCCTACTCTGCATGCAATTGAATTCACTCCAGTTCATGTGTGAAGACAATCTTTTTATTGGTGAGTCCCCTTTCCAATAACCAAATTTATAACATCAAACAATCTGATTACTGTGGGCTTACTCCTATCTCCTTGTGATTGATAAATCCCCCTACTTGTTACTTCTCATGTTAAGTGAATTACTGGCCAATTTGGTCATTTTGGTGTATTTATATGAGCATCGTTGATGTGACTAAGTAGCTGACAGCTTGCTTGTGTTAAACTGCAGCTCAGCTTTGAGTCTGCTAGTGCAGACACTGTTCTGCTCCAAACATCCAAGGAAACTGCAGGAGTCATTTAAACACTAACATACCTGCAATGAGAAGTGTCAATATTGCCTCATTTATATTTACTTTTTTTTTCCATCGCACACGTATTTGCCTCAATGTTCTTTTCCTGCTGCGCCACTTAGTTCTGCAATGAAGCTTCAATCTGCCCTACAAGACAGGTCCTATTGCTCTTTTTTACTGTGGCTGTTGCCATGAAAGAAAATAAAAAGTGTTTCTATAAATACATCAGCAACAAAAAAGAGAGCTTAAGAACCTCCATCCTTTACTGGATTAGGAGTGCCAAAGCCTGAGAAAAAGGCTGAGGTACTTCATATCTTATTTGCCTCAGTCTTTAATAATAACTAACACTTGCTCTGTGGGTAGCCAGCCCCTTGAGCTGGAAGACATGGAGCAGAATGAAGACCCCATAGTCCAAAGGAGGAAAGGTCAGAAACCTGATACACATCTTAGACACATTCAAGCCTATGGATCTGATAGGATCCACCCAAGGGTGCTGAGGGAGCTGGTGGAAATTCTCACCAAATCACTTCCTATCTTTAGCAGCCATCCTGTCTAGTAAGGGGAAGGACACAGATGTTGTTTACTGTACTTTACTAAAGCCTTTGTCACAGATTCTCACAGCATTCTCCTGGAGAAACTGGATGCTCACAGCTTGGCCAGGTGCATTGGTCACTGGGTGAAAAAACTGGCTGGGTGGCATGGTCCAGGGGGTGTTGGTGAATGGATTTACCTCCAACTGACAGATAGTGACTAGTGAGGTTCCCCAGGGCTCAGTATTGGAGCCAGCCCTGTTTAAAATATTTATTATAGACTGGGACAAGGGGATCAAGTACACCACCAGTCAGTTCACAGATGACACTCATTTGGATGAGAATGTTGATCTGCTGGAGGATAGGAAAGTTCTGCAGAGGGATCTGGACAGGTTGTATCCATTGTCCAAAGCCATTTGGATGAGGTTCAACAAGGTGAAGGGTTGAACCAGGGTCCTGCCCTGGGTCACAACTGTCCCATGCAACAAACACTACAGGCTTGAGGCAGAGTGGCTGTAAAACTGCCCTGCAAAAAATTATCTGAGACTGCTGAGCATGAGCAGCATTTTCCCAAGTGGCTAAGACCACCAATAGTATCCTGGCCTGTATCAGAAATAGTATGTCCAGCAGGACCAGGGCAGTGATTTCTCTCCCTGTACATGGAACTGGTGAGGCCAAACCTTGAGTGCTGTGTCCATTTCTGGGGCCTTCACTACAAAAAGGACGTTAAGGAACAGGAGCACATCCAGAGAAGGGAAATGGAGACAACTTCTAGAGCCCAAGTCCTGTGAGGAGTGTCTGAGGAAGATGGAATTTTTTAGCCTGGACAAATGGAGGCTCAGGGAAGACCTTATCACTCTCTACAGCTACCTGAAAGGAGATTTCAGCAAGGTTTCTCTCTTCAACAAGCAATAGGACAAGAGAAAAAAGACTCAAGCTGCAAGGGCAGGCTTAGGTTGGATATTAGAAAAAATGTCTTTACAGAAAGAGTCATTAAGCATTAGAACAGTCTGCACAAGGAAGTTGTAGAGTCACCATGCCTGCAGGTGTTTAAAAGAAATGTAGGAGGTGGCACTTAGGGACATGGTTTAATGGTGGACTTGGCCGTGCTGGGCTATTGAGTCAACAATCTTAAAGTGTTTTCCTACTTAAACAATTCTGTGATTCTTTTGGTCATTTTACCCCACCTCTTTCATTCTCTGAGACATGCAGATTATCTTCCACCTTTAAAGCAGGATTTTCCTTGTTAGTCACATATAAGAATTCCAGCATTGTTATAAATTAATGCTTTTGGGGGAATTTCTAACCTTACAACCTTAACCTGGTCCTTATAAACGCTTGGGATACAATTCTAAAATATATTCCTTTAAGTTTTTTCACACAGGACCAGATATGTCGCAGGGGCATTCTTAAATATTTATAAGTTATTCCAAAGAGATAAAAAAAGAAAAAACTGAGACCATCCCAACTGTTCCCATGCATGTTTGAGTCTACTAAAAATTCTTAAGATTCTCCCAGAAAACAGTGTTCTACAAATGCAGGGTCATGTTCTTTGGCCTCTGCATTGCCCCAGGCATATTTACCATTATTATAAGACCTGTCATTCATCTCTTTAGATCTCAGACAGAAAAAAAATGTTTAGCTGTTTTATCTAGCTAGACAATATCTTGATGCAGAAACAAGCACTCCCAAGCCTGTGTGTCAGCTAGAGAACATCTGTGCTTTTGTGATGGTGATTTTGTGACACTTTTAATACACAAAGAGAAATGTCTTCCAACTTTTTCAGCAGATGTTTTACATGCATTTTAAAAATATAGTGAATGTGACATTCTTAATGTCCCAGGTGCTAAAGAAAATATATGCACAAAATGTAATGGAACAATATATTCATTGTACCAACAATTTTTCAGTATTCCAAATTTATCAGAGAATCAGAAGTTATACAAAAAATAATTTTTTTTTGAGGTCTTAACTGCTTCAGTTTTGTGTGTTTTAAGGCAATGATTTTCTTGGTGGGTCTTCTAAACTCCTGCAATATAAATAACCAGTACACTGATGCAGTATATGTATCAAAATCCTAGTCATGTCCTAGACCAGACTTTCTTTCTCCAGACATACATCAACTAGTTTGGTTACTTGGCTGGATGCTCAGCTTCTCTAGCGAAGCATACAGGAACCCTAGCTATGTTTTTCAAAGTAAATTGAATTACTTTAGTCTCAAAGTCCACTCATAATTCTTAAAATTTGCACATATTCTTATAAGTATAAAGAAAGCATTCAAGTCTATAAGAGAACCTCTTAACTCAAAACCACTGGTGTTTTATTTCTCTTGGGCTTTTAGTCCTGAGGCCATTAGCTTGCCATGAGCTCTGACAAAATAAAGCTGACTTGTGAAACTGTAGGCCATTCCCTGGATTAGTCAGAGCCAAAAATATTTTCTTGAAGGCTGAAGTGAAGGAGACAGAAAATATGAAGACACCCCTTTTTGTCACCCATCTTATCACTGAGACAGCTCTGCCCATACTTCAAGATCACAAGGTAGGAAAATTACCAACACCTTCAACTTTCCTAATTATCCATTGTATCTTAGCACCAAAATAATCAGAGCAGCAAAATATAAGAAGGTTAATCCAGGGATGTAAAAGAAATTATGTTCATTTATTAATTTACTTGGAAGTAACCTCATGGCCACTAGGACAAACTGGATCCATCTCTGGCATTTAGTCATGAACAATAAAGGGGTATTGCCCGTGGTGACTCCATATCCCAAATTCAGCTACAGAATTTCCATCAGGTTCTTCCCCACAGCCACCTTTAAGTGTTGTAAACCCACCCTCAGGGCAGTAGAGAAGACCCTTGATAATTTTACAGCCTATGGGCCAAAAACTGCCATGCAACTCCACATACGTCTCTCTGCCTGGCATTTAAGTATTTCTGCAGCAGAAAGATGAACAAGGAGAGGAGGTCTTTTTTTTTTTTTTTTTAAAGGCTTGAGATGTTAAGGAGACATCAGATCTGTGATTATGGGACCCTAAGGCATGGTGGGAAAGAGAAGGGTGCTTGTTTAGTTCTAGCAGGAAGAGGTATCAGATGCAATTTAAAAACAAAAGCAAGATTATCACTAAAAAAAAAACTTTCAAGTGTTAAAGGACTAAAATAGACCATGCAATCTTCATGAGATTTCAAAATGTGAAGTGTAAATCAGGCAAAGCTAGGGAATAGCAACACGTCTGCAACAGAAAATTGTTACGTATCGCAGATTCAGTAAAAAAATGAGAGATTAAGAGAAACAAAACATGAAATTTGAAAGAAAAGAAGACACAAGTTGAATGGCCTCCCAAGCTAATCCTCTGCCATTTTCTCAATGTTTGTAAACTGTGAGTTAAACCATGACACTTTAAGGCATACACAAGAATAATTTTTACCCCATAGATTCTTCTTTTAAAAATCACCCACTTCTTCTGAAAAGATTTTAAAAGATTCATCCTTTTTTGCTGATCTGATTGATCTATCACTGTAATTCTTAAAGGATGTGTGTAAGTCACTGTGTATGGCCTGATCCATAAATAAAGGCAAAGAGGAATCCGCTCACCTCCTGTGAGCAAGCAGAGCCGCATTAATGGAACTGAGAGAAGGAGGACATGCCATTGCATCTCAGCTAAGCTGTTATGCAGTAGCTGGAATGATGCAAGATCAGGCTTGGAAGTGGGAGCTGGGCTTCCTATTCTCCATCCTGAGAGATGCAGAGCATTGCAGAGGTATCTGGTGAATCTCCAGGGATAAGGTTCAAGTCTTGTCACTACAAATCACCCTCCACCAAGCAATTTGTGCAGCAGCTTATAACAGCAGTTAAACAAAGGAGTCATGGGGCCATCCTCTGGACTGAGGGCAAGGCAGTTGCTACTGGGGAGAGGAGACCGGGAGATAAAAGCAAAGCAAACATGCCAAAGTTAATAGGGCAGAAAAGGCTCAACCTCCCTCCGATCCTGGCTGCGTGGCAGGAAAAGACAGAGCATAGACTATGAATGGATAAATCCGTGAGGCTATCTGCACTAAGTAGTCACACTGAAATCTGTCATCTTCCTTCAGTGCTTGCCTGAACAGGTGGGGTTTTCAGCTGCTCTCTGGAGACAGGATACTTGCATTAATGCCCTCAGACTTTGCAGGAGCAACTTTCGACAGACTTCACACAGCACATGCAAATAGATTTACATGGGGAAAGCTATATTTATAACAGAAATGGAAACTATGTCAGGTCAGGTTGCTTTCTATTTTCATGATGTAATTATCATTAGTATTATGCAAGAAGAGACTTTTGTCTTAAGGTTTTTAAAATAAAATATTAGAGGCTGCTAAAAATCATGGAAAAGTTGAAAATGTGATATTTTAGAGAATGTTTGCCTGCTGTTTCTGGGATATTCCCTAATCACTCTCGGTATTTTCCAAAGTGCAGGGTACAGTTTTAGAGCATTTGGAAGATGCTTTCCAGAGTCTGATAACTGAGAATCAAGTTATAATTCCAAAAAATAAAGGTTGTGCCTGAGGCATTTTTACTTCAATAAACAAAAAGACTTTATATGTCATTCCAGATGTTTTCCTGTCTTCTTTCTCTTTTCCTTCCCTAAAAGACTGGGGACAGAGAAGTGTCTCATTCTTGGCAATCAGACAGTTCTTCCCAAAAAATGTCTTAGTACAGTCTATGAATCACCAGGCATACTTGGATGAAACCAAGTGTCTACATACTTAGAATAGTATTTTGCAGGGTATGTGAAGATTCATGCAACTTTCCTAATGTGGCTAGTGGGCCCAGTTAAGACAATGACCCTACAGACCTTACAAACCAAGCCAAATGAATCCTTGAAAAAATCCCAGCATCCTGGGTGGCCTGCTGCAATCTGTACCATTCCCACAGTGCCAATTGCTGTGCTGTCAGGTACCCAACCAGATTTAAAATGCCCTCAGTGCCACTTCCGATTGCAGCTCAGACATAGGTGATATCCAAATAAGAAATAAACCCCATAACACTCCCTGCATTGTGTATACAGAGGTGCAGGAAATCCCAGGATGCACTGGATGGACCTCTAGGAGCTGAGGAACTGTTGGTTGCCATCAGCCCTACAGCAAAGATACTCTAAGCACCACGGCCGAGACTAAGTGAAGGAGAGACTCATCAGGGAAGTGGGACAGAGTCACATTTATTCCTACAGATAGTCCATCAATGTGTCATTTCTGCACATAGGTAGGGAGCATTGGGAACATCTCCATGCATCCTCCCAAAGCAAGATTACTCGCAGAGCTGTAGGCAAGAGGTTTTCTGTGATCACAAGGTATCAGATACTAGGAGGAGGAACACAGGGGTCTTAGAGTAAGAAGGTATCTTTTTTAACCCTTGAGCTTTCAGGGTTTACTTGTTTTTGGAAAAGCAGAGATCACACTAAGACCAATGGAGTGAAATAAGCTTGGGGTTTAAAGCAGTGGTTTCATACTAGGAAGAGGTTATGAATGAAAAGTGAGGATTCCTGGCCTAAGCAACAGGTATACACTTTTCACTATATAGTGGACCAGGATGGAAAGGGGTTGACAAGCCAGGAGTTGCAAAGAACTACTCTTCATCTGAATATAAATAGCTGACGCTGGAGGGCTTGGAGTCTAGGGGTTTTTCCCGCGGAAAATGGGAGGCAATGGGAAAGGTAGCCAACCTTTTTTTGCCAGGGAGATTTAGCACGTTCAATTGCTGCAGAATTTATTATCATGGTGCATTAAGGTTGCTCATTTCCTTCAGGAAAATGAAAATTTCTATGTACATTTCTTAAAGGTTTGAAGAACTGAGTTAGGGATACAATTTCAAAGTCCTTAATAAGAAATGTCGGGAATTTTGGCAGTCTTGTAGACCTTGATTCAATGAATTCAACAACAACAATAAGCATTCCTCTTTCCCACTTATTTTTTAAAATGTTTTAAAATAAGGATGAAAAACTCCAAAAACCAAAACAAAAACTCTAACCTTGTTTCAAGAGTTTGCATGAACTTTCACTTTTAATGTTACTATTGAACTGCTCATTTTCTAATATAATCTTGATCCAACCACTTCATTTCTACTTATGTGAAAAAATTGCAAGCGTATCAATATCACATATAAAATTAGCTAAATGGTGATGCCTGTGAGATGTGGAAACAGGAGATAAAATATTACAAAATCTCAAACATTTTCCATCAAATTTTGTCACAAAGGACAGGTTATGATATAAAAACACACGTTGGTTTTGCTGTTACATATCATGCCATAAACCTGGCATGTTCTGATAAACATAAGAAAAAAAACCTAATAAACAAGGAAACAGTAGTCACTTATTTAAATTACACAATGAAATAAAATGGTTATTTAAAAGCAGAAACAACTGAAAGTATTACATGAACTTTTAGCCAAAATAATCCCTTTCCTCAAGGAACAAGAGTCCACAAATGGGTTATAATAGATAAATACTTTTGAGTCTCATTTTAGTTACATACTAAATTTTCTGTGGGTCCAGCAATACATTTGATCAATATTATTACTCAACATTGCTCTGAATTCCCGTCTGAATTATTTAATACTAAACCAAAAGTACTATCCAAAAACCACTAGTGCATTATATTGTTCCAGGGGTAGATTTGGTACCAGTTGAGGAAACCCAGCGAACCTCTAAGGCTAGGACAACACCTTTCTCAACAAAGAGCATTATTTTCAGTTATTTACCTTTGTAACAGTTTGATCAGAGGCAAAGTCTATAATATTTTTCATTGGGATTCCACATATAATATTACTCACTTTTGAAAATTTTGCACTGCTCCTGTAAGAACATGACAAAAGCAATCAATCATAAAGGAGTGTTATTTTCTAAGGCTGCTGGCCCCCAATATTAGATTTCTTGTCTACAAGGCATGGACATAGTGTTATTTGTAGCGAGAGGCTGTTATATGTCATGAAAATAAGATTCAGAAACTGAAAATAATCTGAATGTATGTATAAAATTCTAAAGACCAGTCTCTGAGTACATGAGTATACTATTAACATTGACTTCAGCTGATGCTGTGAGACAGAGAGACACTTTAATCCCACAATACCAGTCTCTGCAGGTAAACTGCTAGAAGAGATTTTCAAAGCAAAGAAACTCCTTTCTCCTCCTTTACAAATGAATCTATTGATTTCAACAGCACTAAAACATCAGGCCCCAGCATGCAAAGTGTTGTTTGCAAAGATTTCAGTCAGCATTGCACTTTAGAAGGGCCTTATAAGATAAAAAGCAAAAAAGAAAATTCCTTCATAGAACAAACAAACATGCCCAATTCTTTTTCTGCACTGAAACATAGTTTTTATCCTAATTTAATTAACATGTTACCTTGGGGCAACACAGCCGTTCAGAAAAAGGTACAAGGAAATTAAAAGGGCAACAGAGCAATCTTACCGAATATTTCTCTAAAGGAAAACCATTAAGGGACTTTTGCAAAAATTTATCCTTTAGGAAAGATAAAAGAATTCATTCAAGCTGGCTAAATGTTTTTTTCTTTCATATGATAACTACAAAATGAGATAAAACCTGAAGATAATAATCAGTCATTTTACCACATGAAGAATGGTTTACCAGCAAAGTCAAAAATATAAATATGTACAGATGCTTTTATTTTTGCTATGTAGAGGCTATTTCTAGGAGAGTGAAAGATAGTGTTCATCAGGATGCATGAGATGTGTTTTCTTTTATAGCCTAACTTGAGTGTTTTGCTTTGTATCTCGTGACACAGCACTGCCGAGCCTGCATTTCTTGTTTCCTGCTGTAAAACACCAGTGCCGACGCTTCCCAGCACCCTTGTTTCTGGCCAGCCTCACACTCAAACCAGGGCTTTGAATCCCCAGACGTGAAAGTGTCCTGACCCAGGGATTAGCTTGGGGCCACCATGAAGAGATGAAATATAGACATGGATGGCTTCCCAGAGCCCATCAGTAGCATTAATCTGTTTGTCTGGCTATTTATCTTCATTTGGTTTGGCCAACAAAACATCAAGACTAAGCAAACATGGAACTGCCGTTGTTACTCGTCTAGCATCAATCGCTACTGCCCTGTTCCCACTGCACCTAAATCTAGGATATTTGGCTTAACTAGCAGCATAGGCTATAATGAAAAGCAGATGTAGACGCTGCCACCTTTTGGTGATAGCCAATTGGATTACTACACATTCCCCAAATTCACTGATGTTACACCTGTATCTGTCCCAAAGTGGTTCTAGCACACAGAGAGAATCTTCAGTTTCTGACCAGCTTGAAGGCAGACAGAGCTTTTTTTCTAGGAAATACTTTAAAAATAGATATTTTTTAAATTACGGCTTGTCTAAAGTCATCTTGCTGTGTCAAGGTACTACTGCAGTGCTTTCACCTTCATTCTGACAAAGAGAAAGGCTACAGCACAAGCTCACCCCCAACCATTTATGTCAAGGCCTTGGCAGGAAGAGAAATTAAATTCTTTACTCCTTAGACCTCTGATCATTAGTAGCAACTTCTAAGAACAGCCTTGGTGTGTTTTTTTCCTAGAAGTTTGTCCACTGCATCACAAGAGGAAAGGACAAAAATACCTAGGTAGAAGAAAGATGTTGAGGAGGAGCATTTCCACCTTAGCAAAGAGGAAGGGTCCCCACCACCCACAGCCATCCAAGCAGCAGAAGCCAGGCAGGGCAGCAGAGCTCAGGGTAGGCAGCTTTCAACATGCACAGCCTGGCCAGGGGGAGGTTCATGGCAGATCTCTGCCAGGCTACCAGCACTCCCATTCAGGGCCCTCCTAGTACCCCACATTCCAGAAGCTAGTGCTCCACCAGGCACCTTGCTCCTGCTTGTTGCATTTGGGACATCAACCTGGACTGGAAGAGCATCAGCACCTGAGCCACCATGGGACATCATGCAGCACCTCCTGAAGAGCACTGAAGCTCAGCACTCTGAAGGTTGACAGAGGAAAGGCAGGAGGAAGGGAAAGGGGGAAGGTGTGGTGCCAGCACTTAGAGCGGCAACACGCTGTCTAAAAGGCTATCAACTTTCTTGACGGGTATCTAGTGTCCTGCTGCCAACAGCAAGCAACAAAAAGGAGTGTGCTGCTCCATTCCAGGGCAGCAGCAAAATGCCCTCTGCCATACATGCCCTCATAGCCCTGACAGGTAATTCAACCTTTGCTGAGCATGTCCCTTGGGCACCCTGTGCTCCTCACTGCCTGGACAGAGGCTGGCTAGGGCACACCAGTCCTCCTTCCATGGGATTTCCCCGCCTGAGAATCAGCAAACGTGGTGGTGGGTGAGTCAAGGGGAGCTCTCAGTCAGCCACCACAACCAGTTAAACCAAAAAAATCAAACTCCGAAAATTTTTGAAAAGCTAAAATTGACCTAAAATATTAAATCAAGTAGGTCATTCTTTCCAGGCAAATAGAAACCTGGGTAGCTTTCTGAAAGTGTTTTGTTTGTACACAGCATTTATTCACTTTTTTTTTCAGTTATATGGGCACAAGAGGAAGAACTGAAAGTAAACCCTCATTTACCATAGGAGGAAATAATCTGAATAAGAGACAGAGAAACATACAAATAGCGGCTGTTCCAGCTGGGTTACCAGGCTATTAGCACAATGCCTCTAGCTGTCACAACACATCACCCTTTGCTCCCTGATTGTTAATACTTTGTCTCAGTTTCCAAGCTGTCTTTGCTAACAAACAACCTTGTCCCAAGGCTTTGAACTTAATCGTTACATTTGTAAGTGGTGATAGACTTTGTCACCGCTGCCCTGACTATCCAGCAGCAACCCTGTTGGACATTAAAATGCATTACTGCTACCACTCAAAAGTTCAGAAATGGGGGGACAGTTAAGGATTTTGTATTTTGATCTCTGTGCATCATAAGGATGATGGCTGATTAGTACTACAAGATGTAACCTCACAGAGGACTGGGGTCCATTTTCCTTTGAAGACACACTGTCATTTTTGTGTGATGGCATGATAGGAAACACCAAAGTTCCCACAGATCAATCTAAATGTGGCCCATGGACAAATAAACAAGTGATATAATTTGGTGAGGGTTTACATTTATTAAAGTAAGTTCTCACACAATACAACTTCTCTCTCAAGAGTTTTACATTTAGGCTACAGCTAAATGTAAGTTTACTTTTAAGTGACAAACTGATTTACTTGGACAACAGAGCTGAAATTCCACATTGAAAAATAGGTTTTTGAGGCTTTAACTACAGTCACTCAGCTGTATATGATTGTATTTTTTTTTTTTTTACTTCATATTTCTCCATGATGCTAGTGAATTAATTCCACTGAAAGGACATCTAGTGCTAATCCTAAGTTTACAATAATAAAGTCAAGGCTGCCATGTGGAACTAGTTTTCCTAGGTAAATAGGAAAGTTGTGTTGCTCTCAAGAAACTATGTACACTTAGGTGTGTGGTCATTTTAAATGTCAGAAGTGTCTCTTGAATTTGTGAGTCTAACATGAACCCCACACACCATGTACAGATGATTTTTTTAATCTTTTATAGGTTTTTATGCATTAGCATCTATGGCCTTATCACACAGTGATGCATGCACCTTTCCACTCCATGCATCTCTACCTGTGTTTGTTTGCTTTCTATCAAGGAGAACTAGGCAGTGGAGGGATCTGAGTAGTAAAAGCCTTCATCTTTCTTCAGTCCCTATCCATGCTTTTTCTACCCTTCACAATTTTAGTTCCCATACAGGACAGTTTATGGTTACCCAAGAATGAGTGTCAGAAAAACAAAGGATTGGCATCTGTGTAGCATCTGGAAAAATGGTTGTGACAAAACTGAGCAGCAACTCCCTGCAAACTACCTTAGCATAAGGATTACAATCATTACCTAACTCATACAAAATAGTACTTAAATTCCTCATAAAAAAAAACTCAAACCAAGCAAACAAAAACATGAATCAAACAAACAAAAAACCAATTAAAGAAACCCCAAACCTCCTGTTTTTCTAACCAATAGCAGCTGGAACCAAGGCAACAGAAACCATATAAGCAGCTTCCCCATAGCACGCAGACATCATATGGAAAGAATCAAGAGGCTGGAGAATGGAGTAAGATAGATATGACACCCACTGGGCTGGGAACAGCACAGAGCTCCTCTCTGTCAGCAGCAGGTGCCAATCTAACCTGCTAACACCAGCCCAGTTATACTTAGATGTTGGTTTGTAACATTCATCTGGTACAAATACAGCTGAACTTGGCTTCTACTCTGGTCTTTTCTGCCTTCACCATCCCTACCATGTCCATCCATACTGGCACACTAGATCCCATAGAGGGCTTAGCCACTTCTTGCACTGCATCCCTTTTGCCAAAATTATCTGAATCTCACCATTTATAAAGGTTTACACATGAAGCTGATGATGTAATGGAAGCTGCAGCAAGCTAGGGCCCCTTCCCAGGGAGCAAGTTGGCTAATTCCATCATGTCCTGCTATAGCTTGTCTCACCCAGTGCTTTGGTTTCTGTTGGAAAACTTTGTGCTGGAAGCTCAACACTGGCAAATACTTACTGCTAGTAGCAGCGGAATTCATTTTACCTTATGAACTGATATTAAGTTTAATTACGTTGCCTACTTACACAATTCAGTTATGCACAATGCCAGCACACTGCCTACTACTCCTGGAAACCTGACTGCATAAGTCAAGAAGCTGAAGAGGTCCAGATTTTCAGTTTGGGGGTCTACCTTCATTCTGACAGGAAAGATAGCTTTCTGCTCCAGTAGGCAGGCAAGAAGGCTCAGTCATGGAGTTCATACCCTGAGTTCTTCCAGGAACAATCTTGCTCATGTGGGAAAGACTACAGGAAATTGTTCTTTGAAATCTTTGTTATTGTCCTGCTGCATCAAATCCTCTGATGATGGAAAGTAGCATAAGGCCACTGACATTCAAGGTTTACCCCTGGCAGGCTTACTGCTTTTGTAAGGTTTTTTTCAAGGTATGGTTCCAGCTGCAATAAGATGATTCACAGACATTGGCCAATATCCTCTCAAAACCAGAGTGGCTACTGTAACATCACGTTAACTCAGCCTTTCTTGTTATTTGTTCCCTTAGAAAATACTGACCTGAATTTAAACACACTGTTTTAGCATAAAAAAGTTACAACTCATAAAAGAATATCTGACTTTATAAACCTACTCAAAGCCTTTTACTGAAGAGGGAATTCTTGGTTTCTGTGAAATTGATAGATTTAATGAATATATTCCTGTTATAATATGACATCTCATTTTTCTTTCTCATAAATACTTGTCAGGTTTATGATTTTTCACTCATTGGCCAGGAATTGTGTTGCACAAGCTCAGATTGTGGGTGCTCATACCAAGTTTAATTTCACTCACAAGTAGAGTTGACAAAAGATCACAGTCACTAAGCCCTGGAATTACCCTAGATATTGCCCTCTGTGCTCTGCAAATGAAATCCTACAGAAGACCCTTTGGAAAAGAAGAACATGATGGTTAACTCTCAGAAATCCATTTTGCACAGGGCAGTGTCAGTACACAGAGAAGCACTGAATGACAAGCAGATCTGCCAGTTCCTGGATGAGCAAAGTCAGATGCTCAGCGTTACACTCTGTCTGTCTGCCTGTCTCAGACTGTTCTTTTCCCACTTTCCCTTGTTCCTCTCTCATGCCCTTGATTAACTACCAGGTCAGATAAGAAATTAAGAACAGTGAAATCAGAACCAGACCGCACCTGTCCCCAGCACAGCCAGAACAGAACTGAAATAAAGCACTTACGAAATTGCTGTGATCATAACCTTCAAAACACCAAACTCCCCCAGCTGTCTGCTCTCACAGACCAGGCACTAGAGTGGAGAGCTGGGCAAGAAGGCCCAGCAAGCTATTTCTAATGAAATGCTGTCACTTTGGGAAAGGCTAAAGCAGTCCACAGAGTAAAGATCTGTTTTTAGCAACAAAGCTTCTGAAAATAGACGTGACGCTACTATTTAGTTCATCGGGTTACGACTCAGTAATAGAGGGATCACTTTACCGCTATTTAATTTGATGCTGTAAGGGAAAAAGATAACTGCTGTTATGAACGAAGCTGCTTACTACTTACCTATTACAGCAGCAATTGTCATGGTGAGTGCTTATTGTAGTTGAACATATTATTCTTGCAAGCTATAGAGAATATTTGAGTCTAAGGATTCAGCTGCATGAGTTGCATTGTTGGTCCTGGTCCTAAATGCATACGTAGGCATAATTATGCATGTGTTCCTATATATATGTAAGACCTCTCAGTTCTATACAGTCAAAGTTAAAGTCTTCTTTTTGCTAGCAGTACATTTCAGGAACAGCCTCATTTATCTGATGAGTGCAGGTAACTCTGAACCTTACCAGATATTTGACCAAAGAGATCCTGATGACAGAAAAAACATCACTGGTGCTTCAGGGAAACCATATTCCGACAAGGTTACTCTTTAAATGTAAAGAGGTGCAGGAGAATGGCAGTCTGTCTATAACCCAAGGCAAGGAACCAGGTTTACAGCTCTTGCAGTGGGCTCAAGGCTACTAAATTAGATCTCCAGCTCCACATAGTTCAACAGAGAACATCTCAGAATGAAAAACAAAAAAAGTTAATAATTTAATTTCACCATAAAATTGTGAATGGAGTAAAACACAGCAGAGGGTATCCTGGGCTGAGGTGTCTTTTATCGAGGAAGTTCAGGATCCCAAGGCCAAAATCTTTTTCTGCACTATAACTATGCTTTCTTTTGTAGAACAGGCAGGAATCAACTTCTTTCTTTGAGAGACACGGCACAAGACAACATGGCAGCAGTCCCCTTTGCCAATCCCTCATGAGGCACGCACTAACACAGAAACAAGCCCATACAACAGGAACAAAAAAAAAAAAAAAAAAAAAAAAAATGTCTTCCATCCAGTACTCCAGGTTTCCCAAATTCAAATTGTTTTCATAAGTCTGAGTATTTATTTGCTCCTTCAAAATTCAAGGAAGTTACGAAATGCTCCTCCTAGTTGAAGAGAAATGTGAATGAATGAAACTGACAGATGTGCAACTAGTGCTACACTTCAAAGCAAGAACATAATGCAAACTTGTCTGTTCTAAAAGAAAAAAAAATAAAAGTGACATTTCATTAGGTAGCAGTCTGGTTTTGGTTTGTCTGGTTTACAACCATAACGTAACCCCTTTGCTTAATAAATTGTCAGAGGAACACAGATTAGCACATAGATTAACAAGGAAAACATATACCTTTCTAAAAGAATTATCCATTTCAATTAATCACTGAAGCGTGAGTGAAGTCACAGGACATCTACAAAGAATTTTCACATACTCTCTTTTGGCTACATGTACAGTTACGTGTATTAACAGAACTCATTTGAATATCACCACTGCTTTGGCTCTTCTTCCAAGTAAAAAGTACTAACACAAAGTTCTTTCTGAGTGCCCACAAAGAACAACAGGAAATCCTCAATGGGAAAACAAAAATACCTATAGAGATGTGAAAGAGTAGAACAGAATTGCACAGTTAGATTTAGCTCAGGTATTTAGTGCTGCTATTCACAGTTTTGAACAGAAATTAAGATATGGATGCATGTACAGGTAGTTACTCAGCAGATTGTTTGTTCCTGCTTGTAGGCACTGCTTATGGTACTCTGTTACAGGTTCTTCATTAGTCTAGACTGCTTATTACACCACTGTATCAATATACCTTAAACCATTAAACAGTTCCATTAGAAAGCCATTGTTAAGGAATAAAAAGTATGATACTGTAATGCCTCAGCCATGATGCAAAAGCCTAGCTCAGGATTGAGCAAGTGACTGTATCTCGGCTCAAAATCAGGATGGCATGTCGCTAATCCACTGTTATTCTCTAGGGCTGTAATGCACTCTGCAAAAATGAATCATTTAAAACAAGTTGGTGGCTACTGAAATGTTTCACGAACAGGTTCTTGAAATGTCCTATTGCAACATATGTCCCTGGCACCAAAAACCGAGACAATATCCAGCTGTTAACTGCATGAGCCTCTGCCACAAAGCAGAGTGCTTCATATGCCCCCAAGCAGAGGACAGGGTGCCTACAAGCACTACAGCTGGCAGGGACACTAAAGCAGATTGTTCATCACCCTCTGGGAAAAGACCTGAAAGAAGAACCTACAAAACAAAGCACCTGTGTTATAATTTATGTTTCTTTTCAATCCAGATCAAAAATAAAGAGGAGAGTGAGAGAAAAATGTTAGGTACACTTTTCATGATAAGGGGAGCACTTAGCTTTTAAGACCATTCACTCCATATTAGACTTTCCACCCTTATCCATATACGAGGACACTTTGGGAACAACTTTTTAGTGTAAACAATTTTTTATTTCACACTGACATTTCAGCAAAAACAGCAGCAGAAATGTTAATGGATGCACATAAGATTGTATTTTAAATTTTGGCTTTGAATAATAGAATTAAAATGCACATCACCCAAATTCTAAGAAGCTGTGTGCTTCTTAGATTAGTCATTATGTTTATGAATGTTCATCAGTGGTGGGTTGCTATTGCTTGAAATGAAATAAGCTAAGCATACAGAAGTGCTAATACTCTGATGGCTTATTTTCAGGTTACGAATACATTGCAGATTCTCTGTAATTTTAGAACAAACAATAGATTTAAAAATAGAATGCTACATAATTGCTTATGGGTAATGCACAATTACACCTGGAAAAGTGAAATCCATTTTCCAACACAATAGTATAGAGCAACACCTGCAAATCAGCTCAATTTAAATAAAGTCATTCAGATTGATTAGTGTAATCACTCATGCCAAAACTGAATAAAATACAGACCCAAAAAATTTAACATCTGACCAGCTTTTTTGCACCTTGTAATTTACTTACCTTTGACTACTTCTACAGGACAAGACCTAATATATGCTTAAATCTTTGTGGGACTGTGGCTGAAACCAGCTATGTAGTTGTTCCTTCTCTTGCGTAAGCTTATGCTTATGACATAAGCTATGACCATAAAATTGCTAAAAATATTTCTTATTACTCTAGTTGTATACTAAACTGCATGCTTCTCTGTCAAGTGAATCTGTCAAGTGAATTTTTAGACATCTCCATAACTTGAGCGCCAATACTGTTAACCATGAAATCTGTTTTGAATTTTAAATGGGGGGGGAGGGGGGGGGCAGGGAGGGAGAATATGACAGGAGGGAGAGATAAATCCTTTATTTTTCTTTATCTTTTACAAATTTTATTACTTCAGTCAAAAAATGTGACTGAAGCAATAAAACGTTACTGTTTCTCAGCGTAATGGTATGTGTTTGAAATACAACCCATTTGCTCTTCATTCACTTCATCAGAGTTTTGGCAACAGCTAAAGGCTTCAAGTATGTGTGTAGAATATTCCTTATACTATCACATCCATATTATTTCTCCACTTACCATTTCTTACTGAGCTATTTTTAACAGTTGCCCACTTATCAGTTTTCTATTTATGGGTATGTGCTTTCCTATGTCTAAAAACATTTAATGAGATTTGTTTATGAAACTCGTTTGCAATGCTTTGAATGCTGGCAGCAGCTACAAGAGGCAGATCAGAGACCATAGGTGCAGCTCTTCTTCCAGATCCCTATCCTGACTACAGACTGGTGGTCACTGCCAACTCACATGAAATATGGTCAACTATGCAATCCTAGCAATTATACAGATGACAGGACACAGCCTGAGTTTATATCATGACATTGCTCCATTGACTCCCTCTCTCTGACACTAGGGACGCCACCCCCAGGAATGGAAAGCAGTAGGAATGCTGGGGAAGTAATATACTCCAAGTTCAGTTGGGTATTTGGGGAGCTCCAAAAGGCAATGTGGCAAGCTGATACTTAGCTGTCTTGTTTATCCCCTATTCTGGCTCCCTCATATGTATCTAGCTGTTTACGGACACCTAAAAGCTACAAAAGCTGTTTTCTTTGGCTCTCAACTACAGTCTATAAAATACTGCTCAGTAAGGGGATCATGTTTGTGTCGTTTAATACCTAGCCAGGTGCTTTTCAGAGCTGGCAGCAGTGTCTTTACTGATAAATTTGACTGCATTTTATGTCTTTTCCTTTTACAATTACAATGCAGACTGCTGTTCAGCGATTGCTCCCTCTAAATCATTCATGAGCTTGGCTTGTGGTGAAAGTAATTCAAAGACTTACCCACAAGCAGTATGCCCTACCTACTAAAAGGAGATGAACAAAAAAGCAAGGAGTATAGACATTCCCATCTAACTAAAATTATTTTGGATTTTCTTTCCTAACTTCTTAGGTACCTAAAGGGCATAAATTATGTTTTGCAAAAGCTTAAAACCCCTGCATTTCTGAAACCAGCAGAACAAGACCAGTACTAGAAACCACTGTAGAGTGGTCCCACAAGAATATATTTGGGTGCAACAATTGGTATTGCATTGCAAACTTTCTGGAAAATTTTGACTTCTACTGCACCATTTCTGCAGTGGTCTAATTACTGATTTTTAATTTCTTTTTCTTAGATGACCAAGGCATAGCCATTTCCCAAAGCAAACTTCCTAAGAACAACAGGGGATGAATCTCTGCCACAATGTTCCACAAAGGACAGGGATTTTCATTCTGGCCAATATCAGCAATTCTTTAAATCAAATTCCCTACTCACTGACAAAATTCAGTGATGATCACAGCTTCCCTCCCTCCCTTCCCATTTGTATCTTATGAAAATGCACATTTTATTTATAGTGACTTATGGTAAATGAGTTACCAAAATTTTCTTATATGTTTCCAGTTTCCCCTACTGGTTCATATGAAGAGCTTAGTAGATATTTGTGATATGTGACAGCTGTCAAGAAGGGCCACGTTCCTGGAATGCAGCACAGAATGCCATCCACAGCACAAGGATCATCTCTTCACATAGCCAGGAAGGGTACACAGACCTTGGCTCAGTTCAGGGAGAGCTGACACAACAGGTTATCTATTTGCCAGTCACCTAGGAACACTTGTGTACTACAAGGACTCAGGAGGTCATTTATTCTGTTTCAGAGAAGCATAATAGGACATTAGTGCCTGGGTACCACTATAAAGGCATTTAAAATAATTTCTGACAACCTTAGAAGACATTGGGGTTTGGGACTTCCAAGAATTGCCTGGGTTTTCTGCAAACTTTGGCATAAATCTAATGTATATCAGGGGTAAGCAACTGAATTATTGACAAAAACTGAATAAATTCACAAGGGTGGTGCCTAAGGCCAAATAGAAAAAAAAAAATAAAGCAGAAATGTGGAAACTCTTCCATTTAGCTCACAGCACATAAGCAACATGCAGTTTTTATTCCCCTGAACAGCACCTCATTTCACATAACAAGTATGGCATTCAGACGGCACCTCTGTGGCACTGAGTAAAATCTCCAGTGTGGGACATTTACGTAAATGACAACTTATGTTCAAGACATGACAAACCTCACAGGAAATGTGAAATTAACTGATTTTCCAAAAATGTTCACAGTGTTTCTTTTCCATAAGATAGCCTCTTTCACAAACTGTTCTGAAATGAAAAAAAAAAAAAAAGAAAAAAAAATCATAGTTTATAAAAAGTACTCAAATTCACTGATCATCTCCATCGTAGTTAAGAAATTTTCTCTCAAATGAAGCAGAACACAGATCACTAAAACCAGTATTTTGGGGAAAGAACGCTTTGCATGACAAGACCAGAATGCTCTGCATGTTCATAGCTATAAAGGTGTAGATAAAAATGGCAAAACAGGTAATTTCTATGACATGTATACATGGGCACTATCCCGTGTTGACCTTGGCAATATTTCAGAGGGAAGCTTTCAAGGATTAACTGTTCAATCAATCAGATTTTATGACATATGCCAACTGGCTTCACAAATGCACTTGCAATCAAATTGCAGGAATAACAACAAAAAAGGTTTAATCTATTGTTAGCTCTTACACCAGATCACACAGAGAAAAGTTGCACACTTTGGCAGGAAAAACCTGTGTGTTTCAGAAACTCCTCACCTGCCTCAGTCTGTAGCAAGGGTGGAGTGCAGCTCTTGCATAAGTGTTTGGGGGATCTTTATATAGGAAAGTGCCTTTCTGAGCCTCGCTCTCAGTACACTGAGCTAATGAGAACTGACCTTTTTGCAGCCAGAGAAGAAAAATCCTTCCCAAGTACATACCTATGCCAGTTGCTCCCTTTGAGACACAAAAGAAGGCTATACACATGGAAAAAATTATAGATAGAGAGAAGATGCATCCTGAAAGCAACCTTGTGTGCAGAACAGAATCTATCTTATTATTAGAATAATCAAATTACATCAATGAGCCCTAGTTGGGGCTGCATGACCCTGAAGATGGTTGTTGTACTCACAGTCATGCTATAAAAAGACAGTACTGCCCCCAAAGAGCTTAAAACTGAAAGACTGTAGCAAACAGGTACAGATAAGCCAATAATACCCCCAAACCAAATAATGATGGTTATGAGACAGATGGAAATACAAAGTGAAGGACATGATCTTCTAACAAACTCTTGTAGAGAGTACATTTAGCAGGAAAAGGGCAGAAAATCAACTATTAATTCTGCTCTACAGTATATCCTGGTAAGAATAGAGGCCTGCCATGACTCAAGAAGGTGTGCTCTATTTCACATGTATAAGCAATGCAATTGATTCCAGGTGATGTTAGTTTACCTGAAATTAAGCAAATGTGCAAGTGCTTTATTGAGCAAAAGCCAACCCCCACATATTTCATTGTAAAATATCTGAGTGGAATCAAGACAAACAAAAGATGGTCTACTCAAATGCAGAGAATCCCACAGAAAGCCTCAACAAACCAGCTATCCAGTGGGGTAAGAGCTACTCAGTATCACACCTTCGCTGCTTCTGATGCCCTTTTTTCTGGGGAAACAAACAAGGGGGGGGGGGGGG
>JAYDZK010000202.1:25962696-26024705 GCA_034509185.1 Euphonia xanthogaster | reverse complement strand
AATTTAAAAAATAGAAACTAATCAGAAACCAAACACTCTGTAATAATATCGCTGTAGAACAAAATAATACTGAAGGGCACAGCCCTCCCAAAACATGCGTGAAATTGCCATTGACATCTATTAGGACTCAGTATACACCAAAAGAGCAGGATGTGGCCTCACAGAAACTGCTTCAGAGTGGTTTACAAAAAACATACCGGTTTACGGGCAAGTCCTTCACCTCACACAGAACCCCCACAGGTCAGCAGGATAGCTTAGTCTATAAAAGGGCTTCAGGAGAAAGATTTTTATGCAAATAAAAGGCAGATTAAAAGAGATGCTGTTTTGAACTTTCATTTATTTAGATTAATATATGCAATGAAAAGTGCTTTCCTTAAATAAAACCTGTGAAAGTTACAGGGCTATGTCTCCTTTTCTTGTATTTCATATTTATTAAATGCTGAGTAATATGAACCTAACCATAGCCTTACCCTTAAAGCTAAAAAAATCTGGATATTCTCCCTATCAGCAAATAAAGATAAGAGCAGAATGCTGAAAATGCCAATTTTACTGCATATTTCAAGAGGTGATAACACACTTTTCATGGCAAATTCTCTTTTCTCTACTCCAAACCAATAACTTAACCATGTTCTTTTCCTTGAAAAAAAACTCTGGAATTTTCTGAAAATATCAATTACAAAGTCATCTTGGTATTATGACAAATTTATGACCTCTCAAGAGCACAAATAATTTGTTATTATGGCATGGTGGGAAATAAGTAAATATGCAACAATTTATGGTGGGAAAGCCTTTAGGAAAATGTTACTTCTGCAAATACACATGAAAACACTGAAAACTAATTGAAGGATATGAAATAAGAGTATTTTATACCTATGCAGAGGTTCACATTCAGCCAAGAATTCTACTTGAAAAGATGAAGCCTGCAATGGCTGAATACATGACATTTACAAATAAAAGCAGCTGGCTATGAGGAGTCTCTTAAAACTAATCAATTTTCCAATACATTTTATTATGGTTGTCAAAAATCCAATGATGCAGGTTAGTAGCATGGAGCTATAAAAAGCCCCACACACCACGCCAGCTGCATAATCTTTGCTTGTTTAAAAGTCTGACAGTTTCCCTTGATTAAAATAAGGATACTTCATTATGAGTATTAAGCATTGCATTATGAGTTATGTAAAGTTTATGCTTTTTCATTTATGCTTTAGAATTTTAACCACATTGTCTCACTTATGCATAATCCATCAACCCAGGTGACAAATATTCTTCCATATTTATACACAAGGAATATACAAGGAGCACAGCGTATTAGCAGCTGAAACTACAAACGTCACTGTCAATCAAACTGGCTAGCATAGGACCATATTTCTTGTCACCAAGAGGCTTAAAGCAAAGAATCTGTGCCTAATTCTCTTAAACCTTGCAGGTCAAAAGGTTTTAAAATTATTTTTGACACCATTTCTTTGCTTTGTCAACAGGCCTGAGTACTTTTTAACATGTAAAGGATATCAAAAAGCTGCTCATTGTAACAGTCTGGCATTAGCAATTTATGGATTTAAAGTCTAGAGTGCACAGCAATTCCACTGGTGAAACAGCATGCTGTTCTGGAGTGAGAAGATGGAGATGTGGCTGTAGGACTAACTTTTATTAATGCAAAAGCTCCAAACCTATCAGCTGTGCTCCAGGCAACCAGCACTTGCTGAGCCAAAGCCACCGCACAGCCTAAAGCTGTGCCACGCTGCAGAACAAACACCCCATTGTCGGCACAAGCTGTCACAGAGACACCTCTCCTGCCCAGAGGTTTTATGCCTGGTCTTGCTTTGCCCACACACTCTCAAACACAAAAATAGGGTCTCCAAATGACAGCAGTGATGTCCTTTTTATTTGTTGAAGTACTCTGCACAGAGATGATAACCACCATCCTTGACAAATCAGGGCTTTTAAAAATTTTCAGAAGCTCAATAATTTGAGCCTTTCTTACTAAAGATATTGCTCTGCAGCCGGCCCAAACCCAACTGAAGTTGTGGTCCCATCCTGAGAGGTCAGCAGAAGGAAATCATTCCCTCCCAATGGAGTTTACAAAAATTCTGAAAACACTGAATTATTGGAAAACAGGCCCCCCACACTAACTGCTGGCTGCAGCTCTGGGGATAGTAGCCAGCATCTTCCACTCTCTTTCCAGCGGTTTCAAGACACAGTCCCTGTCATCTGGCAAGGAACAGAGAAGACACACCATGGAGTAGGCAGCACAGCACCTCTCAGAGAGCCAAGAGCTCACGGCAGCAGACGCTGACCCACCACCTAGAAATTACTACACAAACCACTTCCCAGTTTGTCCAATAAAGCAAGGCTGCTGCTTCTTCCCAGCAGAGTGAAAAGGTTTCTGGGTGAATACAAAGATAGCAGGCTGAGCTGAGAGTTGATGTAAGCAATGAAAACACTTACATGGTGAAGAGAAATAGAGTTAATAGGGTCAAGTAACAATGGCGAGAGCTTGAATTTGGTCATGCAAATAAAGATTTGAAGAGGAAAAAAGGACAATAGAATAATACAAAGGAAAAAAGTAAAATAGATTAATGTGAAAAAAAAAAAGACAAGATATCAAAAAGGGAGAAGAACAGATTAAGAAAAATATATCGTATTTATACTCAAGAGACAGTCAGGACTAGAGTTCACTGGCCCAATATTATAGTCTAACATCAGAATAAAATGAAGCAGTGAAAGAAGCTTTAAAATTCTGGAACAATAATGCTCATTGACCATGTCCAGAGGTACTTATGGGATCACAGAATAATTTAGATTTGCAATGACCTTTAAGATTGAGTCCCACTGTTAGCCCACCACTGCCAAGTCTACAACTAAACCTTGTCCCTATGTGCCACCTCTATACATCTTTTGAACACTTCTGGGGATGGTGACTCACCCACTTCCCCATGCAGTCTGTTCCAATGTTTGGTAATCCTTTCTGTGAAGAAGTCTTTCCTAATATCCCATCTAAACCTTCCCACGCACAACTTGAGACCATTTCCTCTCATCCTATGCCTTGTTATGTAGGAGAAGAGACCAACCACTTGCCTCACTACAACCTCCTTTTAGGTAGTTAAACAGAGTCAGCTCTCCCAAGTCTCCTTTTCTCCTGGCTGAACATGCCTAGTTCACGTAGTCACTGCTCACAGGACTTGTGCTCCAGATCCTTCACCAATTCCACTGCCCTTCTCTGGACCCATTCCACCGCCTCAATGTCTTTCCTGAGTGAGGGGCCCAGAACTGAACACAGCAGTCGAGGTGCAGCCAGTGCCGCATAGAGAACAACCCCTTCCTAGTTCTGCTGGCCACACTATTCCTGTTACAAGCCAGGAGGCCATTTGCCTTCTTGGCAATCCCCAAAACTTGTCATGAGGGCTCCCCCTTTGTCAGGGAACGGGTACTTGCGATCCTGCAACCCTAGGCTTTACAAAAGTATGAACACTGTAAGAAAATCAAGTTCTTGGACAAAGCAAAGACAATGTCTCCATGCCAATGAAATTGGTGCTGCTTTGAGTGTGGTGGAGACAGCAATGATGAGAACAGGTGCTGGTGTCCTTTCACCTTTGCTTTACTGCAGAGCTATCCTTGCCGAAGACTACATTCCTCCACTGTTTTCAAAAGGCTGTACAAAATTAACATGCAATTGTTCCCAGACTTTCCCAAATGTTAGGCTTAAAACAATTATTATTTACAGCAGCAACAATTATATGCAGCCTGGAAGACCCCATCCTTTCTGGAGGGGGTTACCTCCATATTCTTTCCCAGCTTTACAAAAGTTAATTGTCCCGTCTGCCAAACTGTTTAATTCAGACACTGAAGCAGAGGGAAGAGGAGGGGGAGGGAGGAGAAAGAGGGGGAGTGTAGCCAACAGGACAACTCTATGCAGCCCCTAGAAGTACACTGAGGCTGAATTTTGGCCCATAGCCCAATGCTGGTGAATACCAATATGGCTTCAACTATATTAGATGAAATATATCCATGTTCCTCCCTGCACTGTGTGTGTGCGCTGTGTCTGGTTTTTATTTTGGTTAAGGGCAAGGACGCTGCATTCAACAACCCAAACTGACACAATTAAAACAGTGTATTTCATGACAGCTTATGCACTGAGACATAAATATTAAGTCTATTTAGATAAAAATTGTTATGAACCAAAGGAGAGACAGTGAGCTATGAAACACTTGCATATAAGGATCATGGCTCACCTTCCTTAACTTTACCCTGTTGGAGCCTTGTGTCAGGACAACAGATGACTTACCTGTTACAGCTCCCTTCTTTTCCTGCACTGTTTTACTATGTAATTCAGAAAGCAGCACAGCCACAAGCTTCTCATTTCTCTGAAGACAGAGATAGACACAAATCTCACCCCGAGGTCTGACCTTTGTAAGGGTTGCAACTTGTCTGTCAGAATAAGTGATAGATAACAGCCCATCATAAGGGCAGTAAGAAGAGGAGGAATAAAATATACCTTCCATACTGGAAAGCAAGAGAGATGAAAGGCAGAGATAAAGGATTCCTATCAAGAAACAAGGTGAAAGAGATACACATATCTTGGAAGCAGAGACTGCGAAGTTTGTGAAAAACAGGAGGAAAGGAAACCCTCAGTGAGAACAGAAACAGACCAGAAGAAAAACGGCCATATGATGAACCCATTCTAACTTCAAAAAAAGGAAGTATTGGAATTTGCACTGTTACTGGAGAACACAAAAAAATTCAGATATTTACAAGGTAAGCAGATGATCACACTTGGTGGTAGATTACAAAATATAGCGCAACTCAAATAACTTCTGAGCAATTTTAAGTTTCTGTCCTTCCTTCTAATTCTTGTTTTCTTTACTATCTTTCTTTTCCTATCCCCAGATCAATTACATGGGGTTTTTTTTTATAAAACTAAAGATCAGTTTGTAGAAAAAGAATTACCTCCCTTTCAGTGAAATTGCCAAGGCCTTTACAACCCTTACTTTTCTCTCTTTCCCGTTAACAACAGCCAGTTCCAGTATGCTCCTTTCATCCATATTAGGTGGCATTGCAGATGGTTCTGCTTTAGTGTAATGAAAGTGTAAGCTTTTCTGCTGATTTATAGCTGAATAATACTTATATTGCTTACAATGCTACAGTTTTATATGTGACATAGAACTTCTCATGGTTCCTCAGATGTCTCTTAAAAAAAGTGGAGTACAGTTTCCATATTTAACAAAAGGGTAATGCTAATTGATAAAAGAATACCGCACAAGCAGTCACGTTTAGAGCTAAGAGAAAATTCAGGGAATTTCCAAGAAACTGGAAAGCAGAAGAACATTGATAAAGTGATGCCCTAACTCAGCCTTAGAGAGAAATTATAAGTTCCTTCCTTTCGTAGCTGTGAATTGAATGCGTGTCACACTCAGTTGCTCACTTTATCTGGTGCCTTCCCCAATTTCTCTTGCTAGGGAGCTCTGTTTTCAACTCTTTCTGTTAAAAGAGTTGGAGCCTAAAGTGCAAAATTCTTTGGAAACATTTCCCTTTGTTGAGAAAGGTACTAAAAAGTCATACCTGCAAGAAAAACAAGCTACAAATTCGCAACATCAGGTTTCAGTAATGATCCCTTTCCATTATCTAACTAATTCCGTCTAATTCTCGGAAGTTTTGCTTGTCTGAGTTTGCAATGCTTCAGATATGGATCATGCAAAAGGAACTCCCAAACACAGAAGATCCAAAGGTACTAGGCAATGCAGCAAGGCTGTCAGACTTGTTAGGACAGATTCAACATTGATTCAATGTGTACTCTGAGGAGGGCTCAAGAACAGGCTTTCCTCCAAACCTATTGAATCCTGGTTTAATTTCACATTTAGGCTGAGGTTTGGACATGTTAATATTTTTTTGGGAGTGATTCATCCAAAACTTTGAGTTATCCAGGAAAAAATGTGGGATTAAATTAATCCTAGATGTTAGTATTCAAAAAGGAAAAACCATGTTTAATATGATCTGAGTGGCAGTAGAAACATGAAGCCACAGAAAAATGATACATCTATGGAACAATAGCATAAATTACTAAGATCAGTGCATCTTAAATAACAAACCATATTCAGAAACCATATTCAGTTTCTAGGAGAGGGATCCTATACTGAGCAGAATTGGCTAAGAAAGTAACTCAAATCTTGCCAGCACCACGAGAAAGCAGCAGTAAGGGGCGCATCACCAATCGTGTACCAAATTAGCCCCACTAATGCAGCTGGGTACTCCATAACAGCTGCTTTTGGTTGCACATGCAGTACAGGCAGGCATGGAAACCCAATTCCATTTCACTCCTCTACACCCAGCCCTCAATAACCCACAGCAAAAAAACTGCTGCACTTTCTTGCCAAGACCAAAGACTCTGGGATTTTAATCTGAGAGGGAGGAAAGAAGGAGAAACAAAGTGAAGCCTGCAGCTGGTTTGGGTCTCGGGTGGGAAAAAAATTGAGAAATCATAAACTATTGCATTCTTGAAGAGAAGATGGGCTCAGGAGTTTGGAAAGAAATTTCTGATTGCATTGAAAAGATTAAAATAGTGATAACAAAATAAGTTTCAGAAATGGAAAAGTGTCTGGAAAAGAAGTCTCTATATCTGCATATCTAATCTGCTTTACTTCAGCTGTCTGACCAAATGGTGACTCTGCACTGTAGGTTCCTATTAGAAATATCATATGGAAAGATAAGGTGCCAAAATATTTATTTCCACGGTGAAAGGCACATTAGGTGCTGAAACAATCAGCAGTTTTGTTGATGTTTACGTCATGAATATTTAAGCTGCGGTAAAGTCTTAAGTGATCATTTTTGTTATGAAAAGAAATGACAGGACATTTGTATTTTGAAAGCGTCTGAGTTTATCAGATTATGATTTTTAGCATATTTGTGGTCTTTCCCTAAAGCATATTGTTTGTGTGTGTCTGTGCAGCTCAAGTGTTCCTATCCCGCTAGCCAAGGCATGTATGGAAGAAAGCACTTTTATTTTCTAACTGGGCCTTTGCTGTTCTATACTATGGGCCTCTCTCTCACTGTCCAGCAAAGATCCACAAGCCACAGGACCCCAAGCTGTGAAGCCGCACTTCTCCTGACCAGATCAATGACAGAAGGGAGTCTTGAATTGCAAGAATTGGTTTACCTTCCAACAGAGCTCTCTCCATAAGTTTGCCTGAACACTTGCTTCAATTGACTTCAATTTTCAGTGCTTTGAAGATACTTAGGGTTAGGGGAAAAAAAAGACCCCTTTTCCGTCTGTACAAGAACTTGTGCAAAGCATTTAAGAACTCAGCAAGGCAATGCAGCAGAGCAAAATACACAGTAAAGAGTTCAAAGAAACCCTAAAGCACAAAGTCAACATCATCTTTTTCTTCGTATGCTGTCCCTTCAGCCAACTCCCTGAAATGAGGGATTGACACTCACCAAACTTTAAATCATGGTCCCATATGAGACTAAGAAAGTTGCTGTCACATTGCCATCATGTGTGCTCATGTGAGGGAAGGATGGCTACCCAACACAGGGAACCAACCAGGCAGGGCAGGTTGAGGACCATCAATACCCTGTGCAACTTGCCTCAAATCCCTCTTCCTCTAAAAATGATGTGCCACTGTGATATAGGAATTTTTGCAAGAAGTCTGCTAAGCACTGCATGCTGACAATGCACAGGGACAAAGCCCAGCTGCTGCACAGGCTTCTTGCAGAGGAATGCACTTCCATGAATATTTGTGTGCACACCCAGCACATCTTAAAAGCAAAGGGGTAAAAACCAAAGGGGTAAAAACCAAAACAAGCCCATTCTTCCAACCTGTCAAGTCACACACATTCAACAGGTGATTCTCTGATCCAATTCCTTCTTTGAACTTCTCTACACTGGCTCCATATCTTACATATTTCTAGCCTACTGCTGGAGTTGCTTTGTTCCCTACTGCAAACACACACACCAAGAGAAACTTCTCAACAGCCCACAGAGTGCCCAGTTTATCAGGTCACCTTCTAACAAGGAGGCAAGACCTAAACAGAAACCCTGCATTTTCAGGAATCCAGTTTTCTGTTCCCTTGAAAAATCAAGAAGTTGTTTCTCTCCTTTGTAATTCAGCCAGTCTTGTGCTGTATTCTCCAAATGACCAATTACTTTCGTCCAACTTAACTTTGACTTCACCTCCCCCCATCTATTTAAAGATTGGAATGAAAAAAAGAATAGTACACTTGGAAATTATATTAACTGAAGTTCCCTTTGGCCTGTTTCTTCCTCACTTAGATATCCAATATTTAGAAATCACAGTGGATTTACTACTTATACACAATCCCTCTATTTTTAAAAAATATTGCAAAATCAGAGGGTATAAATACAAAGCTCATGAGAATGAAGGAATACAAGGGAAGGACTTTCCATAAGGTTAGAAGCTGAAGCAGCTGGACATATTTCAGAAAAGAAGCAAATAAAGGCAGCATGCAGGAAAAAATTATGGAGTGAGGTATGCAAAAGATAGTCACAATAGCTATTTTTCCTTATCTAAATTCAAAACCAAGAAGCTTATTCAAATTTGTGGGCTCCTGGAAAATTCAAAAAAATCACTCAGCTGAAACACCATCATGCAGTATAGAATTAGATTAGATATAGATAGAATTCCTTCCTAGACCAAGGAATTATAGGCTGCAGGAATTACTCAAACAAAATAAGGTAGCTGGATATATGCAGGTGGATATAGAGTTAGTACTGACAACTATTTTCAAAAAATTATTAAATCACATCCCATAAGGTTTAAGACAAATCCCAGAAAAACTTGGTGAAACTATTTTTTCCACAATCTGTCTGAAAGTTCTTACCAAAAGTAGCAACTATTCTAAACTGGAATAAAAACCAAATTATTTTGATAATGGAGAAAAAAACCCAAGGCAGGACAGAAGAAAGTTTTGCTTCAAATAATAATCCTATTGAGCCTTCATCTATCTTCTGTATCTCTATTTAATGACCGCATTTTTTCCATTGCATGTCATCAAATGGAAAAGAATCCATGAATGAATGACACATTAAAGAACTTCATGGACTATGAAAGAGTTGAAGAGGAAAAACCAAGCCAAATTCCTGTCTAAGAAATAGATCCCCCTCACCTGCAATGAGGTGAACAGTATGGCTGGTGAAGCTGAAGATTTTGGTAGCATGGATCTTCGTATCATAGTCTTGTTGAAGAGATTATACAAATGGAAAAAACCCATTTCTCACGGGTCATCTGACGGAAACTGGCTGAAGAATGTTAATGTTGCAAGGCACACATAAAAAGAAAATGCAGTAGAGATCAGTTGAGAAAGTAAAATAAGGAGGAAGAATTAAGCAAAGCATAGTCCTGTCACTGAGCTTTAGAATGGCCAGTTCCCTGAAACTGAGGAAATTGTACAATAAGCTAAGAGAATGGAAAAATCCAGGCAGAAATTACAACTGAAAATTGAAAATTCCAGAGACAATTTACAAAGTATTTTATTTGCTTGTAAGACAACTACTTTGCCAATTCAAAAAGAGTTGGAGGCTTCAGAGAGAAGAAGGAAAAGGTAGGTTTTTCTGGTTGAAACCAAAGGATTAAAAATACTGCATAAAGAACTGGGATACAGATTATTTTTAAATTTGTTGGAAGTTTAAGTGAGTGCAAGAAAAAAAAAACATTTTAAAGACTGGAGAAAATTCTCAGACTTTAAAGGTTTCATCTGTTTAATTTATTAAATCAGACTATGCGTGCATCTTCTCATAAAAAGTAAAAAATCCTAAAGGATTTCTTTGAACCAATGCTAAAAGTAATAAATAGTACTTGCAAGTAAAGCTAGCAAATGCAGATAAAATAGTATTGTTTTGAGTTTTGAATAATGAAGTTGATTAACCTTGGTAGCAACTAAAATAGAAATGGAAAAGTTTTGATTGTTTCAAATCAAGACTGTTTTGGGAAAATGTGTTTCACATAAAAACTAGCAGTGAGGATCAATGCCTGTGTGTTGCATCTATCAGGTTTTTTGTCCTGATGAATACAGGCAGTCAGATCAGATGATAATCTCTCCTGGCCCTTAGTCCTCTGCATCTTGTGCTTGCAGTTCTGGTTGCGTGTCCCATAAGACTCCAAAACATATTCCATTTAGTCATAATCACACCTAAGACTAACCCACATTTTGTTATACTTTCTCCTCCCCTGGCAACTGGCAGATGACATATTACCATTTTCCACTTTCCACTCAAACATCACTTTACCCTTGGCCTGCAGCTTTTTATTGTGTAAATAGCAGTACCACATGTTTTACATCTTCTCCCTCTGGAAATGAAGATGATGTTAGCACGCTTATACCAGCCTGCACCTATCCTCTGCTTGTATGTGGTTCAAACAGAAAGTAGTAACACTATTAGGAACCTAACCTAGATCCAGCTTTTGGCATAACTCTACACAGAAGCATAAGATCAGGAGTGCCTAAAATCAACACTGAGGCAAAACTTAAGTATACAGAAATTGTTCTGTTTAAACCACTGCTAAGAATGACAAAGAGAAAGGACCCCAGAACCTGTCAGGTAACCTAGTAAAGAACAGAATTAAATTACTGTTGATCACTAACTGGTGTAAATGAAGATTAAATCAATAGGCCAAGAAAATCACCTAACTACATGAAAAGGTCTGATACAGGAATGATCAAGAAGCCTGCCATCCTAATAGCTTCAGTCCCAGAAGACAACAGCAGCATAAGCTGTTGCTATAACTCTTGGTAGTAACACTGTTGTGATATGTGCCCCCACTAAGCACACAATGAGGAGGATGGTGAGGAAGATGAGCAATAAACATCTCACTTTTAAGTCCAACATCTCACCAGCACCTTTCAGGGCTGATATTTCCACAAGCTAGGACTAAATTTCAAGCACTGTGCATTAAAATATGCTCTTCACAGAGTGACCTCAGCATTTCCATTTTCCAGCTTTGCACATTAATTTCCTCTGTAAAACAGCCAGGCTGTAACATTATTTCATAGGGTGTGTCATTTCAATAAGCTTGACTGATGCTCAGCAGCAGCTGAGAGAAGGCCAGCTATTCTTACCCATTTACTAGACTTAAGTGGGAAGATCATGCTATTCAAAAACATCTATACCACCAGAGCTACTTTTGCAGCTCAGAGAGAGGGTGTCACCCAGATCCATACTATCTTGTTGCATAGTCTCTCTTTTCCTCACTCTTACTCACCCTGTCAGCCAACACATCGTCTGCACACGATGTTTTCAACTGCTTTAATTTGTGCCCCCACAATGAATTAGAAAGGCAAATCTGAATGCTCTTGTTCCTAATTATCCTGTCAGCACCAGCAGCCAAAGAATTATGGATTTAGGTACTCAGATTTATACCACACTTGAACACAGCACAATTGAGTGAATTGAATGAAACACCTTAGGAAAGCAGCAAGTACCAAGCTATGGAAAGTACAACCAGAACCACAAATCAACAGAACACAGCAGAGCAGCAGCCTCTGACATGTGCCAATAAGAAGCATCTTTCATGGGATTTACAATGTATATATTAAGGAGCTAGAACAATTTAACAAAATTGCTGTACTGACAACCTTAAAGCTAACTGCATATATCTTGACATCATATATGGTGTGGGAGGATACTATCACAAAGAGGTGCATTCCAGACAACTCATGCCCATGTTTTGAATAAGATGTGATTTATTTTTACTTTTGTTTTGTATTCTTACTAGGGAATCAATAGCAAAATAAAACATGTCACATTTTATTTATTCTTTTTATCTATTCTTTCCAGCTAAGCTGTTCTTAGTCTGCAAACATTTAACATTTTCAGCATCAGTGCTTTACCACAGAAGACATCTGAGGGTTATCCTCTTCCCTTAACTCTAATAAATTATATAACTCAAAGGTTGATCAAAGCACTCTCTCAACTCGAGCAAAGTAATAAAAGAAAAGTTTAAATTAGAATCATTTAAATATCCTCAGTATTTAAAATGCGGCTAGGCATGGCAGAGAGAGGAGGGAGTTGGGGTTTGTTGCTGATTTTCTTTTTTTTTAATTTTTAAACAGACATAATCAAATCTCTTTTAAAGTTGCAATTAATTCCTAGCTGGGAGAGGGCCTAACACACATGGAATTCAATTCCTCTTTGAAAATCATATGTTTGCATTCCTCCTATATGATGATTTTTACCACACCAGAAACTTCCTAATTAATTGCAACCTACTTCACTATACTGAAACAGATGGAAATGAGATTTTTTTCTAGTCACTATAACCAGCCTCACTACACATGTACATAAAGGAGAGCACTACTGGCTTTGTGCACCTACAGACTAAATGGCATTTCACCACAGGCTGGGGGATGACCGGATCAAGAGCAGTCCTGCCAACTCGGACGTTTTGATGGAGGAGAGGCCGCACAGGACCCAGCAATGTAAACTTGCAGCTCAGAAAGCCAAACCTGTCCAACGCGTCAAGGGAGGTAATCCTGCCCTGCTGCTCTGCTCTGGTGAGACCCCACCTGCAGGGCTGCATCCAGCTCTGGAGTTGCCAGCACAGGAAGGACATGGACCCGTTGAAGCAAGTCCAGAGGAGGCCACCAAGTTGATCAGAGGAATGGAGCACCTCTTCTATGAAGGAAGACAGAGGGCATTGGGTTTGTTGGGCCTAGAAAAGAAATTCTTTGAGGTGACCTAATTTTGGCCTTCCAGTACATGTAGGGAGCCTACCAGAAAGATTTTACAAGGGGGTGTAGTGACAGGACAAGGGGAAATGGATTCAAATTGAGAGTTTAGATTAGAGGAAGAAATTCTTAACCATGAGAGTGATGAGGCACTGGCACAGGTTTCCCAGGGAAGTTGTGAATGCCATCCCTGTAAGTGTTCAATAGCATGTAGGATTGAGCTCTGAGCAATGTGGTCTAGCAGAAGATGTCCCTGTCCATAACAGAGGGGCTGGAACTAGATGATTTTAAGGTGCCTTCCAACCCAAACCATTGCATGATTCTATGATCTCCTGCAAAATATCAACAGCTGGTTTTTCCCATTGAATAAAGGAGCAAAGTAAATTTCCATAACATTTCTTTCATTCCTACTCTCACTTTACTCTAAGGAAGGTCAATGCTTACGCAGAACTCTTTTAAACAGCCAACCTGAAGCAATTCTGACTTGTAACAAAGTGGCTCTAAGGGATGAAACATAAAACATGACTTGAAAAAGTCCCCCCTCAACATATTTTGCTCCAGAGTCAGGGGGATATTTTCAGAACCTGAGCACTTGGGAAAATCTGCCAAGTGACTGAGCTTGGTTTTAAGTACAAAAAGGCTGGCAGAGTCACAGGAGAGCTTAAATTATTGGAGAACTTAAAAGTGAGAAAAAGCTAAAGCAGTAAAACCCAATGAAAACAAAATATTGGAGACTGAAACATGCCCAGGAGAGGCAAACATGGCCTAATGCCAATCAACATCAGCTTGAAAGATGGTACTTATTAAGAAGAGAGCTTCATACTCAAGGGACTGTTTTGGAATAAGCCATGGAATCAGGAAGAGGGTAGCTCAGATGATGGGTATTACCAGTGGAATACTCACAATAGGCTTGCTAACAAAGAATCCTGAAAATATTAAAAGACTAAAGAGAAATATGCTTTATTCTCTCAGTCCAGCTCTATTGTGGCATCTGATTTTTTATTTAGACATCAGCAGCTGTAAACTAATCCATTGTCCCAACAGGACTTTCTTTGGGGTTGAAGGCTGAAGGTCTCCACAATGAAGAAGAGCTGGTGTTTTAAATCTAAGCACTACACTTGACTGGGGTAGTACCCTTAGCTTATACAATATCATAAAAAGTAAACTACAACTTGCAATATCACAGATGTTTTTGCAAAGCAACCCCAAAATGAAAGAAACCTACAGCACCCCTGAAAGGATCATTACTATGTTAGGAAAATTCAGTCAATGTGATTAGTATCAATATCCAATTTTTTGGCGAGTTCAGCGCTGGATAAGGATTTGGGAAACCTACATTTAACTTTTGTTTGTAGCAGAGACTTCCTGGGACCTTGTGAACATCACATTTTTTGGGCATCTTCAAATGCTCATAGGAAAATATGGGAAATAATTCTTCCCCACTCTGCTAAATATATACCAGTTGTAAATTCATACTGCAGCTGCACAAGTCACTGACACAGCATTTCATACTGGGTTGTTTCAGGCTCCATGGTAAACATTAAAACTTGTTTTAACATCCATCGTTTAAAAAATTTCTAGCCTTTTAAACCTTCATTATATGTCGGTCCTACAGTGGCTCAACAGTTTGCAGGGGAATGTGTCTCCAAGGGTTTTGCACAGGCAGGACTACAGACCAAGAGACGAGACCTCTTATAACACCAAAACCACTACACAAGCTTTTCCTACTTCTCTTCCCAAAACTATATTTGTTTCATCATATGCAAGGGATGCATGAGTACAGGAAGACAAACTAAAACCCCTTTTGATAATAAAACCATTACATGGGGGGAAATATTTTTTTCAGTTGAATATCTTGCCTTGGCCTTTTCCCAGTCCTTACCTCGCTGATTATCTTCAGGACTCTTTAGGCCTACTGCAGTTCCTTAGAATTCTTACTCAAGATGTCTCCCTGTCACAAAGCAATTGGCTCTCACTTGCAACTGCCAGCACATCTCATTCCTCATCCTCTGTGTCAGGGGCTGTATGAGTCTCATAGAAGTGTCTTCAAGAAAACAAGAAAAACCCACACCATATTTAAGAATATCCAACTGTTTCACATCTGCACTGTACTCAGCCAGATTTAAAATGTGTTCTGAGTAAGTGATGGAAACAGGTCAGTGTAAATACTTGGCAAGAACAACAGACATGGCAGTGTCCCACATTTTATTTCAAAAGCTAGAACACAGCCTCTGTAATCAAGAAAAGAAACCATAAAATCATCACCAAGGGCAAGGTGATTTGCCCCAGATAGACATTGAGCAAGCCCATTTTGATGTTCAGCCCTAGAAACCTTTCATTATGTAAACACACCTCCCCAGAGGTAGGATGCATCATTTATTTGAAGATCAAAAGGTCAAATATACTTTAATTTCTCCAGATTACATTAAAACTAATGTCCTTTCATCAGCATTTTGAGCTGCTGTTGCTGAAGTCAAGCATTTTAACAGCACAGTTGTGCTCCTCTCTTCCCCGCCCCTTTTCTCCTAGGATGCCCCCAAAAAATTACATTAAACAAAGTTATCTCTGTGATTAACTTGTACTTGGAAAGAACCTTAGTTTTCACACATAAATGAGAAGACACTTAAATTATTTTTCACACATAAACCCCACTTAGCTTGTTTAAGCAATCAGGACAGAGAGAAAAACCAGATAGAGACATTTTGCTTTTGGAAGCAGCCTTAACAGTGTATAACTGCATGGGAGTTGGGGGATATGGTTTCAATTCTAACCTGGATCAGACTCTAGATATTCTGACATGTATCAAGCAGAATTGCCAAAACATATTCTTCCCTTTCAAAACATTCCATTGGCTCTGGCCTCATTAGGAGGTTTAAATGCTATTTCTTTTTTAAAAATTAAAAATACAATGTTAAAAGTTTACACTGAAATAAAAAATTTATATGGAACCAAACTACTTTTGCAGTCTTTGGAGTACCATAGTGTTAGCTATCAGATTAAATTTCGGCATTGCTCAAATGAATAGCCTTTACATTAACAAGGTCCATTTCTACCCATTATTCTGGAACCATTGTTTCTCTCTTATGTGACACATTAAGCATCTTTCTATAAGCACAACTATGAGAAACACTTCAAGAACCACAGCTGGGTCTGCTTCAGAGTAGGATTGGACCAGGTGACTTTCAGAGATCCTTTTCAACCTAGATTTCTCCACAACATCCTCAAATGTCTTTTTCCACTTATTTTTCAAATTAATTTCTCAAGCATTTTCTTGGTTGCACTTACAAGTAGATTAGATTATATCATACAGAGTTTCTGCTAGCCACATATTTTGCTCATTCAGTGTTTAGTGTTGCCATAGTATCTCACTGTCCCATCTTACCTTTCCATTTGGTAACTGAAGAAAGAAATACAAATTTTCTTTTTAAAAAAGGCTTATTATATCTATAATTCTATTAAACAAAGAGTGTTCTGGGGCAATAATACAACATAAGTGTCATCATAACCACACCTTCATCCACTTTCTTGTAATAATTTTTTAGATTTACCAATTTCACATTTGCCTTTTTTGCAGACCTAAAAAGGAAAAGTGTCTTTAAGGTCAATACCACCATGAACCCATCACATTGCTAATCTCCTACGCTTCTCTCCTGCATGAAAGGACAATCAGCAGAGTCCTGTCCTCAAGATCTGGTTATTCCACAATCTCACTGTTAAATCCTAGATTCACCTGTGTTTGCAATTTACCTCAGTTAAAGCAGCTGTACCACACTGAAGTGATTTAGACTGAAGAATGTAGCTAAAAGAGCACAGGTTAATTGAAACAAAAAAAAAAATCAAAACCAAAACAAACTTATCAGTGGCAGATTAACTTACCCACACATCTGCAGGTTAATTGTTCATATAACTATATAACTCATACCCCAATTGTAACACCTCTTAGATGATGCTCTGAAGAAGCCACCACACCTCAGAGTCTGGAAATATTTTTTCTTTTAAGAAAATCAGGGTAAATAGTTTACTAATCAGCTTTTACTGTGGAATCCTAGAAGACTTGGTATAAAATGTTATGCACATGATATTAGTAAATAGCCCAAAAAAACACTAAGCAGCAAAGTGACAAAATAACATATCTACTTCAAAACAAGCTTTGCACTCATTATAATGATAACTGTAATTATATTCAGAGAGATCTGGGGGCACTTGAAGAACATACACCCAAACATCAGCTGAACAGTGAGAGCATGAGCTGAACTTGACAAATTATTAGAAAATTACTAGGAAACAAGCAGAAGACTGTGGTATGTGCTCAAGGTAGAGTTGCTGAGAAAGCAGGCAGGGTACATTTAATATTTGTGCTGTTACTTATGATTCTGCCTATCTGCAGCTCAATAGGCTCAGAGACATCAAGTCCCAAATGTGGCTTTCATCTAGGCTACAACACCCATTCTTAAATCCCTGAAGAGTTCAACTAACAGAATAAGATACTTCTGACTTATTTTAGCCAAGCCATATTGCAAAGTGTAATGATGACCTTGATAAGCTGCAGAAGTTATGTTTCCTTCTTTTCCTTATAGCCCAACACGTCCAACTAATCCCACAGTTATATAATATTCAGTCACAGCAGAAGTCATAGAGGTATGTTGAGACATAAGTGCAAAGGTAGTAAATGACCAGATTGAAAGTTGTGACCAAAAAAGCCATCAAAATTTCACCCTTTTCATTACAACACAGGTTTAAAAATAAGAAAATACAATACAAAAAAAAATTCTTAGCTTTATTATACTTTAAATGGCTACTACGTGAGCCTAAAAAAACCCCCAGTAGAGTAGTATAGGCTGGCAGAACCAATTCATCTAGTTAAATGACACCAAGATATGCCATTCATACAACTAATGAGGATTAGCATGCTGATGATATTCTAAAGATAGCATTGTTAAATAAGCCAAATATATCCCAGGAATCAAGCCTAATATATAATGCCAATCTATGTCCATCAATTAGGATGACACAGAGTGCTAAAAATATACAAATCTGTAACAACCATTGGTCCTCTGAACACAGTCCAGCTCTCTAAACCTACAGGCTATGGACACAGGCTGATAGAGTGGCCTGTAGTCCAAGAGGGTTTGTAGAGAGCAGGGCTCAGTTAGCACAATCTGCATGGAGCACAATATTCTTGAATTATCTGTGTCTTTGTAAGGCACCTTGATCTACTAAACCAATGTACATAACTGTGTTACTAGTTTTTCAATGGCAATGATTTTACTTAACTTCGAATTCATAATGGCAAAAAAAAAATTAAACATATCAACCCTCTAAATCAGGTTTTCACAAGAAAATATTTCTGGGAAATTAGATTAACAAGCCTCTCATGAGAAGCCATTTGCAACAGGGTGTTTCCTACAAGGAGACATCCTGAGCTGCACAAGCAGTGCAAGTTGAACAACTTTGAACTGCACGTGACAAAAGTTGTCTACAAGGCATGCAACCTGATGAACTCCCTATCAAAGATGTAGGAGACAGAGAATCAAAGGAAGTTAGGGGAGAGGAAAATCACGCTCGGAAAAAAGCACCCCACATACTAGGTCAATACTTTCTAAAACATTTTGTTTTCAGTCATTATACATGCAGTGGTCTTCAACCTTTTTTAAAATTAGATCTTTTTTGCTTGGTCATGCACCTCACGCAGTGGTGGGCAGGGGGAGGAGAGGAAATGAATGAAACACAATTTGTGTTCATAGAAGTCTGACTGACTTCATTTGTTAGTAATGAGAGTACCACAGAGAGCCAACAGTAAAGATGGAAGCATGCTGTTAAAAACTCCCTCGTAGCTATTACCAGTATTGTTCTTCCTTCCAAAATCCAGCAAAGTGGCCAGTTCTAGTGAGAACAACATAAAAGAGACCTAAGCCACGAGCCACAGCTGAGTAGGAATACCTGGTGTGCTACCACTGCTGGCATGAGAGGAATTTCCTTCTGGTTTCCATGAACCACAATGCTGTGGCAACCTTGACAGCAGCTCATAAGGGACTGCAAATCAGTATCCTCCAGATGATCCTTTTTCACCCTTGCAAGGTTTAAGTAGAGATACCAAGTGTATCTCTAGCATATCCCTTCTTTCTCTGACAGGCTGCAAAAACTTTATTCTGCCATCCTTGTTTGCAGAATAGAAGCCTCTAAAAACTGAGCTCTCAAGAAATAAGCAAAAGGCTAAACATCCAGACATACATGGTTTTTTCTTCTTGTCTAGCCTGATAAACAAATACAGCTCCAAAGAAATTGCTCCTCAAAAAATAAGGTGTTTCAAAGAAAACTAATCTAAAGTTTCAGCTAAACAATTTATCAACCATCTCTAGCTGGTCACACACTCATGTTTATCACTTTAGGATCAGATAATACAGCATCCATCACTGAAAAAGCAGTATTGCGATCTTCCTTCATAAGAAAATCAAGAACATAGCTGTGCATAAACCTAACAAGATTTAGGGTGAGTTACAGTTCTAAATATATATTTTGGACATCTATTGAGTATTTTGCTCCTCTTCTGCTTTTTGTGAGCTTTTTTCCTAGTTTTCAGAATGCTTCTCTAATATATCATTGGTTAAGATTTAAGTTTACCTGGGGCCCACAAATATGCCATGTCTTACAATCTCTTGCTATAAAGACAAAAAAAAGAGAAGCAAAAACCTGACCTTGGTAGCTTCAGCCATCTGTGGAGCCAGCATTAGTCTTTTTTCCAAGCCAATTATAAGCATACTGATACAAATGTGAGAGAGTAAGAGCAGCTAGACCAAATCAAATAAAGGCCTAGCAAGGGTAATAGGGAGGTGCACGACAAAGTAAAAGAGATCTAATTTTAAAAAAGGTTGAAGAGCACAACCTTTACCTCACATATCCCAGTGCCTTCAATGTTTTCAGAAGTACACAACACTTTTCATTCTAGCAACTGCATCCAATAGTTACCCAAGTTTCTAACTTCTATTGATGAATCAAGTATTTCTAAAGGCATCCCTTGCATAGTCCCATGAAACAGAACTCCACAGCTAAGTTATGTGCTGCCTTGCAGGACTGATCCATCTTGTTACCTTTTCAGCCTGTTACCCCATAATTCTACATTTATCTGCTGTGAAAATTGCGTGGCCAAAACCAAAGGCTCTAATGTTAAAGTACATCTTTGGAAAAAACTGATTGCAAACGCAAGGTATAGACTTGCCTTAATACAGCTGTATTCCAAAATCACTGAGACACTTTTTAAAAGTTATTTTTACACGTACAGAGCATAACTAAGAACAGTTCTGGAAAATCCAAATGCCTCATGAAGGCATAGACAGTAGATACCATAACTGAAAGAGTCCTGTACATCCAATTAGTGAAATTATTTGCTATGAAAAGTACATATTCAACACATTCAGATTATGCTGTGATGCATATTTCCTTGCATAAAACTCAGAAAGGAAATCTTGACCACCTGATTTTACTGTAATTCAAAAGCAGAATTTCTAAAGAGAGCATTATCCCAACACCCTTAAAAAAAATACACTGCTGCATTTATAGTCTGTAAAAGCTGTGAAGAAAAAGGTACATTACTCACTGTGTATTTCTGTAAATACTCTGATATTCAAAAGCAAGAAGCAAGCAGAAACCTCACAATGAAGGGGATGTCACCTGCAGTTTGACATTTCTTTGGAAAGAAGTCTTCACATCTGCTTTGTCCCGCAGGAAGTTGGTTTTTTTTATTTGTTGTACACAAGTATTTAAATACACATCAATGCAACTCCGTAGCAGGGATCATGTTTGATATTTAAAAATGGACAACTAAAAATAAACTGAGATGATATAACTTCAGGTTCTGGAGACAAGTACATGATTAAATAACTTCTCCTCATCTGAGACTTTTCTTCCTGATAGGCAAGAATAAGACTGCATACAGTCTCATTTCAGTTTATTCCTTAGATCCTGCTCACTTTTTCTTATATAAGATATAAATGGTGTAGCTACCCCACTTGCTAATTTAAAGTTTGCTCACTAATTCTCAGTGGAAAGATCTTCTGTGGAGAACACTTAATGCTTCTATATCTGCATGTGGCAAGTGGTGGGACCTGAACCCCCATAGGAATCAAGATTCCATTTGGAAAGCCACAATATCCATTGCCTCAAGCCAGCTGGAAAATGCTTGAGGAAAAACGGAGAAGACTTTCAGCAGTGAAATTTTTAATTCTAAGAAAGGTTATTTTGAAATTAACAATGAGTTAAAAGGTTTGATTTTTAGTGTTTCAAAATTAAGCGGGCTGCATTAAAAAAAATATTTCAGTGGAAGAATTCAGTAATTTTCTCTAATGTGCAGGCCTGAGAAGTCACTCATGACAGAAAAAAGATTTAAGAGATGCTAGAGATGTTGTAAGAAAATGCCAAAACTAAAACTTTAGCTTCTTTTGGAAACAACTTAATGTCTAGTAAACAAGCATAGAGAAATCTCCAATACTGGTTGCAAAGGTAAGGATGCCATTTTGCAGCTATTACGAGGTGGAGCAGGCACACAGTTCTGTAAGACCATTTAATTATGTAGAGATATACTACTTTAATACTTATACAGGGAAAAAAGTGAAGGTTTGAGGCTATACCATAAGGCTCATGAAATGGCACATTAGAGAAGATATGGTCAAAACACAGAAATAAAAGGGCTTTCTGAACATTTGCTGCAAATGTGTATCAGATTTAAAACCAGCAATCCATTCCTGCTCCTTCGTGGTCTATAGCTTTGCTGTGGACTGCTGAGTAGCTGTCATGCTATGCAGCCTGGCTGCTTTCCAGTCCTGGGTGAAGCAATCCCCACAGTATTTGCATGAAAGAAATGATGGGTTCCTTTGATGTGAATGATCGTCAGTGAATAAAAGGTGGGTTTGGGTTTTTCTGGCCTTTATAAGAATTTTTTGTCAATGCCTCTAGCTCACAAGTAAAAATCTGTGCCAGGTGTCCTAGAAAGTCATGTCAAAGGATTCTCTCTGAAGCCCCATGTAGCAAATATCCATTCCTCACATCTTATGTTATAGCAGCCTTCACAGAAGAGATTGCCCTCAGCTCTTTCAATAGCTGGGATTTTTTTATATTCAGGAATTGTCATCTGCAGGTATGCTGTGAAAAAGACAATTCCTTTGATAGAACAAAAGTGCTTTTTATCTAAATGCATTTGTTGGTTTAACTTTACAGCTTTATACAGTTTCTGCAAATAATTTCAGATAATTATTTAAATGTTATTTCATATGAAAGTCATTACTACTAAAATCTACACTACCCCACCAGCAAGAGAAAAAAAAAAAGAAATGGGCAAAGTGGCAAGCACAGCTCTTCTATTGTTTCTGACTCAAGCAGGGTTGCAAATGCTGGAGACTGTTGGCATTTTGAATTGTTTGGAGACTCCTGCAGATTTCTAGAATTACATGTTATGGCTTTTGGTTTTCCACAGATACCACAGCTAATTTACTAAAAAAAAAAAAAAATTAAAAATGCATTTCTCAATAATATGTGTATGCTCCATGCCTTACTGAAAACAGGAAATCCATACACCCATGGCTGCATAGTCAAGCATGCAGAGCCGCAAGGCACAGTGAGTTTATATCAGGTATAGATTTTACACCCTAAACACCATATCAGAGAGGGTGTGATGCATGCTAAGATGTTCTCTGGTCTACTCAAGTCCACCTCTACTCTGACGTTTACCTGACTGTAACAAAAGTCCAGTAGCATTAGCAGCTTCTAGAAGGAGAGGAATAGTATGTCTACCAGGACAAGCAAGTCTAGGTTAAAACAGAATTCAAAGCAATAATCTAGGAAAACATTCACCTGACTGGGAAGAATTCCCATTCTGTCAGTACATGTCCCCCAATAATTTACTCCTGTCTGTAAGTGATGCTGGCAAACCCATACAGAAGTTTTTGAAAATAGAAGACCTTGAATGAATTACGTATAGAAATGGTTTGATTGTAAATCAGAAAAATCAGTAAAGATTCTTGTATCTGCACAAGGCCCTTGGCCTTCACCACTGAGGTGGGAGGTAATGACAGCCTCATCCCTCTTTCACGCTGCCCAATGATTATACCAGCCTGTTTGTATCCTGACACCATTAGAATCACTTTGGGACTTCAAGACTTGCTCAATAACAACTTTAGTGTGCTTTTGACCTCCTCACCCTTGGTCTTCTTTTCCATAGCTTGTTTTCTGCCCTCCCACTTTTTTGTCCCACCTCCATCTGCATCCAAGCTGTGTCAAGATGTGCACCACACCACCTGCCCAAGTGGAAGGCATACCAACAGCTGAAGCTTGTTGAAAGCTTGCTCTGCTTCTGTGCAGAGACCAAGCAGTCACAAAGTAATGCAATATTTAGGGAAGGCCTGGATTGCTGTCATTATATCTAAGGTACGTTTCTAATTTTTTTTGCAGTGTAACTAGGATGATATTCTGGCAACAACTAGAAAGCAAGCATGAACCCAAAGTACTAGAAAAATCCAGAAAAGGTGTTTCTCCCAGTTTCGGAGCATGTGATTACTTTAGAAGATGAGGAAAATACATTAGTTCCTAAGGCTTTCCCAGAAGTTTAGATCCAAACATAGCAAAATATTTTGTTTAAGAACAAAGCATTATTTCAGTAAAATGAGTCTTCTGGTAGATACAGTAATTTCTTAAGACACAGAAATAAAACATTTGAACACAGATCTAATATCTGGTATTTTACAGTGATTGGAAAAATACAGGATGGAAAGCAGATTGAATAGTCTTTTTATAGTCTACAATTCTAAAAGTTACAAATACTAAAGCTTTATATAAGCATGGAAATTCCCATCAAAGATAACAAACCTTTCTTTAGGGCAACCACCAAAACCTAGGAAATTTTAGTCTCCCAGCTCTGTGACCAACAAAAATATCCATCTCTTCAACGGGATCTACACAGAAAACAGCACTGGTTACTCAGACACTGTAACAATTTTGGACTCTTCTGCCTTTAACAAGCTCATTTTAGTACAGGTTAAATCAACTGAGTTAATTTAACTGCTAGAAAATTATGAATGGGATGTCCAAGCAGAGCTTGCCTCTACTAATCCTCTTCTCAAACAACTTCAAATTTAACCAGGATACACTTTTGTTTAAACAAGACACACACACATTTCTGGGATAGCTTAACCATTCTCCATTATTTAACCTTTATGTTTTCAAATGCTATAGTATAAAAAGTCTTCTTAAAATACACTGGGGCTGTTAAGTTCCTGTAAATTGTTCACAGTATCTTTGCTCTTCCTTACTCCAAATAGAAAAGGCAGAAAGTCATGAGGAAGTTTTTTGGGAGGGTGTCTTTTTTTTCCACCATTTTAAATATATATTTACATAGCCTTACACTAGTACTCTGAGTCAGTTTTCTACAATATTGTTGATAATACTCAGCCACAAATGAATTTCCAGTGTAGAAAAAATTACTACATACAAGCGCATTTTTGAAGCAAGCAAATAGGGGGAAATATGGTTTTCCACACTTATTCCTTCACATTGTTTACCTGCATTACTCTTCTGAAATGCTGCTGGGGACACAGAAGGGTTCTGTTGTATGAAGCTTACATTCAAGCATTCTCAAAGCTCCACAGTTTTCCCCTCCAAATCCCTTTCTAAAGCTCTCCTGTACCAAACAAAAAACAAAAAAAAAAACAAAAAACAAAAAAAAAATCACCCCATCTTTGAGGCCACTGGAAGTACAAATTTTACATTGGTGTCCACTGTGGTCATTCACTGTATTTTCCTCACAACCACTGAGACCTTTTTTTTAAACCATATCTGTGAAACGTCTTGTGTAATAGAATCCAAGGCTTCATAAAGTGCCATGACTGTGATGAAAAATATATTTAACCAATGACACTGTAACGAGTAGGAAAGAATCCAAAAATGGGAAAATAAGGGGGACTAAGAGTAGAAATCAGCCTGATACCTCCACAAGAGGGTTGAAGGATTTAATGCACCAAGACTGTACTGTATCATTTCAGTGCTGAAGTCATCAAAAAGGTTTTCCTAATAAGCTCAGTTTTTAATGGTACCAAGCTATACCCTGGTCTTTAAATTAATAAATTCAGTCCATTTTAATACTTTATACAATGTATTCAGTGTAATTGCTGGATAAAGAATGTGATCTTTAATTATGTACAGAGACTGCTTGGATTTAACAAAACATAAAGTGTAATCCAGAAACTGGGAATGGTAGGTGACCAGTAGCATTTACATTTTCAATAATCATGGTCAAGTTTTCTTCGTGTAGAGCTCTAGGATAAACTCAAGAGATGATTACTGTAATTAAGGAATTTACAGATCTCTTTCTTCAGAGACAATCTATTTGGCAGAGATTTGCAGTCTCTTGAATGAACTCCCTCCAATCCTCTGATGTCACTGTCTTGCACTCATTAAATTCCCAACTAGCATGCACATGCAGCTGATACTGGTGTCAGCCAAAGCCCTATCTCAGTCAAACAGTTCTTGCAAATAGAGATATTTTCTAGCATCTGACTTCTCGAGGAACGCAAGGGCACTTCCAGTCCCAGGGGAGGAGGCATACTCCAGCAAGAACCAACCCACCAGATGGTTCTAACATTACACAGCCAACTGCTCCAGTTACAGTCCCAACTACATCCAGACTCATACTAATATCTTTGAGAACAGAGGAGAAGAATCCAGACTTACACAGATGTAACTGAAATCAGACTGTTGCTTGTCACCAAAGAGGTTCCAGCACTCCAGTTAAAGTCTGTGATTTATATGACACAACCAGATATATCAGACATGCAAAAGCAGGTTATCCACTCCTAGAAAAAATGAGTTAGTACACAAACTTGCTTTATAAAATACCTCCCTTACTGACACCCACATCTACGATTTCACCTGGGAATAAGAGCATCTAATCACATGCCATAGACTTTGAAGCAAGATAAAAATATAGCCCTCTTATCAATCCATAACTGTTCCAAACAAGCATTAAAAATACATGTTTTAGCTGTAATATAGTATCCAAGTCTAAAATAAAATTATATCCTGATTAAACCAATGGTCACTAGAGAAGTCACAGAATCAACGGAAGTTTGCAAATTAGTGATTTGGGGTGCCCAACTTGAAATACTCAAGAAACAGAATCTTGAGAAGATGGGTGTGGGGCAGGTGCTGAGCCTCTCAAACTATGTACAGTCAGTAGTTAGGTATCACCATACTTCAACTACTCTCAGTGAAAAAACATGGAGATAGTAGCTGCCTTCTACATTGCTATTTACTTTGCAAACCACAATGTGGTGTGCAATATATTTGAGAAGACTGATTCAAGAGGAAAGGAGACATTCTATTGCATTAGAAGAATTTATCCGATTTTATCACCATTCATGCAGTTTATCGCCACAAGTTGGAAAAAAAAAAAAAAAAAAAAACCAACAAACCCAAACACTGCTATCCAAAGGCAAATCAAACCTGGACACAAATAAGAATATTTAGAGGAGTCAGAGTCACCAACCTAAAAAGACTGCTGGAAAGGATAAAAGCTTCTGCTTCAGTTTTAGCTCAATTTCTCATTAGAAGGGATTAGAATGAAATTTTCATAGAAGCCTCTAATTCCTATGGGGTCTACCATCCTCATCTCAAGCATCTGGTATGGTCATCAGAGAAATGGTAGTACATTAGACAGACCACAAGCACAATCCAATATGGCAATTACTACATGCTTTCTTCTGCTTGATAAAAAGTTAAACAGTCCATCTGATGTCGCTGTCAAAATGCAATCTTGGAACAAAGCGCCAAGTAAATACATCTTTATGGACAAAAAAACCCCAAATATGCCCACTAGCAATTTAAATTCAATTCCAGAGATGCAAGATTACCTGCCTAGACCACAGTCTATCCCATCAAACCCTTTGAGTGTTCTTTTGAAAAGCTTCTAAAGAAATATTTCTACTCAAAATATTTCTTTAGATTGCAGAAAAAACAAATATTATCACTGGGCTGTATAGTTGGGTTGGGGAAAGCCAGAGTTCACTTTTTTATTTTTTTAGATCAATGTGGGCATCTCAGTAAGATGTTGCTTCTCAGTGAGAAAGGGAAAAAGAACAGATTGTCTTCTAAACAGCTTTTCTGCTCCTTTTGGGGCAAGTGGTACAGCAATCACCTCTCAGAATTGAAAAAGAGGACAAAGAATATTTATATCTTTAAGTTACTAGGAATATGTTACACTTAAACTCTCCATTAACCAAATACAAAGAAAGAGAGGGGAAGAAACTGTTATTTCTCACTGCTTTATCCGAAATCACTTTTAGTGATATGGTAATAAAGCAAAAAATGCTATTCACATGACCTCTTCAATTTCTTTTCAGGCCCGCACAACTGTGTAGGGATTACATCTTTTATTACCTCTCCTATAATTTTTAGATAATTTAGCAAAAATACAAGAGAGGTCAAATTGTTCTTTGAATTTAAGCTTAAATTCATGCTCAGACCCTGAGAAATACAGCCCAGCATCCTGTGTCATCCCTCAGCAAATTCTCGTTAATGCAGATACTGAAGTCTGCCAATCACAGCAGGCACAAGATGCCAGCGATGGATCTTCTCTGTGACTTTGTCAGGTAAAAAAAATCACGCATTAACTGACATTAACACGTGATACTACATTATTGAAATAGTCATAACTATAAACCAATTTTACAAAAGAAAATTAAAGAGAAAGCCTCTACACATACTGATTGTATATCATTCCTGACTGTACTTAGAGATTGAAATGAAATCACACTGAAAAAAAGAAAGAATGAGGTATAACCCTATCAGTTATCTTGGACAAGAAAACATGAGAGCCTTTTCTAGCTCCTTTTCCCTTAAGAACATGCTAAACCATGAAAAATGTAATCACAGGAAGAGCAATGTGAAGACATTATTTGCCAAGCAGATGACCTAACATTAATGGCTTAAATAGTACAAGCCAGTATCTATAAATGTGAAAAAGTCTCTCTGGATTTTGATACATGTGAAACAGGGACCATCATGCAAGAAAGCACATTTGTAAAGATTTTTTAATATTTCAAATCAGTAAGGAGCAAAAGCAAAACAACAAAAGTGAAATACAGTCTTTCACAGCATCTTCTCTAATCAGAGCTTAGAGAATGGGACTATACAATGAGAGCTCTAAACTAATCACTTCAGTTTTATGCCTTCACTCCCCAGTCTAGCCATGAAAATTATACTGCCCCATCCTTAGGAAATTATTTGAAATCTACAGTTAAGAGGTGACTTTGAAACCTTGTTCTGCAAGAATTACCTTAATAGTTATAATACCTACAGAATTAATAAAAGATGCTATTTTCCTCTCACTTGGTTATTTGCTGTTTTTCCCTGATTTCTTTCTACCTAGTTAGTGACCAATAATATTTCCCATTATTTTGCTTGTGTGTCTTATCTTCTGTTACTTAATAAGAAAAAAAAGTCTTGTTTCTCCTGGCTCTCACCTCTGATCCTTTCCAGATACGCCAAGTTCAGTGCTTGGTAGAAGGAGACCTCAGCAGTAGGACGAAGTCCACATCCTACTAAACCAGAACTAAAAGCAGAAGCTGCCTCAACCCTGAACACACTCAAGAAGCACCTTCTGTGCTGTTAATATCCTGCATTTTAGAAGGTGATATCTCTAGTGGAAATGAAGGTACTTTAGAAACAGTTTCAATCACATTAACAATTTTACTCTGAACAAAATAGGCAGGTAAGCTTGAAGACAGGGCTATGAAAAACTGATGAAGGCCTGAAGTATATTTAGAATAATATAAAGCTAAAAGCACACTGGATATTTGCTTAGTCTTCCCTACAACAGATTCATTTCTACTTCTGTCTGAAGTACTCTTGGAGGAAAAAACAAAACAAAATTTTTAAAAAGTGTCTGGATGAGTTAGAAAGACATTCCTACACTCCAGAAAGCATTCAGCTCTGAGAAGAAGAGCTGGGAGAAACCAAAAATAGATAGCCTTTAGGAAAATACAGAGGAGCTGGAAGTAATATGATTACTTCCATTTCTTGAAGAAAGGATTCAGCTTTCTAACATATGGGGAGAAATGGCTTGTGTCAGGGGATGAAAAAGAGCAGAAATCAGAGCTCCAGTCAACAGTCTGGTTCTCGATCTAAGGCTACCTTTTATGTGCATATTCTGTGGTAATCACCTAAAACTTTAATGTAACATAGACTTTACAAACCTAAAAAGTAATTTATGTTTTTTATCTAAGATGATCCACAGGAATGAAATTGATGGCTAACACCATTATTTTTGATATCCATGAAATACTTAAACTGAAAGAAGTGAAAAGGGAGATTTTGTACCCACTAAGCTGATGGAGTTCTCACTGAGAAATGTGAAATTATGTAAATGTGGACTTTAAGGGCAACAGAGGAACTTTTGTCTATGCACACACAATTATGAAGAAGAGGTCACTCAGTGGTTAGCTAAGCTTCACAGCAAACAGCGTATTTAAGAACCATGCACGGGTATGATAAAAACTTGACATAAGTTATCAACAGCTACAGTAGCGACATAAATTTGTGTCTTGTAGAGTTATGAGTAATTTTAGCTGATTTTAACAGAACTAAGCTGCTGCGTTTCCTGGATTCAGATGAGATAGGAAATATCAGCACAACCCGGACAAACCATGTTAGCTCTAAAAAGACTATTTGTTTTTCAGGTCAAACACAGGCATAAACATAGCACACATTTAATTAAGGTATCTATCTATCTTTCTCCATATTTAGTCCATTATAACCAGAGCTTTAAGTAACGTCTATATTTTTTCTTTTTTAATCACATTTTTTTGATGAGCAACACATGCAGCTTCAGGTCCATGCATATTGAAATTGTTTTTTAGTAACCATTTGCTCACAAAATGAGTTAGAGGACAGTGAAACCCCACTAATTCTAGTTACAAAATCTGGTAATCTAGAACAAGCAAACGGTAAAAAAAAAAACCAAAAAAACTAGTTCAAAGTTCATGAAAAAAATTTACATTCTTCACATACTTATAGATTTCTGAAGCATAGCTTTGCATTTTATTAATATTTATTATGAAAATAAACCAAATAATCATTCACTGCCCATGTCCATCATTATGCAGTATAAAAAGACCAGTGGGTATTCATTTCCGGGGGCATTCCTCAAGAAATTTAAAATTAATGTTAACATGGCATGCCAATTTCACCCATGTGCATTCAAGATCACTGAGGCTAGTTCCCCTTTTGCAAAGAAACTTATTTGCACTGCACTATCTCACACTTTTGGCTTTATCCCCAACAGGGTAGATGTCTAGAATCACCACTCTTTTTTTAAGGATTCACAGATTGTATTCTTATAATTGTAGATTTTTAATGCATCTAAAGATGAAAACACGGTATGTTATTAAGTGTTCTGAAATCACTAGTTCTCATTACTTTTTAACACAGTCCAGTGTTTGTAGCATATTGACCTTTACAAATGCCTTGAAATCACAGAATTTTACTGCATTTAAATTGCTACTAAAGACGCATTACATTTGCAAGAAATCCTAGACTTCGTGCTGAAGAGTAAGAATAACAAGGTCTCCAATAGAGAGATGGTGCCCTTAAGAGTGCACTGTACATCACAATACTGGAGCATAGTGTGGGATTTGTTCATCCAGGTAATTAAGCACGAGTGTGAGTGTTTGAGCCAAATGTACAATATATTAAAAAACCTGAGAAGTCTAATGGTTATATTTTTCAAAAGCTTCAAGGTGTAGCTTCACTAAAAAAGGTAAATTTATCTCTGCTAAACAGATTACTCTGGTAACCACACAAAGAGGAAAAAAAAAATCTGCTTCTTATGTTCTTGATCTAATCATCACATTTAAAAATATTTTTAGTATACATATAATGGATACATTTTCCAAATCACATCATGCAGTGTCTTTCTAGACTGTCAGAAAATGTAGTTGGGTTTTTTTCCTTAAAGTTGTGATCTTCTTTACAACAGATAACAACCAGACATACAATATTAGGACATTAGGAAGATAGGAAGACAAAAGGTAAGTTCACTTTCACCGCTGGTCGTCATGTCTTACAAGTCAGTCTGTAGCATGATATGTGTACTAGTAACACTTTTACCCATTGATAGTTAAATTTGATGGAGCTTTGTGATAAATGCCCTAATTCATAAAGTAAATTAAGTATTTCAGATACCTAATACTATGTTTCATCGATATATACAACAAACTACCCCAATAAAATAAATTAACCAGAGTATTTCTCAGCCCTGTAACTGCACTCATTTAAAGAATTCCATTGCCAGTTAAACATTTCCAAAAAGCTTCTCAACTAGAGAAAGTTTAGACACTAGAACAACAGATTTATTGCTCTTATCAAAGCCCCAGCAGGTAGACAGGATGCAGGAGCAGGAATTAGATCAGAAGTCTTTAAGCTTTAATGCTACTATTGTAGCCTGTCAAAGAGTAGAGTGTCTTTCTTGCTTGCTTTCCTCTGAACAGTCTCCTGCCTCTCACTAGCACTTTGCAGCACCACACATATCCTATGAGCTCTGCCCCCCAACCTGAAGTAATCTGCAGTTAGCTGACAGACCGCAGTCAGCCCCTATCCTTTTAGAATAGCTGGATTTTTACCAGTACTGTACCTTCCAGTATGTAAAATGAGTCAAGCTAGTTTCCTGCTAGGCAATACATTATCTCCAAACATATAAAGTGATTTAACACAGGAAATACCGGCATGCAGAGGCAGCTCCCCTGTGCTATCCACATGCACAACTGTCAGTTTGTTGCGGAAATGGCACTTCAGTGCATTGAGCTGGTTACATTTGCTTTGATTTTGCCAAAGTGCAATCACATCTTCAATTCAGTGAAACTTTATCCACTGCATACAAATCTGATTTCCCCTTGGGACTGGATCAACACCTAAGATTTAATGAACGCTTTTACTAAGCCTAAACTAATGTTTGTTTGGGCAACATGCTTAAAAGTTACAAGACCAAATCCCTGTAAATTCAGCCCTGTCTTTAATTCCAGTGGCTAAAGAACTGACCCTCAGTGATCATACAAACGATCCAGAAAAGTTTGCAAATAGGTTTCATTGGCACCAATATACCAATATCCAAGTTCCAGCCATACTTCTGGTAATACACATATACAGTGTTTTACCATAGGGAATTGACCACAGGTTTTTGAATATTGTCATACGGGATATTAAGAGGTCATTTCTGTACCTTACTTCAGGCATAGTATAAACCATGCTTCCATCATTCTCAATAGGTACTTACTTATTTTCAGTGTTCTCCGAGAACAGACCAGGGTCTCCCAACAAGATATTTAAACATTTCAATTATTTTTCTCTAGAGAATGTCACCAAAAACTACTACTAATCCAACTTCCTGAAATTCAAGTCCATTACTACTTCTCCTACTCACCATAGAGATAACAATGCTATACTGGTTCTACAGCAGGCTTGCAGATCACTGTGTCATCATCTATGGTACCACCTTCATCAGGTTAAAGATCAAAGTCAATTCAGCCTGTCTCATCCTCCTAGCATCAAAGATGCTTAGTGCTTTTCCTTCATTTCTCTGCAACCAGTTCAGACCAAATTACCTTTATGATGGGATGACTAGCTGGATCAATGAGGGGAGAGCAGTGAATGTTGTCTATGCTAAGTTCCACAAAGGCTTTTCATACTATTTCCCATGATATTCTCATAGGCAAACCCAAAATCTGCAGGCTGGAAAAGCAGACAGTGAGGCAGATTGAGAACTGGCTGAATAGCAGGGCTCAGTTTTTATCAACATCACAGCCTAGTTGAAGGCCTGTAGCTAGTGGTGTCTCCCAAGGGTTGATACTGGATCCAGTATTGCTTAGCTTATCCATCAACTGAAAGGATAAGTGTGCCTCCTCTGCAAATCTGCTGAGAATACAAAGCTGAGAGGAGTTTCCGACACCCCAGAGAGCTGCACAGACTTTCAGAAGGATCTCGTGCGCTGGAGGGATGGGCAGAGCAGAACCCTTTGAAACTCAGCAAAGGCAGGTTCAGGGTCCTACACCTGGGAAGGAAGAACCTGATGCACCACTACAAGGTGGGGGCCAACATACTGGAAAGCACTCTGCCGAGAAGGACCTGGAGGACAACAAGCTGTCCATGATCCAGCAGTGTCCTTCTGACCACAAAGGCTGATGGTATCCTCCCATGCATTATGAAGAGCACTGCCAGTGGATTAAGAGAGGTGATCCTGTCACTCTATTCAGCCCTGGTGAAACCACATCTGGAGTGCTGTGTCCAGATCTGGGCTCCTCAGTACAGAAATACCTGGAGCTCCTGGAGCAAGTCTCACAGAGAGCTACAAAGAGGAAAAGGGACTGAAGCACCTCACTTATGGGGAAAGACTGAGGGAGCTTGACGTGTTCAGCCCCACAAAAAGACAATTGAGAAGGAGCATCATTAATTTCTATGAGTATCTGGAAAGAGGGTGCCACAGGCAGGAAGCTGGGTGGTTCTTCTCAAGAGGCACTGGGCAGAAACCAATGCACAGAAAGTTAACTTGAGTATGAGGAAAAAACTTTGCTGTAAGGGTGACTGAACACTTAACAAATTGCCCAGGGAGGTTGTAGAGGCTCTTCCCTGGAGACATTGAAAAGTCATCTAGATGCAGTGCTAAGCAACATGCTCTAGGAACCCTGCTTGTGTAGGAAGGTTGGACTAAACCATCTCCAGTGGTTCTTTCCAACCTTCCTGTTCTGTCAAGTCTTTCTCAAAGTAACTTCAAAATGGGACATAGCATTCTAGCTGAAAGCTCACAATGGCAAGAAATAAATGTCCTTCCTGTTACAGTTCTGTTTAAGTCTTTATCAATAAAACAACACAGCTAAGTCACATTTCTCTTATGACTTGGCATTGGATCTTCCTCCACAAACCTCTGCTTACTCCATTGCTTCTCATCCATACTTATGCAAGCAATTACTACCCCCAAAAAATAATTCAACCTGCCTAAATTTCATCCTATACTTTTCAGGACACTTAACTTCTAATTTACCAAAATTATTTGGGATTCTGATCCCACCCTCAAACAATTGCAGCTCACGCCAGTTTGCAGCCTGTAATAAAACAGCCAAGTTAGTAATGAAATCCTCAGACAGAATCGTAGTCCAAATAGGCCTGTTTGTTACACCCCTTTTTTTTCAGTATAAATAGCTCCTCTGTGGTACAATTGCCCAGCTGGCTGGGAGCCTCCCTTACAACAATTTCACCTAGACAATAAGACTTAAATTCATTACCAAAGTGTTGCATAAGACTCTTTTAAAAGATTTTCTGAATCCAGGATACAGAGGAATTTATTGCATTGCCTCTATCCACATATATTTTGCCCTGTCCTAGAAGGGGGTTGTATCAGTTAGATATAATTTGATCTTGAAGTATTTCTGGCTGCCATTCATCTACAATTTCCTTGATATTTCCAAACAGCACATTAATTTGTTACAGAATTTTGCCAAAGATTAAAACCTCTCTGGCTAGTCTAGAAGGTGCCCTGCTTCTTTCCCCTCATCAAGCCCTCACTATTTTAAAAGATAAGCAAGCACTGTCCTTTTCCTCAATTTTTTAGTACCTTGTCCACTCTCCACAAATTCTAGAGGTACTTCTTGAACAACTGAATAAATCACTATGATCAAGGACAGACTCAAATGACATGAGAAAAATCCAAGGCTTACTTTCCTATGCATGCAGCAACATCATGCCTTTTTCAGGGGTATTAACCTCACTAGCTAGCAGCATGCAACTGTCCCATTGAGTAACAATGGCTATGAAAGAGTTAAAAATTCAGCCTTCTCAGCATCCATCCTTAGAGACACAAGAGCAACTTTGTGTACTACATCCCAGAATTTTGCTCTCTTGAACTGAAGGCAGAACAATTCCTTTCAACCAGCAAAATGGAGGAAGAAATCCTTCAAGTTTTCAGACCAGATTGATCACTCAAGAGACACAACTAACTTGGGTAAACGTCCAAACTCAAGGTTGCTTTCTGAATTGATGCTTTTGAGGTTTGCTCATACCAATCATTAGTCACTACCATTTATTAGCTTGCAGATAAACTGAAATACATCCTGGGAAAGAGAGAAAAATATTCTCCCAGGACCTTGGTTATTGATTTTATTTATTAACTAAACTTAAGCTAAGGCAAAATTAATAACATTCTGCATGTGTAGCAGAAACTTGGAGGAGAGACTGTGTGAAAGCAGGCCTCTCTCATTTGTATACCTCCGAAGAGGTCAGCTTCTATCCTAGGCCTCACAAATTCAGGACCATAAAGATGAGTGAGCATTAAACACCAGCAGACAGAAGTGAGGCACGAACCAGGTTGTTTGGAGGCATACCAAAGGACTCCACCAGCACAGCCCTCAGAAATGACCCCAGCCACACTGATTCTTAGACCCTAAGCAAACAGGCATGCACGAAAAGACATTGAATTTCTCATGTCTGACAGATGGGAAATTTGGAGCTGACTAAACACATGCCCAATCCCATACCCTTAGCCCAGATAGCACTTCATTGACCCCTGGCTGATGGAAATGCCAGAAGAGCATCATCTGAATGTGACCCCTTAATGTAGTCCATGTGTGAAAACCTTAAGAAACAGTTCTCTTTCCAGTGGAGGCCAGGAAACGAATGAAAAACGTTCACTGAAGTTAAGGGATTTACATTGGCATAAATCTGACACACAGAAAAATTAGGGATCCAAACCCCATCCTCCAAACTGAGGCCAAAAAGATCCCAGAGAGAAAGATCTTCTATAGCAGTTTCCATATCCATAGCCCCACTATTCTACTCAGAAACATAAAATAGCTAGTGCCATATTCTGTAACACTGAAGACTACAAAATATTGTCCTGAAATAAGAAAGATTCCTTTGAAGAACTTTTTTTAGGACCCAAAGGCCTTTCCAAGTTAATTAAGTTTACTAAAAGGGCCTAGAGGCACAAAGTACTGAAATTGTATTGAAATTCAATAGGAAACTGGCCACTAAATCTTATTTTAAAAATCCTAGTGTCAACTAATTATTTGGAAAGACTGGCTCTTCAGAAACTTTTACTTCTCTGAATAGATATTCTGAATATGTATGATCCTTGCCTAAACAAATTTGTATTTCCTTCAGCACAAACATATTTTTACACCAATATTTATAGATTGCACCACTGTGATTCACTAACAAGTAAAGATCATTTTCTGTGCACACAAATGAATTCACATTAAAATAAATTCTACCTTCCATGTTGGTTATGGAAGGGCATATTCTTACTGACGTCTTTATTTTGCCAAAATGCTCTGAGAGATGTATTTGGCAAATAATATTGCTCTTTCAGATCTCACTGCTTCAGAAACATGACTTCTCTGAGGAAACACTAGATCTTGTAACAGAAATATCTTTAAGTCTTTTAGATAGCCAGTCCACAGGGAAAGGTTTAAGAAAGGATCAAAGCTTGTCCTTTCAGCTTGAATTATTCCATTACAGCTGAATGTGACATAATTACAAAAGATGTTGGATGTGGAATCTCATCAGGATTATCTGACACTCATCATTGTTGAAAAAGTCTCCCCAGCTGTTGCTCTGATAGCACAAATGTGACAGGAGTGCAGAACACAAAAGTAGTTGCAAGAGACTGCTGCTTTGGGGCTGGTTTAGGCACCCTACAGCACGCTGTGACTTTTCAGCCACCTCAAACCTTGAGGCTGTTTAGGACTGCCTTGCAGGTGAGAGGGAATACCAAACATGTTATTGAATTTCTAAATAAGAAAATTTATTTGAAGCAGCCCATAGACCAATATGGGCTCTATGCTCTGTGGCTGACAGACACAAGGAATTAATCTTCTTTCTTATGCAAGGTCAACATAATTCAGTGAGTGGCTGCTCATTCCTTTTTTCCCCCTTTTTAAAAAGCTTGCTACATTGTCTGAGCTTGTTTTCACTGAGATCAAAACACAGTGCTGGTTACAACATGTAAGATAAAGCACATCCTTTTTACAATCTACACCTCTCTGCATTTGATGCATTCTAAACCAATACATACAACCTCAAATAGGAAGGAGCATATCTCCTATAGTGCTACTATATTTGTATGTATGCATATTTTTTTTTATTCTCTGGAAGAAGCTCAGTTGTAAACTATAACATCAAATCTTGAATAATTACCCATTCCAGAGGATTTGGTAGCTGCAAAAATACTTTTCTTTCCTTCCTTGTCATGGATTACATTTCCTTCATACATTATTAATGAAGTTAAACTACTAGTAACATGCCAAATGTGCTGCATAGGAGATTTGTGCCTAATCCAGCACAAAACAGGCCCAGTCACATAATGATAAAAAAAAAAAGAACAAATGTCAACAGTTTCACACTGGGACTAGATTAAGCGGACCATACTTACTGATTCCTTACACAGGGATTATCTCACTTTTAGTGCTATGAGAAGACAAGCCACACTTCTATATTATTAACACAGAACTGCACTTCAAAAAGAAACACCAGAGTCCCCAAACTGGCTTACAGAAACACACACAGAAATTGTCACTTATTAAACATCAATCCTAACTCTTTTGGACAACAAATGTAAAATCAAGATATTAATAGCAATATATATCAAAAATGTCCTCCTCCTCCTCCTTTAGATCTCAGTCTCACTTTGAATGGAATTTGTGCATAACCCTTAAGAGAATATTACTTACAATTAGACTCCAACTGAATCCCAATTAAATTAAAATAGCTGTTGTCTGTGGTCTTTACCTTCTTACCATGGACGACTTTCTTTGCTTAGGATCCAGATGCCAAGAGCTAACGTGCTAGTCTGATAAGTAAAGTGCTCACTGAAGGCAAGAAAACTGTACTAAACTCTTAAGCATTTACGCAACAATTTACAGGAACAGGCATTTGGCACAAAACTGTCTGACAACTAAGCAATAATAAAGTCCAAACAGAACTAGAATTTTTAGACTTTAATCCCCTACCTAAAAGGTATACTCAAACTCCTTAGGGCACAGGCAGATGTTTACTGAGATAACATAAGTATGGTTTTGCAAGATGAAGATTATTGCTTTAAGATGCTTACTGCTGTATCAGGATCACTGAAGCCATGACACAGACTGCAGAGCCAGTGAAAAATTGCTTGGTCATTTCAGATTTGTTAAAAATGTTCAAGGAGTAGCTGTCCCAGCAGACTGGGCAAGATCAGGTGTCATCTGTCTACACCACTCTTCACTTTATGCTGGATCAGGTATCGTCTGTGCTACCGCAGCTGGCATTGGGCTGGTAGCAACAGCACAGCTTGTGCTGCGCCTGGCTCAACACAGCACAACTGAGCACACACACTGATCCAGCCCTAATTAGTGTTAGCTGAGATCTGGCAGGAAGGATTGTTAAATCACAAACTGAATCTGCAGCTCCAAGTTGCTCTTTTACAGGTAAACAGGCATTAAAGAGTTCTGTCTTCCAGCTTCAGCCCAGCCCAGTCAGAGCAACCCTAGTCTCCAGAAAATACCTTTGTCAAAAGTCAAAATATTACATACATGTTGTGTGTGTTTTACAATTCCAGGCACTTCAGAAACCTAGGCAGGAACCTACAAATGGCTCAGTGACAGCACAAGGGCAAGTTATTCCCGACAAAACCATGCTTTAAGCCAGTTTCAACAGCACTTGTGGATAGACATCCTGTAATTGAGCTACCATCCAGTCTGTTCAGGGTCCCACAAAATGCACTGGAATATACAGAGCAAATAATTAAAATCAAATGAGAATTTATTCCACACATTGTACATTCATTCTGAGCACTCTTTCCCACAGGCAGGAGGAAATCAAGTGAACAAAAAGAAACTAGAATTTTACCTTGTGTAAGCTCCAAAATATTAGTAAGTCCAAACAATTATATAGTCACTAGCACATAAAAACTAATTTGCTTATTAAAAGCCTGTACTTATACTCCCTTACTGAGACCATGAATCATTGCAGTCATGAGAACCCATGCCCTTGGTTTCTTAGGGCTTTCCACTGAAACCCACAAAGAAAACAGACTATTGTCCAGACTATTGTTCACCATACAACCTTTCTGCATTTCTTCTGCACACACACACAACTCCCATGGCAGAAACAGAGTAGGAAATACTAAAGGCAGAAGAGGAAGAAAATAACCAAAGTATATGTTCAGGAGAGATGACTGGGATGTATCAATCTCTTTTTTATAAAGAAATAATCCACTGACTGCTAGAAAGTGCAGCAGATACTATCTCCATGGAGCCCCTCGACTCCATACCAGGCTTAACATTTGTTCCTCTCATAGCTCTCCAGACCGTGTAACTCTGTGGAGCTGTTCAGATGGAGCTTTCTGCAAATACCCCGTGAAATGCAGTTTCTCACTGCAGAAGGGGGCCCATGAGGAAAATGCTAGTCAGCATCAAATTCTTTCCACAGCCTATGGACATTTATTAATTCTGCCCTTTTCCTCCTGAGTCCAAGGCCTCAGATTTCCCTAAGCTCTGTTTGGACCCCACAGACAGCAAGAAATTATTTTTCTGAAGAGACTGAATAGGAAGGTTAGGGAATATCCTAGCATAAAGGTTTCCGGCTTGCACTATTGCACTATGTGTGTTGTCTAAGTAGGACAGAAAGAAATAAAAATTCAAGTTCATGTGACTTCTGGCCCACTTTCAGTTGCTAAAATATTCATTTTTGACCCCATGAAACATCTCAAGTATGAACTGTTGGGGTTCAAAGCAATATTACACCACAAGTTGCATGCTCAGCTTCAGTAAATACTAATTCATAATTGCAGCCCATGGTTTACCCAGTTTCAAAGTAGCTACCAAGTCAGAAGATAGTCATTACATCTCATTCTGTGAGAAAAGCACATCCCAAATGAGGTGTCTTTAAAGACGAGAAACAGGATAACTTGTACTGACAACGTTTATCCTTTGTACTATGCAAAGCTCTCCTGATTCATCACCTATTCATCTGCCACAGCCACATTACTGCCCTACATCTGTTTGCATCTTAAATCACAGCCCTACTGCAAACTCCCACCAGTTATATGCCCTTGGTAAAGTACAAGTACCATTCCAAAAAGATCTACTGGAAGGAGATTTAGGAACTACTGAAGGATTAGAGTATAAAAAAAAATTCCTTTTTTTTTCTGTCTTAATTGCTATTTCCTTAACTCTGCTTATTTCTTTTAATCAGTTACATTTTCTATTTTGTTTATTGGTTTAAGGCACTTCAGATCAGAAAGGCCCAAGAGCGGTACATTTTTTTAATGCAGAGAGACAGTTTCTAGTATTACTCCATTCTGGAGGGGAACAGCTGAAGTTAAGAACACTAGTCTTATTCATACCTTTTTTTTTTTTGAACCCTAGCTTTCTCCCCCATATACTCAGGCCTGCCCCAGGCATCATACAAAAATCTTGTAAGCACACACCTGTCAGTCATCAGAAGCATGTCAATCAAGCTGAAGCAAAGGTAGGAATTTATGACTAAAGCAATTTTTATCTGCTAATAAGGAAAAAAACCTAGATGGCTCCTTACTGGAATGGGCCAAGGCTGCCAACAGATGTATTGAACAACACCATCTAAGCTTTGGAGGCTGGTAGAATTTCTCTATCATTCAGTTTTTAGGCCCTTAATCATTATATGGGCACATGCAACAAGATCTTTAACAATTCAAACATCAAAAAATACACATACATATGTACCTAGTGATGTGGAAATGTATTTCCCCAGGAAGAACAATAGGGAACACATGATCCTAAATCAAAGTACTTAATATTATCAGCCCATCAGGGGCTTCTGAAGATACAGCCTGTACTTTTATGTCACAGAATTACAATGCCTTGACCCAAGAACTTTCCTGAAGAATCATCTCACTGTGCCATGTACTTGAACCATTCTCTTAAGTTATTCCAGAAGAAAGAGAGAACTGTCTCAATTTTACCTGGTTCAGCCCATACCCCTGAGACACAAACAGCAGAAGCCATCTCCACATTTTCCCTGAACACCACAAGCAAGCCCACATGTGCAAGTAGATCAGAACAGGGAAAATTTTTCTCCTTGAAGGACTGCTAACAGCTCCATGATTGACAGGAAGAGCCCCACAGGTCTCACAGAACAGTTTTCATTTGTGCTCCAGGTAACACTTCCATATCAAAAAAGCCAGAAGGCCTGCAAAATTGGAGACCTGCAACAAAAGAACATCTACTTGTTGATGTATGGTTTATGCTATACACAGCAAAATAAATGAAGCCAATGAATGTTTTACAAGTGCCATGTTAGTATTCTGTAAAGGATATTTCTCCATTAGAAAACCCTGATACTTAAAATGGATTCAGTGGGACTAATAAATTGGTCCAGTAGGTGTTAATCAATAATATAAATGAATAACCAATGAAAAACTGCCACTAGTATGCCAAAGGGGAAATCATCCAAGAATGAAATCGGTGCAATAATACAAGTGTGTTGTATCCTTCAACAAATACACGTAAAGCATACTGGATAGAGACCAATTCCTAGTACAAAACTATGTGCTCCTTTAGACAGCCTCAAAATACTGGAAGGAATTTTTTTATAGGATATAATTTTTTTCTAATTGTAAACATTGATGTGTTGAATTCAAAGATGTACATATGCTGTGCTTGTGCACTGGATATTTTGTTTAAATTTTGTAGGGTTCTGCCCCCCCCACCCCTTCCCCCCACATTTAATTATTCTTGCAGACAGCTTTTTGCCAGAGCTCTGAACCCTAGAGGAAAATCCCTGGAGATTTACATGAAAAAAGCTGGCGTTCCCTCTTATTTGCCTATTGAACACACGCACAGTGACAGATTGTTTGGATGGGCAAAGCCTATCCTGTTTTAACATCTGAAACATCTGTCCAAGATCCTCAGACAGTCTTCATGCGTTCACAAAACTCTGACTTTGCTCAGGTTTATAATACTCCTTTTACAGTGCTTACAGCACTGCCCACAGCTCCTGCAAGAGCTTGAACTTGACAATTTTTGCCACTCAAAATTCCCTCTCAGGCACAAACCACTCATGTCCTGAGTTCATTTGGCTTTCATTTGTTTGGGACTTTCAGCAAAAACCCACAGAATACCTGGCACAAATTTTTATATTTAAAATTAAACCAGACAAAATCTATATATGAAATGCTTGAAATTACTGGAATTCCTTTCTTTGATAACAGAGGAAGATGAGCTACATCTTTCATTTGCCAGAGACAAATGAACTAACACCTCCTAGGATTATTTTTGTCCTTTGTACAAAACCTTTCCCCCACCACCACCACAAAACAACCACTGGCACTTCTGGCTTATCCCATTCCACAACCTCTCATCCAGCAGTACTAAAAGAACGGCTGCCATAAAGCTGGCAGCAGGAATTTTGACTCAAGATTGGCAACACTGATGCTGACTATTTAGATTATTATCAAAAGACAGGTCAAAAATGCCTAAGACGTCCAGAAAAAAATTTATATCTTGCAAGGGATGTGTACATCAATATTTGAAAGTTTTATCTTCCATGAAGCCTTAATGGCTAGTTTTTGCTAACACTAGGGCAATAAAACCCACACTCGGTAAACTTGACCTTCCACAGCACCACAAAAACCATACCACTGCTCAGCTCAGCCAATGTTCAAACCTCAGATGATTTTTTTCAGAGAAGTTGTGCCTTTACTGTTCATTCAGCAACTGGTATCACCTCTCTGCACTGGTGATCTGAAGGCTTCTCTGCCTTATATTAACACATTTCTTTCTAAATCCTATATTCCTTTGGATCAGATAGGTGCGATAGATTATCTTAAAATAAGGAAGTAAATAATGAATGACAAAACAATAGTAACCAATTAATCCCTTACACATTGGACATTGGAACTAGGTATACCAAGGAGTTGATATAAAGCCCCCCCCCCTTTTGTATTATTTCCCACTCATCCCAAACACATGAAATTATGTGGCAAAATCCCCACTGGAGAGAGCTTGGCCTCAACTTTAAGCTATCTTTTTATTGTGCCTCCTCAGAGGAGAAAAGTTGAAGCAGCAGCAGTTTTATATCACCTTCACATCACCTTTTCACCCCTTTATCCCTGGGCTAGTCCCATGCACAATAGTTCACACCTAGCTTCATATGGACTCAGTCCACTTCTGGCAGCCAGGAGTTCCCAGCACACGGAAATGTTACAGCCTACCCACTTTTGCTCAGGAAAGGGTGCTTACACTGAACAAGAAAGCAGAAGCCTTTTCAGGCAGCAGAAATGCCATCCTGGTGACCTTCTGTCAACAGAGGAGTCTTTCAGCCATGAGTTAAGCCAACAGTACAGCTACTTCACACTACCTGGTAGCTGAGCTGAAGACCTGTCTGCCCATCTTGTCTGCAGTCTAGGGAAAAAAGAAAAAAGAAAAAAATAAAAAAGGAAAAAGGGGGGGAAAAGGAACAATAACAATAAATGGGAGGCCTTTGACAGGCAGTACAAACAGAGTATGTTTTGTCAGTAACGCCATGTAAATCTTGCACTAGATATGATATGTTGACAGATGCAATAATGTGCAGCAGAAACACAAGTGTGTCTAGCCCTCCCACAGGTATCTAGCAAGCTTTTCCTGCTCAGATCTGCAGTAACTGGACACATGTGGCAGGTGCAGGAGGTTTTAAGACTGCTCCCACATCCCTGCTGCTCACAGTGGTTTGCTGGCTTTATTTCAGGCATTTAGCAGACTCTGTGAGCCCTTCTAGGCTTGGAATTGATACCTGCCAGACTGCACACAAGATGCTCATTAGAGTTGATACTAAGAGAATATCAGCACTCCATGTTTTTAAATTCTGTTCTTTCCCCATCTCTGGATTTCAGAATGAAATTTAAAGCACTTTTTTTTTTGAAATATTCGTTATTATGGCTTCTATACAAAACATATTATAACACACTCACAGGAAACTTGAAATGTTGGATAAATTTTTCTAAGTCAATAAGAGATATTAAAGTATTACACAGGGCTGAAAAAAAGTATTATATTTAATACTCTCCCCAATTCAACTCAAGGTTTGGGATGTTTTTTTAATCAGCACTACAGAAACTGCCCCCCCATTCCCATCAAAGCTGATTGTTAGAGCTCCCATGTCAACAGCTATTTTAATAAAAATTTACTTGTGGCAAAGTACACAATAAACAATCTCAGAACATTAAACAACAAAAACAGTTAGAATATTCTAATCTGTATACTACTGCCAGGCTAATACCTATCAATCTGCTACTAAACTTGCAGATGATATCCAAATATGCACACTATTTCTAGCCAGGTTTTGTAATTTTAAATAAAATCCCTCTACATTCAAGAAATTTCAACCTGTTCTTAAACAAATAGGCATTGATTAATTTATTCAGATATTAGGTTCAGATTTGATGTAAATTTTGGAGGTAAAAATCAACATTTGAGTTCAACTGACATTCTTAGCTACTCATATGGTATTAAAAAACAGAGCCCAGTAGTGATGGCTTTTTAAATATCCATTATACAAATGTTCACTGCAGAATTCCTGTTCCTTCCTGGAGAAATATGCACAGTCTTCCTTCAGCTTCTTTTTTAGCAAATCTTTTACTCCAATTCAAATTATTTTGCTCAAACACATACTGTATCTCAAAAAACTGCAGTAGCAAATTTGATTAATATCAATTCCAGCCTTCCATAAAACTTTGAAGATTTCAGTGGCTTAGGCCTATTCAGAAACGTTTTCAGATGTTGCTAAAAAATATGTCATAATGTTATGGTTTGCAGAATAATTTACTGCACTTATTTAGAAATGCCTAAATAAGTGGTAAGAAATCAACAGTTTTTATCCTTCAGGAAATGAAACAATTCACAGCTAGAACAAAACAGTCTCCCCAGCAACTCCAGGACAACTGGTCTATAGTACCCTCATTACTCATCATTTGAGCCTGCAACAGATAAATAACAGACCATGAACTCAAACATCTGGACAATCCAGCACATACCTTTCTTGGGATCCCCTTATAAATACATTTCACATTCTGGGCTTTTAGCAAAGTTAGACATAATGTTTCCACCACTGCCCTGCTTCCATTTTTACTAATTAACCTGACTTAATAAAGTTGATAAATGAAGCCCATCAATTATTTGAGATATGCTCCATGCTTTCTATACTTGAATCTACATGCCTCTGTGGATATACATTTTTCTGAAGCAACCAACCACACATATTCTTCAAAATGCACTCACATATCCAACTGCAATCTTGATTGCGCTCCTGCCACCTTTACAAGCCTTTCCCATCAGTTTTATTTGACACTTGCTGTCCAGGTTTCAACTCCACCTGATATGCAGTTTTCCCCAGATAATTCCACTTACAAAAAAAAAAATTAAAAAAGAAACCCACACAAATGCAGGGGAAAGCATGTGTGAAACAATTAATCAGCCAAATAGTCAACACAGGTTATTTACATCTGAGACCTATTAAACTGGTAAAGACAAAGGATAAGGAACTCCAAGATTTGAGCAGACACAAACTCCTACAATATGCATGTAGGAAGTAACTTAATATACAAATTTCAGCCTTAAAATAAATGCATACTTTTGAATGACCTTGATACAATAAGTATCAAGTATTACAAGATCAATAACATTTTATTGTTAAAACTGAAGAAAAAATTAACAACAGAGTTTTTAGATGCAGGGGGTTTTATATTCAGTGTGCACACTGAATATACACCACCTATTAAGAGTCACCAATTTCCTCCGTCCTTTCTACTCACATACTTACCTCCCACAAACAGCTAGGTAACTCCTTCAGCCACTGCTTAGTGGCTTTGCTGGGAGATGTAGCAATATAACCAACTCTCCTTCCAATTTCTCCCTAATTTGATAAGTGATTAATCACCAACAAGAATGATGGCAATGTTCATCTCTTCAGTGGATTATGTTATCATTACAATAATTTACACTGCTAAATTTATGTGTGGTTCAACTCACACTTCACTTAAATATTCAGCTAATGAGACTTTTCCCCTCAATATTCCTTGCTGTAACAGTCTTTCCAGATCACAGGAAATCTCTGCAACCTCTATTTAACTCTACAGTATCCTTAATGTTTGAGGTTTTTAAACCACCTATATCATCCCAACTTCCCAGCTAAGGAGAAGTGAAAATAAAGTGACATTTGGACATGCATTGATCCCCATATCTTTCCCCCTTCCAAGTCTGCCACAACACACACACATCAAACAGAACTTCACATTGAAAAGTAAGGTTCACGCAATAAGAATTGTTAATTAAGTCTGTACTAAGAGCATCAGTCTGAAAATAGATACAGAACATCCCACCACAACCAGAAAAATTTGGGTCCACTCTTAGTGTACGGTCTGTGCCACACTCAGTGGTGGTACAACCAGGGCCAACCTGCCTCGGGAGGGTGATTCTCTAAGCTACTCAAGACACCAATTCCTGACACTCCTTGAGGATGCAGTCCAATGAGATCATTTAGCTGATTCAGTTACATTACTGATTCATGCTCAGAGATCTGTGGCAGGTAACATGCTCTCCATTCTATATCATTTACAGCAGCCAAAGGGAATCATTTCAGCATCTTTTCTACAAAAGACGTTGTCCACCTTACAGAGGAAACAGGTTATCCCTCAAAAATAGGACATTTAGCACTGCTTTTACTGCTCTACATGACAGAACTTCGGTCACTACAAGACATCCAAGCAACACAGAATTGACCCCTAAAAGCCAGCGTGACATTCTGACAGTGATGCATTGCTGTTCCTTATGTCAAGGGAGTGCACATCAGCAGCTGGCTGATGCAGGAATTGGACACACATCCTTTTGCTGGAATACAACCTTCTTACAGGCCTTGCCTTCATTCCAGCCTGTCAGGAGAATTTCTTCCACTGCACCCGAACATATTGCAAGTGTTTTGCCTGTTTGATGAAACAGCAACTCTTCATTTGTTTCTTCCCAGAGTGCAAGATGCAGCCCCAGGGAATCTTCCTCACACATCAAGAATTCATATATGAAAATGTAATTTAAGGCAACTATTTAAATAATAAGAAAAGCTACAAGACTCTCTGTTAATAGATGTGGTTTGTAAAAAGCTGACCTAACCTTATGGGACACTTTCCACTTCAAATATGAGGATCAAGATTCCATGTAGAATTTCTTCATAAATTTATTTTGATACATTTAAAATACATAGTTTATGACAGCTCTATTAGGAGAATGAAAAAAGCACTTAAAAGTGTTGTTGAATATTGGAATGTAAATCTCAGAGCTCCTTATCTTATGAAGTAAGTCTTTTTGTGTGCATAAAACACAGTTCAAGTATTTCCTAGAAAACGGATGACAAATCCAGGTGTAATCTTCAGACAAAGTTATTTCAGATGCCTAATGCCTGTAAAATTATAGCTGTGCCTGGTCCTAAATTTGACGGCCTTTCAGCATATCCATTATAAAAACAGTTTTCAGGCTCTTATAATTCAATAATAAAAATTTGATTCAGGATGCATCTTGGCATGAGAGTGTTTGGACCAGAATATACAAGCAAGAGCCTACAGGTAGAGGAGAGTGCACCTTTCCCTGGGCATAGGGTCCAGGCTCTCTCCCTAAAAAGATGATATTTGTATTTACAAAGTTAATAGTCATATCATTCACATACATGGGATCAGTTTCAAGAGATTAGCAAGCAACCTGCATTTTTACCTACCTGCCCTGTAAGTCTGCACTGGGCAACTGAAGAACAAAAGCCCTTGCTTCCTACAGTAAAGTGAAAGGCATGTAGAAACTCAAACAGTATTTTAAAATGTTTAAAAGAGTAAAAATAAAAATGAGCTCTTAAAAAAAAAAAAAAAAACTACAAGAAACCCCTAAAGGCTAAGAGACATTTTCCTGATATGTAATACTACTTTAAAGTTAAAATAAGAACCACTTAGCTACTGTACTAAATTCCCCAAATTACTATTTTTTTTAACTTGATCTAGAAAAGAATAAGAGGACAGGCCACCCTGATGAGGCCTTCCTGCTGGGCTTGGGCAAAGGAATAACGTAAATTGAGAAGACGGATCTGATCCTAAAAACTCTTTTCAACAACATGAGACTCTGGCAAGAGCAAAGGGAGAGGCTGGTTGGTTATTTTAGCCAATGCACATGTGCTACTGCCTGCAGCTCGCAGCTGCTGAATTAGGCAGTGGGAGCAAAAAGACACACAGGCAGGCATCTTTAAGCAGAAAAAGATACAAGCAGCAACGTTTGGACTCATATTTCAAATGCACCAATGTCCAGCAGCTCTCCAATCACAGCAACAGGCACCACTTGGCTTTCATTGTGCCCAGCCACAAATTAAACAGAGAAGTGTTTGCCCACTCCACAGTATGGCACCCTAAGAGACTGCCAGCTAGATTAGGATTAGAGTTTCACTGGCTCTGAAAGTCTAGGAAGAGAAGCAGCTGTGGTTGAGAAGAACATGGGTACACAAAAACCAGTCATCCTCATTCATGCTCTATTGTATGTTTTAAGCACAGTGAAAAGCCACCTTCCAGAGACTGGACCCATGGCGTAGCAGGGAGAACACTAATCCCACACCCCACCATACAGGGTTTACAACATAACTGAGGAGACAAAATGCATGCAAGTGTGACCAAAAAAATCCACTAAGAGAATAGCAGGGATAATTATAAATACCCACATGTAATCCACCCATAGGAGCAACTAAAGCAAAATCAAATCATATTAAAATCAGCTGGAGACCAGGAGGAGAAGGGAGGGCTCAGCTCAATTATTTGGTGTTGTTTAACTTTTGCCGGTTTTAAGTGCCCTTTACAGACATCCATCTTTTCTTTTACAACAGCCTATTTCTATTATTTTTGTGGTTCTGAAGAGGAGCACAGGGTCTGCCAAGAAGATTCCTGCTCATTGCTATGTGCCAAACAGAAGTCATAAACCAGATTATCTTTCTCCACAGTTTCTGGAGCTGTGCTCTAAACAGCAAGACTCCCCGCAACTAATGCACACATACCTCAACACTCACCTCAACAACAATCACATCTGACACGAGTTCTCTGTCCTTTTGTCTCTGCCAGGAGACTTCCATGACCTGAGATGTACTTGGGACATTGCCAGGTGGCTCGTCTCCTACCCTTTTATTTGTGGCTAGCAAAGGTATTCTAATAGAATGTACAGACTCTTTACTATTCACAGTTGTCATTTAGATCTCTGCCTTGATGAGCTGTGTATCAACAGCCAGGCACCAACTCACCAAAGAGCCCTTGCCTTTTACAGAAACCAGCATGTTGTCACAAAAAGAAAAAAAAATAAGAAACTCTGTTTGAAATTGCAACTCTAAATTTTCCTATTCAGAACTAGATGAAAATCCAAGTCAAAACAGTGACTGAATTGCCTACAGACGAGTCAAGTGATGACACAGGCCCAGGTTTTCCTATGGCAGGTTGCTTGGTGTTCTTTTGGGAGGTGGGGTATGTGTTAATTTTCAGTAATATAATTAAATGGCCTGTTTTACAATTGAGAACCACTTCAAACCAAGTAGGCAGTCAAGATTCCTTTCATTTCTGTAGATAGCTGTCCAAGTTCTGCTTTCCCTCTTCTTCTCCCAGGTCCTTTTCATCATCACATTATTATGCTGTATCAGTTAACATAAATAATGCCACAGCAGCTAAGTCTCCAGTAATTTATCATATATCTCACTAATGAGAAAATTAAGATAAGCTAACATATTTTACTAAGAACAAATTTAAGATACCATCTCAGTTGTTTTATATACTTAAATGCACGTTTTACATGAAAAAGCCTATCACAGCACTGTACAAGTGACTGCACCAGACCTGTGTGCCTACAGGACCTGTAGTAATTGTGTACTGCTTCTAATCAAGCATGAAGAAGGGCCTATGTGCCTGAAAGTTTGTCTTTTTTATCCTCCCCATCCCAACTCAGACACCTGACTGGCTGGAAAGGCGGGTTTATTTGGGAGAACCAACATACCACCACTGCATATAATCAAGTCTAATGAGCAGCTCCTTGCTTCTTTAGACTTTACCAGCTGCATTTTTTAATGTGTGAGGTTCCTTCTTTAATTGAAAAATATCTCTCTGTTGGAAAAGCAGAAGTCTGTAGATCTCTAAATTTCTTAAAGTATCCTCTACACTTTCCCTATTAACTGACCACAATTAATCAATTTACTTTTTTTTTTTCAGACAAGCATGGATACTTCACTTCTACACTGTAGCAGCTGAATAAAACACAGGAACATACTGAATCAAAAGAGTCTTATATTCCATGAACCTTCAGAAATGTAAGTAAAGTCATGACAGGCCATGCTCAAAGACCACTCAACCTAAATATGGATTTACCCTTTGTATGATTAAAAACAGCAGTACTTATAAAATCAGCGTCCTTAAAATACAAGGAAGAGATTTCAAAGAAAACATGGAAGTACAGAAGAGTGTTAGTAAGTCACAAAGAGCATGAGGTTCAATAGAATAAGCTCCAGCAACAAACTAGCCACAGAAACATGGTACCCTTAGAGGACTCATTGCATCATCTTCATGTTAAAAACCAAGCCTGAACACAAACACACACACCACCACCAAAGACAGCCTAGGAAAGGCTCTGTAATGACAAACTATTCAGGTTCACTCCACTTTGAGCAGCAAAATTGCTGTTACTCTGAAACTGTCCATGCTTTATTGAAAAATAAGAAATACATTCTTTTGTGATACAGGACTATGAACCTCTTGTCTTCAAGTTTCAAATTATCAAAGTCTGAAGAAACAAATAGCCTTAAAAATCACTATGGACAAAGATGCTCAGGACAGAACAAGTGATGGCCTCACTGATCAAAAAGAGCCTCAAGATGTTCTGTGACAAGAAGCGCAGAAGTCCAAATATCAAGGTTATCCAAAGCTCTCAATTACAGGCTTTGAAAACTACAAACAATAAGGGTTTTATTACAAATACTTAGACATTCTTTCAGTATATTTTCACTTGAGACTCTGCTGCATTCACAACCAATTCCACCATTACTGTTTGCGTGGTGCTTCTGTCAAAAGATGTCAGTAATTTTCTGGTTAAATCTGCTCTATCCACAGCATTTCAAACCTTCACCAATCACTTGTTTTTGAGTGTACACATAGCATGCATATATATCTATTTCCATGCTTTTATACTGTACCTGGTGTCTGATAGGAATACTGGACTTGGAAAAACGTATTTACGTCACAGTGCCTACTAAACTAAAACTTGATAACTCACTTTTACATAGCATTTAGATAGCTATGTATAATAAAGTCAAGCACTCAGTTTTACATGCAAGTTCACAGAAAAATTTTAGGAGCTCAAATTTAAGGTATCTGTTTAAGTTCTAAAGAAACTTGGGGGGTTAAGTAAACCATTGCAATCAGCAAAATCAGAGTATTCCTGGAAACTTTCATCTTTATCCAAAAGCACCAGTTTAGTAGAAGGTGGTTTTAATATATTAAAGTGAGTACATCTTCTCTTAACATGTTAAGATATGCATACACAGATATAGAACTCCAAAGAGGAAACTGTTTAGGACTGAATGCAGAGGTAACAAGAGCTTAAACTCTGCAGTTAGGCCAAATTCAATTTTTGTTTGTAGCATATTTTTAATGAGAAAAAAAATCAAAATTCAAACCCAAAAACATTTTTCAAGTAAAGCCACAATTTTTTTTTTAATACTCCCAGTATTCTTGGCTGCAGAACCTCTCCTGGACAGAAGACAGACTGAAAGTAAACCAGAAAAGTCAATTATAAATATGCTTGCTATGGTACCAAATTAAAGGGGCTGCACTCTTTTGTTGGGAATTACCTAGAGTAGCATGCATCCTCATTTTACTTTTGGCTTGAGTACCTCCACTAGCCTGCACTGCAACCCCCTTTTTTTCATTCAGCAATCTTAACACATTTTAAGCAGATGTATTGTCAAATGTATTACTTGGCAATCTGTTTATCATTAAAATGAAAAATCAATGTCCAATTCAAGCATAAACAGGAGTTGAATGTTCAAGCTGTCATTGAAGACGACATATAATTATTGAATATGAATTGTACTTGGCAAATTATTGTTTCCTGAAAAGAACAACAGACAGTAGCAAAGAGCTTTTCACAGCAAGTCAGTATAGTGCCACTTATGGCCAGGGAACTAATTTTATGAATGCAGAAAGATACCTATGCAGCCAAAAGAAGCAATGAGAAAACAATAACTGTTAAATTTAATCATTATGTATGTTTAGATGATGAGAGAACATGTAGCTTTATGTTGCTGGGCTGAGTCCAGACTTTTATTCAAAACAGGAGTACTGAAAATAAGAACTTTAAAAAATACTATGAGGTTTCAGTTCCGGACCATTAATTTTTCAGTCAAATCAAACTATCATTTAATTGAATCCTGATGCTAAAACCTGGATTCTACATGAAAAATTTGAAACTAAAGCACATAGAATAATTTGTTATGTTGAGCTATTCAGCCCAATGTGTCTAGAAAAAAAAAGGCAAGACAAACTCAAAATAACATTAGTCTACTTTCTGTGATGACACAGAACTAATAACCAAAGGAAACTAAGCTTTGTCCTGGCCAAGAAACTAAGTCCTTAACTACCATTACTTTTGAGCAGATGCTCAATTTTAAAACAAACTTGTAAAATGACAGAAAATACTCAGCAGGAATACAATATCCATCAGTATGTTACTTGCGGCACACTCCACCCTCCCCCAACAAAAAAAAAAAAAAAAAAAAAGGAAAAAAAGGACATTTCACAGGCAGCTAGCAATTTTAGGAATTCTCTTAGAGACAGTACAAAAAAAGCTTGCCTTTCAGGAGGAGTAGAACAATTTCTAAGCAAAGAAAACTATCTCTAAAACAGTGTCCAATCAAATATTTAAACATATGGAGATGGAGAAAAGAGCCACTTCAGTGGCATAGTTTTAATTCTATACCAAAAGAGAATTGCAATTCAGAAAAGGAAACAGGAGTTCTTCCTCTGGTTTTTGAATTGCTATTTACATAAACATCCAAATATGGCCTTTTGGGGGGGCTTAAATCTACATTTTGTCCCTTCTCAAATCTCATAATTCTTAATCTCTTCCACTACTGAGTCACTAGTTAGCACCAGCTGCATAAAGGAAGGAAAAAAGGCCCTCCACGTCATTCAGCTAACCCAGCTGTGAACTTTTTCAGACAGACAAGGACATGCTGAAAGTATATGGCAGCCTTCAGCTGGGGAGTTGAAAGTATCCTGGTTCTGCTGAACAGTTGACAGCTTCTATTTGCACGTGAACCAAAGCATCTCAGTCTTAAAATAGCCTTGGTACACGAGAAACCCTCTAAGATTTCAAACAACAACGACAGAGAAGTCAGTATGCTGCCAGGTCATAAACATTAACAGAAACCCAAAATCCCATTTATTCTTCCCAATAGCAATCCTATGGACAAGAACGAAAGGTAGAGTGTGTGTTGAGGAGGAGGGGTGAAGAAGAAATCAGGAAAAAAAAAATAGCATTCTAATTACAGTTAAATCATTTGAGCTCTTCACCAGTTACAGGGCTCACAACTGCAGACTGCCAAAAGCATGTGGTATTTCTATTTTGCAGGTAGGAGAAAACATTAGACTCTTACTTCAACACTTCCCCATGTAACAGTCAGCTAGGATAACCTAAAAGTATCACTGTTATTGTAATTAGATGAACAGGAAGAGTAATTTTTACAACCCTTTCACTCCACAGTGTCTTTATTTCAGTAACACTAATAAGAATACCAAGCATTTAGCACATCTACAGATTGGACCAGATTTATCAGAAGTTAAGCACCTGAACACTAATTTTGACACTTCTAAACCTACTCTCATTACATTTCCCTCCTCCCCCACCCCAGGTCAGACGTTTTACAAGACTGAAGGGTATGTTATAACGTCTACATTGCAAGTACATTTAGCAAACCCACAAAGATGCAGCAGCCTCCTGACACTCAATTGGTATTCCAGCCTACACAACAAAAAAAATTATTTTCAAACAGTGTGTGTTGAATTAGTACAACTAGTTTCTTCCATTCAGCAAAAACACACAGACATGCTTTAATCTCAAAAAAAATCTTAACGTAATTGAAGCAAAAGCTTTTGTATAATATGACAGTTCAATCATGTAGAAATCAAAGGTTTGCTAATAATCTTTTAAATACTAACCTGCTAATACAAAGTTCCATAACACATTAAAATTCAGCTTTACTTGGTCAAAAACCAGCAACTCTCATGTTACTGCTAAAACTGGGACTGTCTAACCTTTAATAAGGGAACAATGAAGAGTTTGATGTATTTAAGATAGTAATAAAATAAGAAAGATAAAGCTAAATAATTTTTTCTGTTACTTGCTTATAAAATATGGCACAATTCTCTTGTGTACACATTCACACATATTCAATATATTAACACCATTGAATCAGAAATGTAGCAAGCTGAACACACTCAGTACAGTATCAAAGAAACCAGTAACAAAGCCAGAAAGTAGGAAGAAAGAAATGGAGACTTAATTTGCCTTCCTTTTATAGGAGGGAAAAAACCTACAAGACCAATGAGTTGTACCAATGAGCAGAAACAGACATCCAAATACCCTGAGGCCCCACCTTCCCTTGAAAACCTTATGCCAGTAAGGAACTAAGGGAAGGATAGCTCAAACAAGGAAACACAATACCTCAGATATACAGAGAAATTGCCAAATCTAGGACCAAAGAGTGAGACTACAGAAAAGCAGAAGTTTTTATGCTTAGTCAAAGTATTTGCTAGTAAGACCAGTCCACATGTTTTTATCAACCACAGCAGCCGCAGTTAAAATGCTCTTGACAATAGGTCAGCCTAGTCCACTCCTTAAGCATGGGTGCACTTCCTAACTCTTGTTCTGTTCTATTAGCCAGACAGAAAACAGTTAGCATTCCACCAGCACTGAAAGGCTGGTTTGCTCCAGTTTGTATAATGCCATTTCTAGAAGACATAAACTAACTTGACCACCCACACAATGAAGTCACCCAAGAAACAGAGAATTTAGGTAAAACACCAGCTCTGTGGATTTAAGGTATTCACAGCATACCTTCTTGACCTGAGCTACTTAGCTTTAAAGGCTTTTTCTGGATATGAAACCAAACCCCAGTTCTGCTCATTATCAGGATTTAGAAGTCTGAGTAACTAAACATTACCTCAGTGGAAGAGAAAAAATTCCCAGCAAACATCAAAACCATCAAAAGATCCAAGAGTATCAGATTTTTCTTGCAAATATACATACACACTTACAGTAACCTTCAGGATAGGAAAGGGAGAGGCAGGTGGCGTAGAAGGAAAGTGGATGGAATTTCTGAAACCAACTCTTCCTCCACAATGAATTCTTGGGATGGAACAAAAATTCCCTAAATCTTTAGCTTCCCAAGACAAAGAGGCCTTCAACCCCATAAAAAATAGTCCTCCCAGAGCTGGTATTTAAAGTGCCAACACCTGACCGGAGTTAACAGGTGTTAGCAGTTATGGAAATGGTGCTGTTGATTGCTACTCTCTGCTTTCCTCACACTGCCTGTAACAGTGCTAAATTTTAAATGGGAAGGCAGCATTTTCTGTGTGGAAGCATCATTCTAGGAAAAAAATAACCCTTTGATAAGCCTGCAACGTATTAAAAGAAGAGAATTTTTTTTTTCTTAAAAATTTAGATGTTAAAAAAAGAGTCTCCTTTTCAGCAATATGTAGCATATGGGGCAAGGTACAGTTCTGCATTAGAGTCAGTTTTCTGTATCACTAGGAAAATACATAAGGCTGAATTCTAATCCTTGTATAAATTGTATGTAAACATTTCCAGAATGAAAACCTGGAATAAATGTGCAAGACCAAAAATCTGGAAAGCTGATGTAGGAGAGAGAGACCAGAGAAACAAGGAAGAAGTCTCAGAAAAGTGGGTCCTCTGGCAGAGTGATGGAATGGGAAGATCACAATCAACTCTGCAGTTCATCCTTCCAAGGACAGAAATAGCACCCTTCAGGAATGCCTCAGTGATGTGAAGACGCCTTCCTTTCATGTTATCATATCACATGCAAATGCACGATTACTTATTGCTTGTACCACAGCTCAGCAGGCGTGACAAACAGCCCAAAAGTGAAGCGTGTTGAGTTTCATTGTGCTTCAGCAGATTAGGAAAACCCACGGACAGGTTTCCTAAAGAAACAGACTGTCATTTGACACCGTCTGGGTAGCCGCAGCCTCCACTCCGTGTGAGCTGACACTGACTGGCCTTTCCAGGTACCAGGCAATGACGGAGTTTGGCAGGCATTGACACTGCTGCCCATCACGCCCATTTCTGTGCCCGTTGTGAAACTTCAGCCTGCCCAGGCACTACAAAAATCCTTACCTGCTTGTTCACAGGAACACTTCTGCCATAGCAGCAGCTGCAACTCCTGCTTAAGTATCTGGAAATCTTTTTCTCTCACCCCCCTGTCTGTGAAGTGCCAAGAAGGAGCCCAGCTGTTCAGCACTGCATTGCTGATTTCTTTGGAAAAGCTTAGAGAAGCAACAAGTGGGTTGCTTTCCTTTTGGGCGGGAGAAGAGGAGCCTTTATAACTGGGGGGGGAGGCGGGGGGGAGGGAAAGGGAATAAAAAGAAAATGAGCTCAGGACTTTTCACTGGGCCCTTGCCCTGTGTGAACTCAAGAATCTTAAAATCTTCACGCTCACCGTATTTTGAGCCTTTCTCTGCCATCTTGCAGCTCTCAGAGCTGCAGAGGGAGTGTCTCTGCCTATCACTCACAGGACTACATATGAGGCAAAGCCCATATTTCAGGCTTCCCATCTTTTTGCAGAGGAGTGCAGTCTGCTACTGAGCACACTCAAATGAGATCTTATCGTGCCTTTTAAAAAGATTTTTCTCCCAAATCAAGCAAAGGGGGAGTGGCCAATGTCATCTATATTCTTGCCATGTTTTATAGCTCAAACATCAGATCGCTCATGCTGTAAGGCAGTTTATAAAGTGTGTTTGGAGGGAATGAAAACAAAGCAAAAAATTTGGTGGGTTTTTTTTTTTTTTTTTTTTTACTGCTTGCAGATCAAAAGGCTTACATGCCATACTTTCACCACAAAGCAAATGTTTGTGCTAAGTAAACTCCCAACAATTGAGATTATAATGAAAGCACTAACAGCAATTTTTGTTGACCTACAGCTCACTTATAATCACAGGTATATTCAGTAGCTTTTAAAATCTAAGAAGACAGAAATAACTTCCAGGCTTTTCTTATAATGCAGTGTTTTCTGAGCCTCCCTGCTTTATTTTAGGCTTTCCTTTCGTGGGAAGGTAATTGCCACAAAGTTTTCATGGCTCCTTGTGTTTCCAGTGCTCTAAGGCAAAAAAGAAAAATCAGTTAAAGACAAAAAGGCTGTTTAAAAATGTTTGGTCTCAGAAATCAGGAGGGAAAACAATAACCAAAATGTGCTATAGCTACTCAGTAGCAGGCAGAGACAGATAAATCAGCTGCAGAAAGATGTCCTTCAGTCTCCATCAGTCTGCCAAATTTAAAAGGTCTCTTTATTTTCTCCCTAAAGTTTACATGGGGAATACATTCTTTTAAATAGTATGATGCTAAACAGAGAAAGGCAGCATGACCCTTGTCCCCAGAAACCCTGCCCAGGATGGTAAAAGCTTGCAAATTAAGGCCAGTACAGAGCAGACAGGGGAAAAAGTGAGATAAGCAGGTGTGTAAAGGGTTCAGTCTGCTGTAGATACCACAAGCAGCTCCGCAGACATTTTTTTCATGAGGGTTCATGGAGCATCCCCAGTCAAAGTCAAAGGTGAAGAGATGACCCAGCTGAATGGAGAACTGGTTTATATGGCATGATCTCCTCAGGAGATTCTGTCAACACCACCCACCAGTGAAAGCAGCTGGGAAGAAGAATGCCTCTCACTGCACCAAGCTGCCTCTGTGTTCAGCAGGGTGGTAGAACCCTGGCAGAAACAGCAGACATACTGCTCTACTGGTAAGCAAGATTCCTGAAAGCAGAGAAAAGTGGGGGAGAAACCTGCCAACAAGATTTCCTCTTCTGCTTTCTTGCCTGCTGGAGTGATTTGAATACACTCATTCCCAAAATCAAAATTTTCCCAAAATCCAAATTAATATCAAGAACATTTTCCCTTTCCTTGTCAAGTTTAACCTCAAAGTCAGTGTTTCTTCTACCTGGGCAATACTGAGATACTCCTACAGTGTACCTATAAACTTATCTCAGCTTAGGTGTTGGACTTTGGGGGGTTTTTTTAACTTGATAATACTTCCACTCTGTTCTTTATTTTACTATACCCACATCCTGCTTCCAAACACTTTTCAGGAAGCTGTGCAAACATGCCTAAAAATATGGCTTTTCATGATTGCCACAATGTCATCAAGAGTCTTTTTACCTAACCTGCCACATCAAGCTAGCCATTAATTTGAATTACAGATCACATCATAAATTCCATCAGAACAATTATTTTTCTGAAAGCATTCAACATCTTCTCTGATGGAGGCAGGCAGAATAGCTCCATATAAAATTAGGGAAAGGGAAAATAAAAATACAATAGCGAAGCAGCCCTCAGCTGGTAAGGAAAATTTAGCGCTATGTCCCCAAGTGAAATACTTTTTAAATGCAGTGTCTAATATGGAGCCAGCACTTGGACACAGTGTATTACAGTGAGTAAGAGAGCTTGGCCACGCTCCCAGACAGAGAACGACCCACCGGGTGCTGCCACCTTTGCCCTTCCTCAAGCAATTTTCCCAAATGCCACTTAATATTTTAACCTCCTAAAGCATGGAGACTTTCCAAAGGCTGGGCACAGCCTGACCAGCCATTCTGACCACCCAGCAGCCAGCCTGGGCTGGTGGGGTGCTGCTGCTGAGAGGCTGGCACAGGGGCAGCGAGTCCTGCCCGGTGGGTCAAGGAGCCTCCCCTCACAGTGACAGGGCTTCCCAGGCTGTCCCAGTCAAACAGCTGGGCTTCTGTTCAGCTCTGTTTCCCTCACTTTCAGCCAGCTCCTCAGGCACTGTCTTGGCTCTGGCCATGTCCGATCACCTCGCGCCATAGAGGAAGGCAGTGGCAGGTGTCCCTTCCAACACAAGAGCAAGGTCTCCCTGTGCTGGGAGAGATTTTTGCCCTCCTTCTCCTCACCCCACTGCCAGCAGGGATGGGGGTTGTGATCCCCTGCACGCCTGGGTGGGTTTGTACATGTGGCAGCCGTGGGTGAGGAGGCACAGCGGTGGCTGCAGCGAGGCTGCTGCGCGGTGGCCCCTCAGGCAGCCATGAGCCGCCCAGGGCCTGGCACAGCCAGCCCCTGCCATGTCCAAAGGCCAGGGAGTGCAGCAGTCCTTCCACCTACCAAACCTGACTGTACATCCCAAAAATTCATACCAGAACTTCAGAGCACACACAACACCCCTTCCCAAACATTCTTACCAAAAAAACCCCATCAGCCAGGACAGAAGATTCACTCCGCGGCCTTCCATGGTGAGGGGGGCAATTGCGGTGAGGGCCTGAGGGTGTGGGGGACCCGCACCAGGGCAGGGAGAGCCCAGAGAAGGCAGAAAGGAGACAGAAAGGTTTGCTGTGAGGAATGGTGTGAGATCAGACACAATACTTCCAGTGTGCATCTACCTTTTCAGCCACATGTAGCTCAGCAAAGATAGTAAGACTCAGGAATGGATTGATTGCACATCATCACACTGAATGATCACGAAATCATGTGTGAGAGGAGAGCAAAGTCCAAGTAACGCACATTTACTTCATCTGCTTCAATAAGCTTAATCGCAACTGTGTTGTGCCCGAAGGAGGAAAGAGTATTGTTTTGTAACAAAACCACAATATAAAGATAATTTAGGGTTATTCTGGCATCATCTCTCCCCCTTCTCCTTCAGAAACACGCAAAGGCCACAGCCAGAGATCACATTTTTAAGTGGAGCATTTTGCAGCTTGAGACATGGACTGGCAGCAGCAAAGGCAAGTGAGACACAGGAGAAGCAGTCACTTGATGAACGTGACAGAGGCTCCCTGAAGAGGGTGAGCACAAACACTGCCAGCACTCGTGGCATGAGGGATGGGTCCCTCCGTGCTGTGACAGACAGAAGGTGTGACACCTTGCCTGCTTTCCAGATGAAAGTGGCAGGGAGACCGTGACACTCCAACACTGGCAGCACTGTTGTAGTGTAGTACCTGTTTTCTGAAAAATGTGACATCCTCTTCAGCCTACACCTGCAGCATTTACCAGAAGGTCTAATTTTACCAAGTATGGATGAAAATAAATTAAGCAACTACACAGGGATCCTGGGTTTCCATAAGTTTTGGAAAAGATTTTCAAAGCAACATAGAGAATCGTGTCAAAAAAATATCCAAGTGGCACCTCTTCTAGGGGTTGTCTACTAAACTCCCAAATCTTTCGAATTTGAATCTAGCTCCTGTAAAATAACAAGGAGTGGTTTCATTCATTCCCTTTGCTACAACATAATGCTGCTGAGAAGGAAGTTCAATGGCAGTATTGCAAAGTGTCAGGCATGTAGGGAGAAGACAGATGTGTTAAGCACACTTTACTGCATGCAGGATGTGAGCAAGCTATGGGCTGAAAATTTCTGTCACAAATGACTGAAGCCATACAGTGAGGCTTGAAAATGAATGCTAGGCTGTGTAATTTCTACTAATGGGTGGTGCCATCCTATGAACCAGAATTTTGAGGAGCTGAGGCTCAACAGAGAGTATAAGACTCAGGTATTATTATACAGTCCTGGTTGCCATACTCAAGCAGGTGACCCACTGGATATGGGAAGCGGGGGCAGACACAGAAAACAGGGACATCATCAGCCTTACTTGATGGGCAGATGTGATCTGGTGGGACTGGCATTTGCTGGGAAAGGACAATGACCCTTCAAAGCTAACAAGGGTACAAAATGCTAAGCAACAGCCTGCTGGGCTTTCACAGCCTGGGTCTGGCCACTGCTGTGAGGTGGACAGAATCAGATGCCAAAATAGCTGCTAATCCCAGCCCTCAGCTTTCTGATACTAAAATAAAGAACATCCACGCATGAGAGGGGTGGTGGGGGGGAAACAGAACGAGAAAAGGAGGTGGGGGGAAATTATGCATATAAAGGATGGATTTTGCTTTGTCCTGTAGAAACAGCAGCCAGAGTAGGAAGAAGGAATGTGCATGTGTGTGTACACATGTGGGACAAAGGCAGTGTATTTCTCTTCAGCCAAAAGCATGCTGTCATCTCTCAGCATTGTACGCCTGTGTACAAGCAACACCAAACACTATTTGCCTCGCAATGCCTTTGACAATATGTTTTTCGTGTTTATTTCCTCTTCTGAATTTTCCTTTTTGCTCCCCTGCTCAGAGTGTATACATCTAGTTTTGATGACACTCTTAACAGCTGGCTGCAGACAAGTCGCAGGCTTGCATGTCTGGCCAGGCTTGCATGTCTGGCCGAGTGTAACACACACACACACGCACACACACACACACACCCCGTTGTCTTGACCTCTCTCCCCATCTCCTCTGAGATCTGCTGCATTTGAAGTGTTTCCTTTAGCAACTCCCTTCCCAGGCTCGCCTCCCTGGCCCGCGGAGGGCTGCTCCCCAGACCTGCTTTAGGTCTGTGAGAAAGAAAGGGGGCTTCGGGGGGTGCGCGCTTGGCAGCCGGGAGGAAGAGCGGTTTCTCTGAGCTGGCGCCTCCGCAGCGCCCCGCGGCTGCTCCGCGCCCACGGGCTCGCTGGATCGCTGCGCCGGTGGACCGAGAGCTCGGGCTTGCGGGGAGCAGAGGCTGGGGCAGGAGGGGACAGGGTCATCTGGGTGTAGGACTGCGGCTACAGCGGTGGGAGCAGGAGACACGGAGAGTTTCTGAGTGGTTAAAAAAGTTCGGATAAGCAAACTCCGGCGCTAATATCCCCCCCTCCACCCCCCGCCGCTCTTCTCCCCCTCCCCCCCCCCTTTTTTTTTTTTTTAATATATTTTGAAGGCAGTTGATGTGGTAATTAAGAATTTGGTGAGAGCCTGGTCAGGTCACCTCGTTTCTAAGATCAGAGCCCTATCAGAAATTCTTTCAAGTGTCCTTCTGCGTCGCCAAAGATGACAACAGCAAATCAATAAGTGCTTGAAATGAAAGGGGTTGCTGGCTAGCCCCCGAGGCTACAGATTTTCGCACCGCCGGTCTTTTTTTTTTTTTTTTTTTTTTTTTTTTTTTTCCTTTTTTTTTTTTTTTTTTTTTTTT
>JAYDZK010000202.1:25942924-25954776 GCA_034509185.1 Euphonia xanthogaster | reverse complement strand
CAGGGCGCCCTCTGCTGTCCGCCCGCGGCGCGCTGGGCGCCGCTTGCGCCTGGAGGTGCGCGGCCGCGGGAGCGGGAAGCGAAAGGGGAAAGGGGATGCGCGCACCCCCACGGCTACGGCCGCGCAGCGGCTCCCGCCGCCAGTGCGTGTCCCCCAAAAAAAGCATCGCTGTCAGCGCGCCGTTTATACACCCGCAGCGTCGCTCTCGTATTTATTTTTATTTTCTATTTTTTGACACCACCCCCTCGCCCGTAAACAAGCCGCCAGCCCTCTCCTGCCCCCAGAGGTAGGCACCCCCTCAGCGCTCCGTCTGCAGCAGAGCGAGCTCCTGTCTCTCTTCCCCTGCCCTTTTCAGGGGGTCTGACAGGCGAGCCCGAGGGGTAGTAAAGAAAAACAGCAATGCAAACATATTACAAAGAAGAAAACAAGCGCTCTGTATTTCGAGAGACTGTTTAATCCAAGATAAACGTAATTTTGTTTAAATAAAATACATTAACCTGAATTAATAATACAGGAAACTAGAGTGAATTAATAATGCACGTATTCCTGGTCTCGTGGTTAAACACTTCCTTGTAAGAATACTGTATTAACCCTGTTTGGCCAAACAGCTCGCTGTTTCTCAAATAACATCCAATGATTTCAGGAGAGGCCACGTCCCCTTCTCGAGTCCACCCGCCCCCGGGGACTTTAGGCAGGATTTGATAGCTGGACATCAAAACTCCTAGAAGAAGAAACGCTTAAACTAAAGGAAGGTTAGCGAGCAAAATCCCGGGTAATTCCAAACGCCAAAGTATTACGAACCGATAATTTTTAATCCCGGAAACATACACGATATTAAATTGTGCACAAATAGGCTTTACCAGAGTCTGGCACTTTTTCCCTCGGCCAGTAATAAGTGTTAAATAATGTGGAAAGGAAGGGTGACATTGCTTTATATATGGTTTGCAAATATGAAAGGCCTTTTTACCCTCCCCTGCCTTTTCTTCCCGATGAACAGGTGGTCTTAATCAGAGCCCTTAGCACAATCTAATGGGAAAGTGGGGACCTTTCTGATATAATAAATTTATGAGCCCTTCCAAGTCAGCTTTGTTCGACTAAGTATTTATAAAAGTAATATCCACATATGCTCCCTGACACGGTAACTTTAACTTCCTCTGCCGAGAAACAAATGGTTATTTTCTTAAACATCAATTATGAACCTGGATTATTGTAGTACACGCAAAATTTCCTGCCTTGTTACCGTACCAGTCGGTCTGTTTTTTACTCGCCGGGCTGCAGGGGAAGTTGCTATCTAAACACCTTTAATGCCATTAATTAAAACATACGTCCGGGTCTAAGAAGCAACGGTGTTGCCTGACCATTAAAACGCTCCCATTTATGGGGAAGGCAAGCGCGACGACCTCGGATACGGATATATCCCCGCCGATATGGGAATATATTCCTGCAGATATGGGGATGAACTCTGTGTGCTGCCTCAGTCCCTGTCTCTGTGCGACGGATCATGGCAAGTCCCGAGACGCCCTGAGCTGCTCGGGCGACTTGCTGTAAATCGTAGAAATCGCGGGTGTTTTCCCGTGATAGCGGAGGGATTTGTTGGGTCTTGGCTTTGATTTGGTTAAACCCGCGCGGTGCTCGTTCCTTTTTGTCTTACCTGACCGTAACGACGTCATGCTTTTGGGATTTAGTTTGCAAAAAGTCTGATCCTTGGGGCTGGCTGGGGAGAGGCGGGGAAGGAAGCAGGGGTGATTGGGGACCCTTCTCTGTCACATTTCAGCTTGGGAAATTACGAGGGCGGTGAGGTAATTTCGCCAGATAGGCACCGTCGGTGGCCACGAGGAGAATGATCGCTAACTAGAACCACTGGCATTAATAGCAAAACATGCGACTGTTTTGTCAAATCGATGGTTCTGCGAAAGGAGGAAACGAAATTCAGTAGGAGACCCTCCAAAACTACACGGCATGCCGGCTTCCCGCGGGGAATGGGGCGCAGAGGGGGAGGGCTGTTCCAGAAGAAACGAGTCCGTGGCCATGCCGAGGAAAGGAAAAGGGGAAAGTATGAAAATATTATTGCAGCCTAGAGTGTCAAACGCAGCCCGGCGGGTGTCAGATTTCTTCAGAGAGACAGGAAAATTGCTGCCGGGTGACCAGTCCCACAAAATTAGGAAAACTTCAGCACATGCTTCGGCAGACCCACGGCACTTCTAAACGGTTGTCGGTGGTGGGTTTGTTTGAGTAATTTTTATGCAGGGGGAAAGAATGCTTAAGGTATTTGTGCGTACGTGTATATATACATAATCTATACGATTTGTTAGGTCTGTGAATTCTACTTAAGGAATCCTTCCCTGTAATCGATAATCTGGGTATTGCTGAAACAGCAGTTTACAGCATAAAATGTTGAAATTACATTCTGTCTTGTATCACCATTCAGCATTCCAAATTGATTGTTTCAACACTATCGAAAAAAAAAAGAAAAAAGGAAAAAAAGAAGAAAAAAAATGGGTCTGACTATGCCGTAATTGAACATTCTTTTCAAAAATAAAAACATAAAAACCTAACGCTGATTCAGCTTTCCATTCAGACCGGCTGAAGACATTGCAGCGTGCAAAGCGAAGGTCGCCGGTGCCTTTTTTGAGCCCCGGGCCGAGGTGGGCGCGCAGGCTCTGCCCTCGCGGGAGGGAGCGAGGGCGGGGGGCTGAGGCGGAGCCGGTGCATCGCTACCGCCGCTGGGCCGCCAGGCAAAGCAGAGCGGCACCCTCCCCTCCACATAGCGTGGCCAAATTTGTCCCCGGAATTGTGACCCGAGCCGTGGAGCCCGGATGTTACGTGTCCAGGGCGCAAGAACTTCGCTGGTGCGCTGCCCCTGCGCGGCGCCTCGGAAGGTGCGCGCCCCGTCCCGCACCCCCCGCTAAGCGCAAATTAGAAGTTATTTATTGCGCTTCGCTTATAGAATTTTCCCCCTCCGCGGTTGGCGTCTGAGAATAATATATGCAGCAGTTGTTAGCCTCACTCCAGGGAAAACTAAATGTATAACGAAAGCTTTTTCGTGAGCAGGAATATACTAACGGAACAATCTGATGTCTTCTTAATCCTATGTAAAAAGCTCTGTAGTCTTCCTAATATTGACTGAATGGGTAATTAATGGCTCTTCATCGAGGAGAATACCCCGTAATCCGAGATAGGCGAAGGACAACAAGCCGAAGGTAAAAGACAACAGGACTTGTTGGAGGCTCTGCATAAGAACCAATTTATCCATTTAGGGGAGTATTACGCCTAGAAACAAAGATCTCGTGAGGCGATAAAGGAAAAGTGGAAAAATAAATACCCGCAGTAGGTCTGGCCACCCTTTGGCATCCCCAGCAGAGCCGCTCAGCTCCCGGCCGTCCCGCTTGCCGCACCGGGGTGGGCACCAGGCATCCCAAAAAACCTCAAAAAACAGCGCGGAGAAACTAAAAAAAAGACACACACACACACACACACACACACATTAAAAAAAAAAAAACTAAAAAAACAACCCAGTCAATCAACCAACCAAACAAATAGGGAAAAAACACACCAAAACTCCCATGAAATTAAAAAGCTGATGCGGAGTGGGAAGCATCCCCGATTCCCCATTTTTCGTAGGCGGCGGACGTCCCCCAGTCCATTGGGGCGCGTCCCCGATGGGCCCCGTAGCTCAGGGCGAAAAGGAAAGAGCAATTCCCAAAATAGTTTTGGGATTTTCTTTGGTGATGGCAGCCACACGCAGCAGGCGCGGATAGTCGGTACGCGAGTGAGCTGGCGGGGGCGGCTTCGAGGCCAGGACCCGAATCCGAGAGGCGAAGGGAACTTCCACCAGGAAAAAAAAAAAAAAAAAAAAAATTAAAACACTTGACATTTTAATTGAAACCTTTACCGCTAATATATTACCTGGGTGACTACAATTAGGTTGTTTTTCGGTTGGCTGACAGCTTTTAAAATATTATTTCACTTGGGAAATAAAAGCTTCATCTCAGATTATAGGTGGGTATTTTTGGATTTACGTGATTTATGGTCACCATGACAACTAATGCTGTGTGGTAGCTCCCCTCCTGCTCGGGATGGGGGAGTTTTAATCAAAGGTGCGTAAGGAAATGCCGACAGCCTCTCCCTCTGGGCTGCTGGGACCCGGGCCACTGTCGTGCGCTCCTTTTCGGGTCGCGGGGACTGATGGAGGGTCTGTCACGCCTGTAGCTGTGGGATGCGGGTCTGGAGCTAGGGAAGATGCGATAGGGCGGTGCGGTGGCCGGGCCCTCCTCCTCCTCTCCCCGTTCTCGGGGGGAACGCGCCGGGAGCGGCCTGCCCCATCAAATGTCCCGAGAGAGCGAGGCTGCGTCTGGCGGGCACCGGCGGGCACCGGCGCTCGCCCTGCCAGGACATAAAGCGCGTAACAAGCACTCCGCGCTCCGCATGCGGGAGGGACTTTTCGCTTCGAGTCGCGGCGGCAGAACCCAGCACTGCCCAAAAATGACTGAAAATAAATTAATGAGAAAAAAAAAGTGATGGGTATCATCCAAGATGGGGATGCATTGATGCATTGCCCCGTCTGAAAAGAAAAAAGGGGGGAAAGAAGGAGGAGATACCTCCGTATCACCTCTCCCTCTGGCTCCCCCACCCTACGGCTTTGCACACTTGTTTTCACCCCGACGTGGGGCTGGAGAGGGGCAGCGCCCCCTCCCAGGTGCCCCTCGCTGAGAGGCCGAGGCCGCGCCCGCTTGGCCAGGGCTGAGGCAGCTCCCTGCCCGCGATTTTGGCACGGCCCCGCCATGGGGAAAGGCCGGGGGGGCGGTTCTAGGTGCGGAACCACAGGGGTAGCGAGAGGTTAAGAAGAAACTGGGATATGATTGGTAAACAAATTGTGCAGAATGGAGCTGGCTTCATATTGACTTAGTTATAGGTCATCTGCTGCCGGTGCAAAGGGAGGAAATATTTACTTTACACATATACTTTATGATCTTGGGGGAATTAGAGGAAATTCAATAAGAAAACGGCTAGAATCATTTTAAACCCCCTATTTAAAAGACTTAAGCAAATTAGAGTCTTATCAGATTAAAATCCACTACAAATGTAAGAGCATTGTCTCCATCGAAACGCTGTGGGGTCTGAGGAAAGAGATTCTTTGCCAAATCTCAGGGATAAAAACACGTCATTTAAACACCAGATAATGAGTAGAATGTAAATTAATTTAACCTTCTTTACTAACAGGCTGCGAAAGTAATATGTATAATTTAGCGATAACTAAGATTGCGATGGATGATAGGTCCTCGAACGAGAATCAGCGACTAAGGAAGACCCTTGAGGGAGGTGGGGGTGGGGTGTGGTGCACGGGATAGAAATGGGACACAGAAAAGTTTGGGCGCTGGGATGTGGATGTGTAGGGCCACATCAAGGGGAAGCTTTCGGTAACTTTTCAATACCAGTGACCAGACAGATAAATTGAAGATAGAGACGCAAACCTGCGTTTCCCGCTCCTAGGCTACTTCGGAATCCCCATCCCTAAGACGGCCACAGCTCCGCTGGGCCAGGGTCGGCTCTGTGGGCCAGGGCTCGGGGACGGATTCCTCTGCCCCAGGAGGACCTGACCAGCGTGGTAGGACAACATGTCCCCGCCTTAGACGCGCGTGAAAAAGCCTCGCACCTCCTTTCTGGGAGACACGGGTCCACAGCAGCCTCATTCCGGCGCCATAAGCGGTCCCACGAGTGGGCATTGCGGGACAGTATAGCCCGCCCCTCTACTGCCGCTGCCCGAGCGAGGGGTCAAATCCTCTACCCAAACACCGGTGAGGGGTTTGAGAAGTTTGTGTACGGGCGTCAGGCTCGCTGTGGGACGTGGCCAAATTCTGTGAACGGCTTGCGTGGGCTTGGGTTCGTGGGCTGCTCCGGGCGCCCCGGGTGGCAGAATGGTCCCTCCGGGTCCACGTCGAGAGGGAGGAATGGTTCCGCGGATTACTATGCAAGTAAGTGGGAAAACGGGGGTGGGAAAGCCCCGGTGGCTAGCTTTTGGGAATCCGGTGGCAGGGAAGGGGCGGGAATGACAGAACCAAGGAAAGGATTTTTTTCCCCGTGTACCCCGCCTTTAGTGCGGGCAGAGGAGGGGCAGAAAGCCGGCGAGCGCGGGGACTAGAAGTCGGGGGCCTCCGAGCGCGGTGTGAAGCTTTCCGTAGCTGTGTCGCAGAGGGGATGTTGTTGTCGTTTGTGTTTGATTGTCGCTGTTACCGGCACAAGGTCTGCAGTCTAACCGGCCGCGCCCCGCTTATTTTCTACCCTCTCCATGAGGAGGGAATCGGGCTTGCCTCCACCCTCCTGCAGCGGCTCTGGCAGCGCCGAGCTCCCCGCTCCTCGGCCCCGCAGGTCCGGGAGTGCGGCGAGGCGCGGAGCGGACGCGCTCGGAGCCGCTCCGACGGGGCGTCCCGTGAGCCGGCGGCGGCGGCCGGGGTGCGATGCCGTGTTAGCCGGCGGCCCGCCCCGAGGTAGCGCCGGCGGGAAGGAGCGCGAGTTGCCGGGGCTGTGGCTGACACCATGGGCACCGGGCGGGGGGGAGAGGCGGCCGGGCTCCCTGCGCTCCTCGGCTGAGCCCGGGGATGTGCCGGCGCCCGGAGGAATTATTTTGGAACTAGCACGGAGCGGTGGGAGGAGGACGAGCGACGCAGCGTTTCATAGCTGCGAGGAGGTCGTCCGGCGGTGCTGTATAGGCAAGTAAGCTCTTGCTTCCTTTTTACTGCGTTTCCTTCGTCTCGAGTGACTTTTCTTTGCAGCTGCTGGTCGCTTGCTGCCAGTTCGGAGGCAGGATGGTCGGCGGCGCCAGCAGTTCTCGGGGGTTGAAGTGCAGGGGATTGGTGGCCAGGATTGCAGGGGAGCCCCGCTCCAACTCTGCCGGAGTCCGCCGCGGGCGGACCGCTGGTGCGGTGCTCCGGTGCATAGCCGGGAAGGAAGCTCCGTGTCCCAATGCTTCCCATTTCTGCAACTGTAAGAGATGGTGCCTTTTTTTCAGGCATTTCATAATGTAAAATGCTTTCTCCTCTTTGCTAAGCTGTAACTAAATTGTAGGAGTCCCTTAATTGCTTTCCATCAGTGCTTCTTGTGGGAGAGACGCAAGAAGCATGCTAGCCTTTCATATGCACTTAAGGATTCAGATAGTGAACCCGGAGTTTTGATTTTATGCCGTTAACTTTCTTATGCCCTGCCCGGTGTTCTTCCTTGAGATGCTCTTGCTGTGAGGTTATGGTTCGTCCAGCCTTGTTTGTTTGCTTTTAGCCTGTGGATATTTATTGCTACACTTGACATGGCAATGAAGGGAAAAGTTGACTGTAATTTATTTCAGTGTATGGAGGACAGGTTGCAGGCAGGGGACTAATGCTTCTCTCAGAGGAACTCCACTTCAAAGGAAGAGGCCCATGGGGCTGTAATCTGTAGCTGAAAACTCGGAGAGCTCAGAGCAGACCGGTCACGCTGCAAAGAACGAGTTCTGTTCACCTTTCAGCGGTAATAGCGGTAATAGCGTTTAAGCTGAGCTGCCTGCCTTCCCGTACCTGTGAAAAGACCTGACTCTGAAATGCAGGGAATAGAGATGTGGATGCTGGGCAGGTTTGGGAGAAGGCAGAACTTTAGACACTGCTTAATTAATTTTGCTGTTACTGATTTCCTCAGTATCTTCTCTCTGAGCCTGAAAACTGCAATCTGTTACAGTGACCTTGATGCATGTTGTATTCTAACATGAAAGCAGTGCAGAATAAAAGTATTTACACATATTTGCAGCTAAGCTCTGATGTTTCACTAGGAGCTCATTCGGTTTCAGTGGTAGTTTCAGCAGGGGCACTGGGCTTGGTATGTGTGTAGGGAATAGCTTGGGAAAATAACTTGCTAATAGTGCTGAAAGTAAAAGTTGAAGTGTTGGAAATGTATGTTTCTGCAGAAATGCCACCGTGTGTGAAATGACTGCTGAGTTTTGGATATTTCGTTTTCTAATCAGTGAGATTTGTACTGAAAGGAGTGTGTGGGTGTGTGTGGAAATCTCGAGGCTTCCCGGGTTAATGCACTTTGAGTTGTCAGCAGCAAGAGATCTTTTTGCGCACAGAAATACACATTTTTACTTAGATGCAAGATTGACATGATAAGATTAAAAAATGTTAGGATGTCAGTATGGTGAACGTGTAGCTAACTCAAGTTTATAGCTCAAAGATAAACTAATCCTTTCCCTTAATGGTGGAAGGCGATCTGCCTGAAGGGAGTGTCATTTGTTTCAGTGCAGTTTATGGAGAATGTTCATATTTCTGTCTCTCGGATGAAGCTGTGAAACACAATTAGAGTAACTGCTGCTAGACAGTGGGATGCAAACCTATCCATTACTTAAAACACTCAGCTTATTCTGCCTCATATCAAAGAAAGTATAGTTTCTGGCAAAGTCTGCCTGTGGTTCTGTTGTAGTAATTCCTTCCTCTGTTGCAGAGTGGCAGGCTTTCACTAGGCATGTGCAAGGGAGAACATGAAACACTGAAGCATGCACTAATCTGGAATTCATTTGGGCTATGTATTACATTCGAGGTTTCCACAGTTAGCATAAGTAAGTGCTTGTGCCTGATTATATGAATAAATGGGGTTTAAAAATTGTATTAGCTTTGTCACTTGTGATGCATATTGCAGACTCCTCTTCTTCCTTTTTAGTCTCTCAAACTAATCTAATGCTATACTCACTCTTTGCCTGGAGAAGAAGAAAACATAATTTAATAATTTATCATTTGGCTTTTGCCGTGTCTTGTCCCATAGCTATGAGATAATCTAATGAAGGCCCCCATCACTGAATTAAAGGACATGGTGCTCTAGACTTTCACTTACAGTTAGATTTCCCCTCTTTTATGTGGCTAAAGAACCGAGTTTTAACAAGGTCTGAGGAAAAAAAATAAATGTTGTTTTTTCTGTTAGAAACTCGAAAAGGGAAGGTAGGACTCGAGGTCTTTAAAGACATCATTAAAATCATCCACTTTTAAGGTATTAATCAACCTCCTTTACCTTCACACATTTCTTTATCTTTTTTACTTGGTACTTGTCAGAAAGCCTTCCTGCATATTAATACTTTATTTTACAATGCGTGTAGTTCTTAATTTTAAAAATTCAGGAGTGGCTATCACACACTTCATTGTAAGGCTATTCTAGAATCCTGTTTAATGTTCTGTATTCCACTTGGCTTGTATCTTTTGAATTGGACATTTCCAAAGTACATTGTATTCAACTATATGGTATACGTTTTTGTTTTAATTCTATACGTTTTTGTTTTAATTCTTTACTAGAGAAGATTGTTGACCTTGATTCAGAAATTTCAGGGCAAGCTCAGAAGTTATTTTTCTTTCCTAATTTTTTTCATGTTTTTTCAGTCATGCTTTTTTGGGCATAGCTTTTGTGAACTGACAGAAGACCTGTAAGCAAAATTAAAACCACCAACAATTAAATGTGATTTTTCTAGTCAGCCCAACCCAGTTGAGTGTGTAATTTATATTTATTCATCTTAGATTGAATATTAAGACAAACAAACAAGAGCTGTAGTCTGCTGTCAGTTCTTCCATCTGAAGTGCTCAAGTACCATTTCTTCATTCTTGTAACTTAGCACTAGTCCTTGTGCCTGAGCTGTCATAATTTCTTTCTGGTAGTCATCACCAGGTATGCTTGCATTCACTGTTAAGAAGCTAAAGGGTTGTTGTGAGTGATAAGAAACATCAAACAGATTTAATGTGTCATGTTTCTTAGCCCTTCCTATGGCTGTGCTTTCAGTTCAGGTTTCCAGAGAGGCCTGAATGTAGTTGGGTTGAATCCCAACATGAGTCTGCTACATGAAGGTATACCTCTGGCAGCATGATTACACAGACAAACTTCTGTATTTTCTCAGTTTTGTCTGCCATAACTGAAAGAGTCAGAAAGCTGTACTGTTGTTGTGGCTAGGCTAGATTTTCTGCATTCTTGTTGCAGATCAGAGGAAAGAGAGGAAGCATACATTAAAAAAAACCAAAAACCCAGAACTTAAAACAGGTCATGTCTCAAAGATATAGCTATAATCAACACCCCGGAATGCAGTGGAGACACATCCAGGGAAATTCACACATGTATTTAATTATCCAAGGAGGAAATTATTTTTCATTTTGAGAGATTGATTTAGTCTTGAGAGATTGATTTAGTAGGTGATGTGCCTACCCCTTATGAAGAAGAGGAGCTACGTGTTCCAGAAACAAAGCTTTTTTCCACTGCACACTTCAGTTGTGGCTGTCACTGTTGTTTGGGACTCTAAGCCTTCTCTTCAGTAATCAGCTCGAATTGGCCAAAAGAGGTGGAACACTCTGTTGTGTGATGAAGATGCTGCTGCAGCAGCCAAGGGCTGGGTTGTTTCCTGGAGATTTGCTCTCTTCAATTTATTAAAGTAATGAGTAGAGGAAAACTAATCAAGAAGAGTGTTTGGGATGAGATCAATTTTATGGTTCTTTCTCTGGTTTATTTTGGGTAATGTTGGGCAAAACCATAAAAGTTCTTCACTGTGATACTTATGTGAGAGAAGCAATAGTTTTGACTGACATATATAAATATATGTAATATATTTATTTATTTAACATAAATAAATGTTCTGTAAACTGGGATTAAGGTTTTGCACATGAGGTGAAGAACATAGATAAACTAAACTGCTGGACACAGTCTGCTGTGCCACTCAGGCACTTCAGAGATTAGGAATGGATGGTTTATGAAAGGCTGTGCTGTATCTTCTGCTGTGAAGAGCAGGAGGTCCCCCATGCCAGGAACTGAGCACAGCTGAAGCAGTCATGCCCTGAGGGTGGTAGTAGATGTTCCCAGTGTGGAATAAAACTTGGAGTAGAGCAAAAGTCCCACACTGGTGTTCACAGGGTGCTTTTCAACAGCCACTGAAATTCCTGTGTAAGATGTGGTTGAGTGAAGGCACTGGTGCTTTATTAATACTGGCATGGATACTGAGTCTCTGAAAGAACTCATGGCTTCAGGGGGTGCTCTGGATGCAATTGATTGATTGCTCAATTCTGCAGGTGGTTATCATCTGGAACAGGGATGAATTTTTAATTTTTTCTATGAAGTTTGTTACTTGCTCTTAGATTTGGGTGTTCATTCCTTGGTTGGTTGAGATTTTGGTTCAAAGGTGTGCTTTTAAAGCTGACAAACATCAAGCACTTCTGAAGTGTTCGTTGCTTGGAGTGCTTGGAGCTTTTGAGATAACACCAGAGGAGGAACAATTTATTCATCAGATTATTCTGAAATTTGGCTTTGTTTTTTTTTTTTTTTTTATGCTCAATGTATTTTTTTCAAATAGTGAACAGTGTACTTGGTTTCATGCTGAAGATGTTAGAAATAGCATTTTAAGTAAATTTTATATTGTTTTTTGGTCAAATATTCAAATACACTCAGATTTAAGTGTGAATAATAGCTATTTGAGTAAAAAAAAAAAAAACAACAACACATGCTTTTCCCCCTCCACTTTTTGTATTAAATTTATTTTAAAACCAGCTAACAATAAAGAAGTGAGAATGGGAGTGCTGTTTATGACATTCATATTTCTTCTGCTTTCTGTCAAAATCTAGAGGAAATTTCATCATCTTGTACAAATGACAGACTATCATGAGTGGTAGTAATCATGTCCTCTGATTCTTTCTTGGTGTAAAGACTATTTTGCTAATTTTTTTTTAATTTAATGTAAAAATGTCATTGATTTCAACAGGTATAATACTAAGAACTTGGGAATATTTAAAAATCTTTTTAAATTTTGATATTCATACCTAATGTAGCTGTTAATATTTCCTTAATATAAAGCACTGATTCTTAATTACAGAATTGTT
>JAYDZK010000202.1:25921486-25937875 GCA_034509185.1 Euphonia xanthogaster | reverse complement strand
CTCTAACGTTGCATACTAGAGAAACATGGGACGTGTACCCCTTGGGTCCTTTTCTTTCCCCGCACAGCCCCGAGAAAATGGATTATTTGACATCGGTGGACTCGAGAATTACCTGCCACAAAGCTGCTGTATCTCGAGCCTAAATTTGTCCTGCTGTGAAAGAAGCTTTTATTACATTAAAGAGAAGGGAGTGGGGAAGAAAAAAAAAAATTAAAAGCCAGCTTGCAAACAAACTGCTCCCGTTCAAAATAATCTGTCCCCTTTGCCGCCCCCTGCGCTCACCTTCTCTCCCTTCAGCCGGCAGATCCTTCATGTAATATTACATTTCTATTTCCAAATCCCCCTTTCAGACATGAAGAGAAACAAAGAGCAGCCCAAATAACCGCAACCCCGTGGAGCGCGGGGGGTGAGAGGTTAGCCCGAGTTTCCTGCGACTTCGTGCTGCAACACGTCGTTGAAGGGAAAGGTCGTGCTCTCGTGTGTTTTGTTTTAAATAATATTGACCCATTCATTCTCAACCTGCTTGTTCGTGAAATTATACAGGATTATAACTTTGCCATCGCCAGACAATTGAAACAAATCAAGATGAATTGCTGCTCGGCCCTCCCATCGGCTCACACCCCGGGCGGGCGAGGAGGGGCTGCCGAGAGGGTGGGCAGCCGCAGGATCCGGAGGGAATATCGAGACACGAAGAAATTCCGCAGGCGCGTAAACTGGCGATGGGCGCAGGGGACGGCAGGGAGGAAACTCTACGCGGTGAGAGCGAGCCTAATCCTTGAGCGGCCTTTGCGCGCTCGTTGCGCGCCTTTGTGAGGTCGGGAGGAGCGGCTGAGGTAGCCCGGGGGTGGGCGGACACGGCGGAGGGGGCTCCTTCCCCCCCAGCGGTTAGACGGGAAGAGGAGCAGAGAAGAGAGGGAGATGGGAGAGGTCAGCGCCCTGCGCTTTCCCACGAGGAAAATGCTTCCCCCACACGAAATCAGGGTACTCTCCCGTGGGTCCATTTGCAGCGTGAGCAAACCCCAGCCTCCACTTTTTCTCCCCTCATTTTAAAATTTTCCTTTAGCACCCCTTATTTTTATTTTCTTTATCCCCTTTTTTTCTTCCTCATCACATTTTTATTAGATTCTTTCTTCTCTCTCTTACTTTGTTGTAAGGTTGGGGGTTTTAAAACTATTTTAATATTTTACGCGACTTTCTATTTTCTTTTCCTCTGTGTGTTCTTGCCAGGGGGTCGGTGGAGAGAAAGAACCTCGGTGCTTGGGACGGGGGGGAGGCGGGAGCCCCCCCCCTGTTTGTCCGGCCTCGCCGCCTCCCCGACCCAACGCCGCTCCTCTCGGTTTTTCCGCACCGTGTCAACACCACACCCGGGTGAGTGCCGGGGGCTGCCAAAAATGTCCCCTTCCTCCTCCTTCTCTTTCCTCTTCCTCACCGCGCTGCGGGCGAAAGGTCTGAGGTTGACGACGGCGAAGGGCTGGCAGCCCGGGAGCCCCCTCGGGGATCCGGAGAAACGAGAGAGCTCTTTTGCCCAAACCCTCTCGGCGGGACGGGCTTGGAAATCAGCGAGAGGATCGCTGCGGGTATCGGCACGGTATTTTACACGCTTTTTTCGGCTCTCGTTTCTTCTCGGTGGCTTTGGTTATTTATAGTCCTCTTTTATAAATATAAATATATATACATATAAAATATCGGTATATACATATGTAGAATCTGCGTGTGCGTGGAGAAAGATATATAATACATAGTATACGCATGCACGTTTAGAAGAATAATATATACCGATTCCGGACCAAAAAAAAAAAAAAAAAATTGGATCAGAGTTTTTCGCTCTACTGTGTAGTGGCTCAAACGATGAAAAATCAACGTGACCGCTCAGAGAGGACATAAATCACTCTGAGAGTAGTCTGAATTTCTTTCTCCCCCTAGCTGAAGCCTTGAGGGTCATCATTTTTCTGCGCCACTTGACCAAAGATATAATGTTTTGATTAGGTCGTAAATCAAAATCTTGGGTCGTGGTAGGGTTTCTTTTCTTTAATTTTTTTTTTTTTTTCTGAGGGCTTTCCTCTTTATCGGCGGTGGCAGTGTGAACCTGGAACAATGGAGGCCGCCAAGAGGGGGAGAAAAAGCCACAACGAAATGGCGAATTTGCAAAATACCTATTTGCAGAAGCGAGGGGGATAGTGGTTAGACAAGGGGCTCACACCCCCTCGCACCCCCCTCGTCCCTCGGAAAGGCCGATTCAGGCCGCCTGCTGCGCAACCCCCCGCGCCGGGCGTGCGAGCGGGCAGCGCCGTCTGCCTCCCAATCCACATCCCAATCCACATCCCAATCCACAGTCCCGCTGGCCCTCGCAGCCCCCACCACCCCCCGATCGGAGCTGCGGCCGCGGAGCGGAGCGGGGAGCGCGCCCCTTCCAGCCGGGGCCGGGGGTCCCCGAGCTCCCTTTCCCCGCGCTGGCGGCCCGGGGCCGTGTCCCGGCCCTGCTCCGTTCTTTTGTTTTCGGACGGTGTCTTCCCGCACTTTGAACCCCGGCGGCGTGCCCTAGTCCCGGGCCGTCATATGGAAGTGCCTCGCCCGGCAAAGGTCAAAATGACGCGCAGATATGGATGTATCTCCTTTTGGTTATTGTCTGTGCTTCCCGTTCTTCTCTCCTTGCTTTGCATTTAGTACGTGCGCGCTCATCCGCGTGTACTTTCCCAAACCAGCGAGATACCGATCTTTACATACCTGTACAGTTGTTTTTACCTATAAAATAAAAGAACTTTTTTTTTTTTTCCCTTAGACATTCATTAGCATTTTTGGAGGGAAGTAACTTCCTTTGAAACATAGCTGACATCTGAGCCCGGGGAAGAGTTTGTTGTTGGGTGGGTTTTTTTCCTTCAGTAAAGCCGTGTTTCGGGGGCATTTTTTCCTTTCAATAATGCTCCGTTTTGGAGCGGAGGCGACTGCGTTTGCAGGTTGCCAGCCCGCCTTCCCCCGCCGCCGCGGACGGGGTTGCGGGGGGTGTGCGAGTGGCGTGGCGGGGGGGTCTCGCATGCCGGCTTAAGACAAGGAGGGAGGACAGGGGACCGGCTCACTGCGCTGGCGCTAACACGCTTTTTAGGGACGTATAATTTACCTTGCTAAATGTCTGCTTTGGTACGCGTATTACATGTGTAGGTCTGGATATTAGGCACCCGATAGAGCGTAACAGTCAATAATCCAGAAACTTGGAAGGATTTACACCTTCGGAGCTCCATACAATGCCGGTCTAATTGATTGCTAAATCTGAAGTTTTTTAAATGCGAACCCCTTTTGGAATTAATTTTTCTGGCCTCCTGCATCTACTTCTAAGAGAGGAAGAGAGAACAAATAAAATAAACTCTAACGTGCAAATTTTAAGCTGCAAGCGAATATTTTTTGTTGTTTGGGGTGTTGGTGGTGATGTTGTTGTTTTTCTTGTGTGTACTTTGTTTTGTTGGGGGTTTTTAATGAAAAAAAAAAAAAAGGGCATTTGAAGCCGCTTTTCGGGACCTCGGCCCCACTTGTGCCAGGCAGATCCGCGGGACGGGAGCGGGAAGAACGGAGCCGGTGCTCCGCGCCCCTGCTCAGGGACCCAGCTCTCCGGCGGTGCTCGACGAACGTCCCTCTGGTCGGTCCGTGATTTCGGGGATGAGGGTGGCTTGTTTGGTCGCTTTCTCCCTTGCGGCTGTGACCACCCCCCGCCCGCCGCGAAGTGCAGGGGGCAGCGCGGGTCGCTCCCCCCGCCGCGGAGCCAGGCGGGGCAGGGCAAACGCTGCCGCAGCCACAGAGGGATCTGAGCCGAGCCTGCCTTCTCGGAGGGCGGGCTGTGACGGCGCGGGGGGGCCACCGGCCCGACCCCGGCCCCGCGACCTCGCAGGGCCGCCACCAGCCCGTGCCCGGCAGCTGTGGCAGCGTGCGAAAGGGGCCTCACAGTCTGCGGCCCCACGGGAGGGAGGCAGCATGACCCAGGTGGGGACAGGTCCCACGGCACCGCTTTGGCAAGAGCCTGGGCCGGACCCACGCGGGGAGGGGGCGGTTCGGCAGGCCCTGCGCGGCCCCGACTCTACAATGGCATATCCCTGGGAGTTTTGGGCGAGAGGTGCAACTTGCGGGGCTGGAGTTTCCAGTCGGGAGCAGGGTATGGACGCGGCTGATGGCCAACCCAATACCAGGAGAAAAGGGGGAGGGGGCGGAAAGTATTAAAAAAAAAAAAAAAAAAGAAAGAAAAAAAAAGCCACAAACTGCCCAGTAGCCCACCCGGGAGCAGGAGGCCGCGAGTACCTCGCTCCGGCAATGACGAAGACCTGAGCACCCTTTGGAATCAGCCGCCTGCCCGGGCGGTGCGGCACGGCGCTGAGGAAGGAGCCGTGAGAGCTCTCTGTGTGTCTCTGTGCGTGCGCGAGTGTGCAAATAGTGTGCAAGAGTGTGGGAGAGACCCGGTCCCTTCGTGGCTCCCCACCAAGCCGGGATGCAGCGGGGAAGCGTCTCAGGCTCGCTCCCGCGCTCGCACGCACACATACACGTGTAACACACACACGCGCATCTATTGCGCACACGTGCATGTTTTACACACCTACACACAGACACATATGCGCACAGACACACAGAGTGCCGTGCGGGCTGTGCTCTGTAGCCGCTGCCCGCAAATGAGAGGGATGCTCCAGAGGCTTCGGCAGGGAATGGACATGCACAGTCCGCGACGGTGAAACCCACGCCTGATCGGAATGGCGGGGCGTGATCGCTTTTCAGTCTCTCCTGCCGTTTGACCTTTTTTTTGAGGTCTCCCCCCGCAAATCCAGAGGCAGAGGGACCGTGGCGGGGCCGGGCGCGGAGCGAGGCTGATAGCAGCAGCCCCTTCCCCGGCCGCGGGTTTGCGCCCACCGCTAAACCCGGCCCGCGTTGAACATTAACCGTCTGGAGCAGCCCCGCAGTATAACAGGCTATGTATAAAAATGAATCATCTCCCAGGTTGTAGTAAAACGTCCTGTAAAGTCCACCTATAAATCCTGGTATGCACTTAGTGCTCTCGCCTTCACGTCTTACCGTTGCTGCGCAGTATTTGCCATTCCCCCCTCTCCCCCCTTTTCTCTCCCCTTAAATCCCACTGGCTGTCTGCGGTCCTAACTCTGGGTCCGCATGCCCTGGGATGCAGTCTCACCTCCCCGTGAGAAGAGTGAAGCCCCACAGAGAACCACCGAGGGTCGCCACCGTCGGGGCGCTGGGGCCGCCTCTCTCCCTCCAAACTACGGAGAGGAGAAAAAAAGCTGGACAGGCTCGGCCCTTAACCCTCCAGGGCGGCAGGAGCCCCATCCCCCGGGGCCAGCCTAGGTGGGGCGGCTCGCAGCTGTCCCTGCTGCTCCCGCCCTTCGAGGGGTCTGTGTCTCTGTGCCTGTGATAAGAGCTACTCATACATTGCAGCAAGGCTCTCTAAAACTCAACAAAGCTCCCCCCTGCAAATTCGTTACGTATTTTTCTCGGGATTAAAGGGAAAAGAGGAAGACTATCTAATCTGATTGGAGCACAGAACTGCGTGGCCGCGGTGGGCAGACGCGGGCAAGGATCAATGGGCGTGTAGGCACGAATGCAGCCCACAGTTCAAATCCGCAACTGGGATTTATGCAATTGGAAAGGAACCCGAGGAACAAGCCCCCTGGCCTGCTGGGTCTGTATGTGGAGAAGTGGCAGAGCTCGGGAAAACACAAGGGTGGAGCCGAGCTCATCACTTGATGTGTATATTTAGTGTGGTGGTAGTCCTGCTGCCTCACGGGGGACTACTTCCACGCTGGAGGTTATTCACATGCCTGAGTGATTTGCTGGATTGTGGCCATATGTAAAGCAATAAATATAAGTGGCTACTTCTGTGCAAGTAAGAGATCCAGAGGTCTCACAAGTAATTTTCCAGCAGATCCAGACCACATAGTTTTAAGATAAAAGTGAAGAGAACTCCTTTGTTTCATTCAATTAAAAAAAACAACCCCACCAACAATTAAGGTCACCGGGACAATAAAAGCAAAAGGAGTATAAAGCCTTTCCTTTATGTAAAACCTTGATGGACACTTTCAAGACTGCATTATCTGGAGAGGAGCAGGAATCTACAAGCCTGTGCTGATGCAGTTTTCAGCCTGCCGAGCCACAAACTCTGGCATCTGCTTTGGCGGATGCAGAACTAAGGAGTGAAGGAATTTCTTGCCAGGCTGAGGGACTACATGTCGATGTGAGTGGGTGCCAGCCCGTTTGGTGCTCCTTTGAAGTCAGAAGAGTCTGAGCTGGCAGTGCTCTGCGCAAGGGCAGTTCCCAAGCAAGCAGAAACTGTCCCTATTAGGTTTGGGGCGGTTGAATTCCCCTGATTTCTCCAGGGAAGGTCATGCGTGCTTCCCACTCTTCAGCTGGGATGGGAAGAGCAGTGGAGACCGAGGTGGCTTTTCTGCCCTCTTTCTTCTATATGCAGAGCCAAAGTCTCTGGCATTTCTCATTTTTTTTTATTTTTTTTTTTCATGCAAAGCAAAACACAGTTTGAGTAAAATAATAGCATCCAGCTTTTGGCAATGCTTCCTATAAATTCATGGCTTTAGCCTGGACTCTCTCATGGCCAGACTGTAAATCTTCACGTTCTAACTCCCTATGACAAATCTCTAGCCCTAGTCATTGTTATTTCCTTCAGCTTTCACATCCTTCTGGCAAAAACCTCCAACTCTGGCATTCTTTTCCCAAAACAGAAATTCCTACCACAAGGCCCGTCACCCTGAGAACATTTTTAATAAACATGTTTGGAAAATGAAAATAAGATGCATAAAATATATGAATGCAAGAAACATCAAATGAAAACTTGGAAAGGGTTTCAAGTAGTATTACAAATAGGAAATAGCTTTCCAGAGATAAAAATACTCCATGTGTTTTGTTAACACCAACAGGCAGTTGGGCTTTATTCTCATGGTTTATTTGGAAGTTAAGGGACACCTTTGTCCTACTTGATGTACTTGTATCTGTTGGCTGAGCCAGGAGGTCAGAGACTTTAGCTTGTAATCAGTGGGTGACCGGCAACATCCTTGACAAATAATGTTGGCGTGACACGATCAGGGCGACAGCCATTCTCACATGTCAACAGCTGTAGCTCAGTAAGTAAAGGACTTGGGAAGGGATGTTTCATAGCACAGGTCATTTTTTTAGTCCTGGACCATGCACCTGAGATGCTGTTTGAAACTTCAACCTCTGATGCAGAGCAGAAACATTGTCTCCTACTGACAGGGGTGGTTTTGTTTTATTTTGGCTTGGTTTTTTTTTTCCAAACAAAAAGGGATATTAATTACATCTAAGAGTGGTCTAATTGCTCATTAAGTGACAGTTGTAGGTTCTCAGGAACTTAGGAGGTTTTTCCTTTGAATTATCTAGGGCACAGGACATGTTGCATTTTTCTGTCTTCTGAACAGAAAGGCTTCTGAAACTGGAGCACAGCTCTAACAATTCTTTCCAGGACAATGGAGTACTTAATTCTTGTGATGGCCAGGCAGTGCTATTTGAGACCACTCAAATTCCCTCTGGTAGAGCTGGCAGCTCTGGGGACATAAATAACACAGCTTGGGGACCCAAGCAAGCATTGTTTACATGAAAATATTATGGACCTACACTGATCAGTGTAGTGTTCTCCTCCTTGTGCTGGAAGGAGCAGAAGCTGTGATGCGCTTGTCAATCCAATGGGTCATGTATGCATATACATAAATCCCATTGGCTTCTGACAACATTTGAACAGGATGAGAATGACTCGACTCATACTGGAAGACAGCGGGGATGGAGCATGTGCCCACATAACATGCTGAATCAGGACCAGGCTCCAAGGCTGGAGAGAAAGGACTGGGAACAGGCTCCCTTTTTGTGGCCTTAGACAGGCTCATTTAATCTTGCATGGCTGGGTAAGGAGAATATTGCTGGAGGTTCTACAGTGCCTAGAATAAAAAAATTCCCAACCAGAAAATACTTAATCTCTGCCAGAGAAATCAATCAGCTCTTTGGAATCAGGGTATGTCTCATGTTTAGGGAAATAAATGAATTAAAAATGGAGAAAACCCTCTAAAGGGACTTTGTGAAGGCTTTTCATAGGGGAAGGAAGAGACCATGCTGCCCAGGCTACGAAGACCATGTTAACCCTCTGTGGAGGTTGCAGGCATGAGCAAACACCATGCAGATGCATGTCAGAAACATGTTGCATTAGAAGTCACAGAGAGGTTCCCTTACTTCTCTCTTCTGTCTGGACAAATGAAGCCAAGGAATGAATAAGAATAAAAGAAGAAACAGCTCGAGAAGAAGAAAAGAGACATTATTTCTGGTTCCTGTGAAATGTCCTGTGCAGTGACTGTCACAAGAAGAAACCTCAATTGAATACAATGCCACTGAAACCAATGTGCTGTCATTAAGACAAATCTGCATGCTCTCTAGATCAGCTCAGGGGTGGTAAGTTACAAGAGTGATAATTCTGAATCTAATTCATTGGTGATGCAACCGAGGCAATTTTGTTTTACTGATTTATTTCAGTGGCACATTTTCACTTTCTTAAGAGAAATCTAATTGAAATAAACCCACAGAGGGAAAATGGGACAGCTAAACTGGTAGTCTTAATGTAGATCCGATAAAGGTAATGAAGATACTCAGAATTTATTCTTTGTTACTCTTCATGGCCTCTGATAAATTTCACTGCAAAATTTAGTTTACAAGAATATACCAGCAGAGTGTGCGAAGTGTTGTTGGCAGAATGCCCATCCTGATTACCCTGGGGGATTAGGAATGTCAGCCTGTTACAAAGGAAAAAACAGAGCCTAGAACAGGCCTCAAGAAATAATGCTCCAGTCCTGTCCTGCCATTTTTTTCAACTGCAGGGGGCTTGAGAAGGTGCCTGCTCAAGGATTTGTTCTCAGTGCAGAGATCTCCCAGAGGTACAAAGAAAAGCCTCCCACTGTCCATTAGGAGATGAGTGATCTGAGGCTAGAAATATAGACTTCAGCCAAATGAGTGAAAAGTATAAAATTGCAAAGAGCATTTCTTGATATCTTGGCAAGAAACCCAAGACAGTATTTGACACTCATCTTCACACAATGCTACAGCCCTGCACTGCTGAACTGCTAAAGGCACGACATCAGATGTGCAATCCTGGCTCCGTGGCCTCTGTGATTAAACTGCTGCCATGCAATCTGGTGTAGTAACTGGTGTTGGACACTTGGTACCCCAAGGGGCTCTTGGTGTTTTAGACTGTTGCCAAGAGTTGCTGTTGACTAGAGGCACAGCAGTAAACCCTCTTTCAGCTGCTTCCCACTCTCCCATATTCCCCTGTGAAGTGTTTATGGATGGGACATCTCCATCTTCCGGAAGTGAACTCTTCTCACCAAGTGCCTCTGTAAGCAAGCAGTAAAACCCTAAGGGATGTGGTGGCTGAGTTAGGTTTGAGGCCCCAGCACCAAGAGGGTGAGACAATTGCTGGATACTATGGGAGTGTAAAATGACCCTATCTCTCGCCTTTAGCAAAGAGGGTCAGACAGACACACCCTGTCTCCTGGACCCTTCTACACAGAGGGCCCTTGGCCATGGTGTTACTGGCCCATCCTGAAATTTGGCAGGTTCTGAAGCTGTGCCTAGCTAACTAAATTGCAAATAGGCTGTACAAATGCTGAACTCAGTGAATGCAGGATGCCAGCACTAGTTCATGTTTCAGGCACATGGACCAGGTCAAGCCACTAAGATGGTGTTTAAACTAAAGGATCTGGGATGTTTCAAGACCTTCAGATCCAAGTGCATATTCTGGTCATCTAGACTGGTGTAGTGCTTTAAGCAGTCAAAAATATGTTGAATAAGCCTATGTATTCATACAGGAAGGAAACCAGGCATGCAAGCAAGCTTAGAGGGAATTACAGTGTGTTCTCATCAGGTCCTTGGTGTGTGCCAAAGGAGATGGGCACCTGAAAGGTCCTGCGTAGTTCATATGCTGGGCAGATGTTCTTTTTCAGCTGCTCTTTGAGCAACAATTGCCTAAGTAGAGCAACAATTGTCTCCCATATGGTGTAAAGATAAAAATGCATTGGTGTTTGTGAAATGCTCAGTTAACTTGGTAAGGAAGAGCATTTCAGCACATGGCCGAGAAATTAAATCCCTAACTTCTATCTAGAAATGGGTACTTCCTATGCATAATGCACACTTTATTTTTTGTGGATTTTTTTAAAGTTATTTTTAATTTTAGTTTTTGTTATTGTCGCTATTGGTTTTTTAATGCATAAGATTAGTGTTCCAACTCCATATCTTTTATTCTGGTGAAAAACCTAATCTTCATAAAATTATCCGGAGACAAAGTGGCTTTTTTGCCCATAGACTGGAAATTGGTTACCTTCACTAAGGAGCCACAAAAGGTTTCAATCAAAAAGACAGGCTACAGGAAAAACTGACTCAGAATGAAGCAGCCACCTCACTTCAATATCATTAAGGAAAGACTCTAATAGGCTGGGACAGATTTATATAATTAGTACAACTAGCTCATTATCTGAGACAAGACATCTACAGCATGTCTCTCTGTGAAATTGTAGACAAGTGTGAGCTGATTACATTACATGTAAGTAGTGGGGTGAAGCAGCACATTTGGTCCAAATACATGTAAAAAGAGTACCTAATAGTTTAGGTACTACGGCATGAGTGATTTATACCTCTCTGTCTTGTCAAATCAAGTTGACCAAGTCAGACCTTTTCATTTGGTCTTCCCAAGGAAAAATGCAAAGCATTTTAGGGGCTTGTCTCTAGAAAAAGTGCCACAGTGGTAGAGATGCCAACTTTTCATTTTCCCAGTGGGTGGTCTGCTGCAAAATTCCCAAAAGGCAAAGGATCTAGAGCTAGACAGGGCCTCTCTTAAGCTAAAGTGTTTAAGAGATTTTTTATGTGTAATTTAAGATGTTTGCTGAGAAACAGAAACTCTGATTTAACTATTTGCAGCTTACGATTTTTCCATTAGAAAACCTTACGGAACCATCAGCACATTCCATATTTGACTGACCACAAAATCACAGTTTTTCCCCTCAAATCTGTTGCCCCACAGCAGTAGTCTTTGTTCTTCTCCTTCCTCATTAGGCTTGTGCTTATTTGGAAATTGTCACGGAAGACGCTCAACTGCTGTCATTCACACTAAGCAATATGAGCCTCTAAAAATATTGCCACTAGCCTATTTTGGGGCAATTTACAAAACAAGGGTATCATCTGGAAGTCTGGGCAGACTGACATCCCTGCTTAATATTTAACACAATCCCCTCAAGCACCCAAAAGTTCCACTCACTCCTTTCTGTGCAGAGCCCTTTCTCTAACAGCCAGGAAGATCAAACCGTAGAGAAGGCGAGCAGCAGTCAGCATTCTTGCACATATAAACTTCCGAGTCATCCCAAAGATGTTGGAACTGCATAGCAACAGGCAACTATATCTAATTGTCTCCCTTATTTAAGTATTATATTTTTTTTGTAGGAAATACATAACTTTTGTTTGACAGTGCAACAGGGTGGTCCTCTTTAAGTAGCCAAAAGGACCTGGAGTCAGTTTTCCCTTCTGCTCACCCCAGTAAGCTCTTTTTAAGGAAGTAGATGTGTGAAGGAACAGCAGACAAGATAGAGACTGGAGCCAGATGTTCCTCTGAGAGCTGTCTCCTGACTGGGATACAAATCCAGCTGCTTACTGATTCGGGTATTCCAGGCAGAAAGCTCTGGGATTTGCCATGTGTGTGCAAAGGCACAGGCTTCACTCCCCTATGCGTACTCTCCCGAGCCTGCAGACGGAGGGGGAAAGTGTCTGCTTGTCTGGGAAATGGATGCTGTGAGCATGATGAGCGTGTGCTATACAAGACTTTTGGGAGAAAGCCTCAGCTTCCCAAATTGTGCAGATGAGTTAGGCAGGCGCATTTCTCCTCAGACCTGTGTTAAGAAATCCTGTTCTCTCCAGTGAACTGCTGCCTTAGATAGTCTGGGCATTTGTCTAATTTATGGGAAGAATGCCAAGGAAACTGCTCTACTGTGGATGTGCTGCAAGCTGACAACTTGCACCTAGCTTGTAAAATATATTCCATATTTCTGGACAAACTTACAAACAACTCCTAGTTAGGATAATAAACTGCTTTGCCAAAGTCAACATAGGCTGTAGCACATATTATATCACCACCCAAACCACCTTCCCTCCAAAAATTATGGTTCAGCCTCAGACAACCTCTGTACTTCAAAAAGGGTTTAATGCCACTGATTCTGGAGGAAGACAGAGCTTCCCTGCACTACTGGTCTATAGGTCTAAGACTGTAACCAAAAGTCTGGTGGGATGTGATTCCACAGGCTGTACAGATTGCTTGCTTGGAGATGGCTAGGGACAATAAGCCACAAGAGATGAAGAAAAGTCCACTTAGGGCATTTTTTATTCTATACTTTTCTCAATGTTCAGGAACAGGTGTCACACATGTAAATTAAGACACATGAGGCTCTTGCTTACAAATTCTGGAGAGGTGTGCCGTAGCCCAGGACTCTGAAGCAGGCCTCTACACTCTGTACCTGCTGTTATTCACGGTGTGTTTCATTATGAGACAGTGCCAGTCACAATTATTGACACTGGAGAAGCTAGGGCAGGCTGTGGCTTTTTGCTGCTGAGCAGTCATGTCGTTTAGCTGCCTCTAAATTACCTCCTCAGGCACAGAGGTCTTGGTGGGCTGTGAACCACCTGGGTTATTTGTCCTCTGCTGCTCCACACTGTGTGTGCAGGTTAAAGGCAGAGAGCTTTGCAGCCTCCACTCAGTCTGTGTGGCTCAGCACGGCTGTGCTGCCTGTGAGCCCTGGAGCTGGCCATCAGCAGAGGTACCCAGCCCCTGGGACAATACACACTGCCAACCCAGGGCTGTCAGCACGGGTGGCTGAGCTCCAGCACTGCAGCCAGAGCCTTGGCAGCTCTGCAAGCTCACTTTCACTCACAGCCAGGATTAGGAGCACCTCTCATCCTCCTTGATAAAACCCAGCATGGGAGTGGATTTGACCTGCTCCTAAGCCAAGTGCAGCTCAGTGGCCACAGCTTGGCCAGCTGTGCTTCACACTGCTAGACCCCACATCTTCATGGTTTTGAGGCTAGCCTCCAGAAACTTCGACTGTAAAGCGGCAGCATGGGTTGCCTCATCTTCTAGATGTGAAGAGCAGCAGAAGTGAAGTAGTGGAGAAGGAGGGATCACTGTTTCTCCAACTGTACTAATATCCCCTCTGGAAAAAAACCTTATTAGTATTTTATACTAGTGCTTTTAATTGGTAGTTACTTGCTGGCTTTGGGATACAATGATCCCAAGGAAGACTGGTTCACATTCAGCTAAACACTCCTAGCTAGCACAAGGTGAGAAATTCCCTGCTCAGAAAGGCTGCCATTTAAATAGATAAGGCAAATTGTAGGAGGAGAAACAGAGCTAGAGGAAAGTGAGAAGACTTGCTCAAGGTCACATGGCAGATCAGTGGCAGATCAACAAAACAGTCTGGTTGTCTGAAGTGCCAGTCTACTGCCTTGGGAAATCTTTAGAATAAGGTCTCTAATAGCTGTAGCTATCCTCATGCCTATAGTGTCCCTCTGCAAGTGATATATAACAACTCAAATTCTGACATCCCAGAAGTAGGAATTCCATACTTCATGCACTTAGAGCATGATCCCCTAATGTGGCTAATTTGAAAGTGAAATGGTTTGTTACATCAGTCATTTATTTTTGAAAATTATATTCTGTGAAGTGTAGGTGAACTGAAGTCTATTTTTTTTTTTCTGTGCTGAGAGGAACATGCTGGTGACCATAATCTTGGCTAAAATATAGGATGAGGAACTTTTTGTCCTTCTCCCTCCCTGCCCCCCCCCCCAGCATGTGCTATTTTGAGTTGGCATGTGTTTACAGAGATAACATTTGATGTCATAGTTGCCACATTTGACAGAGAAAAGCCTGAGAGAACCATTAACTATAGGACGAGTCAGCAATCTAAGGTATCTTTGTCCTTTGCTAAATGATTAGCTCAAAGCAATGCTCCATCTGAAGTTTCCAGCCCAAGAAAATCCCACAAACAAACATTCTAATAGCTATTATAAAATAAAGAATCCTTTATATGTAACAGAATTTTACAACTGTGCAAAATCATCTCATCTTTATTGCCCACCAGAAAAAAAACACTTATTTGTATTCATTTCTAAACACATTACAGCAATGTTAACTACAGATTTGAAATCATCAGTGAAAGAGAGAATCGAAACTAGAGACAAATAGGAGTCAGGATGTCAGATGTCTGTTTCTGCTCTACCACTTGGTTGCTTTGTAACCCTGGGTATGTTGCTTAAGCTCCCCACCTCAACGCATATATGTACCAAAGGGAACAATGATTTTTCATTCACAGGAAGATTCTACTTCTTTTGGCATAGATCCAGACCCTTGACCCTTCCAGGGATCTGCTTGTGAAAATTCTGGGAGAAGTTTTTTCTCCCCAGTGAATCCTCCTGGATCATGTTCAGTAGACTAGATGCTGCACCACAAAGAAATGCTGCATGGAAACTGCATTCCTAGGATACTGCTGGTTGTAGCTGCTTTGAAAATCCCTGAGGGGGAGGATGTTGCTGGTCTATCATGAAGACCCAGACTGGTCTTGATTCTCTTAGACACCTTCAAGCCATCAGAGCAGCCACTGATATTTTTGCCTGAAACTCAGTTGGTTTCTTGCAGCCATAGCTGCAAGGGAAAAATGGGAATAGGACAGGGACAGCTTAATTTCCAGGTGTAGGGGAGAGGAACACAGGAGGTTCTTTGGGTAATGGGATCTCAGCAGCTGGGGGAAGATCCCATTATGAAGCATATTTAAATTCACTGCTAACGCATTAAGAAAAGTGAGATAACTTTTAACATACCAATTGTGAAATATATTCCTTGAAAAGTGCTTTAGCAAAAGGTATGACACAGATGATTCTATTAGTAACTGCTGTTTTGGGAAATACAGCACCACATTGTGTCCATTAGAATGTAAAGTTGCCTCGCCTAAACCACTACTTTAAGATTTTTCCATACTTTCCTTCATATGAAAAACACCCATGATGGCTGTCTATCTTTGGTTGCTGATTTATGTATCTTTTGGTTAAAGATTCAACACAAATGGCCAATCCAGTGTTTCCAGAGCTAATGAAATTAATCTAATTAATTAATTTGGCTCATTTTCAAAAGAGAGAAAAACACTCTCGTCCTGCTGCAAGGCAATGGCTTGTATATGCTTAGGAGCAGGGATGCTAATTTGCTGAAAAGGTTCTGCTGGTGTGAGGAACATGGCCTTTCCTTTCCTAAGTATTATCAGCCAAATTTCTGAAATTCTAGTTTGGATGTACTCTAGAAAGACTTCTTAGAGCTGGGCAGCTAAATTATCTGAAGCTTACTCATGTGGTACCCCCATAGCTTGCCTCAAACTGTGGCTGCTGCAGGAAACATGCACGGATGTGTTACAAATCCAAGCTGCTGCAGTACGGCCCAGCCAGCTCCCTGCACTGATGGCAAGACAGGGCTGCTGCTTGCACTCCTTGGAACCACCCAGGCATCTGTCAAACAGACCCACAGGCTGTCCTTCTGAACCCCAGCTACCCACCCCAGGCTCCATTGGGCTGGGCAGGCTTTTCCTTGGCCAGCTTGGAAGATTTCAAAGAGAGTTTGTGGTCAAGTGACGGCTGGAATCACCACTTTTTATAAAGCAGAACTTGACAAAAGAATTAATTTATCCAGGCCAAGCTGAAATTTAGGGAGGGCTGAGAACTTTTTCTGTAGAGATGGTGGGGAACTAAACACTGTTTGAATCAGAACACTCACAGCCCACGACCATGACAGCCTGAGACAGCACAGACAAGGGGACTGTGGCATTAGGAAGAACTGTGATGGGTCATAATCCAGTCTGGAGTTTGTAAGTGCGAATAGTGGGCAATCAGTGCAAATAATGAAGGCAACAATAGCGAGCTTGGTTAAAAGAGATTTTCCATCATCATGGTAAAGAGCATGCTGGGGGAAGAGTGGGCCCTGTTGCCTGTGTCACCACTGCCACAGTCACACAAAGCCAGGCTGCTGTTTCCACCCAGGAAGGGCTCACGGATGAGGTGGTAGCAGCTGTGGCTGGAGAGGAAGTGGGACTATCACTATCAGTTGGTCTGGGAATGACATTATTCCATCCCCAGGATTTTGCATGCAGGAACCCAGTTCCAGCCTACCCCAGTCTCTCTTCCCTCTGTGGGGCAAACTGGGCAGCCTCTATCTTTCTCTTCTTAACCCAGGAGAAGAAAACAGGATTTTTCTATGCAGGTGAGAATATTCAAGCTAAATGTTTACTCATGGATGGGGGGGGGGGGGGGGGGGGAAAAAAGACGCCC